>OY751320.1:24117262-24268169 GCA_963564615.1 Rhorus exstirpatorius
TCTCTCTCTCTCTCTCTCTCTCTCTCTCTCTCTCTCTCTCTCTCTCTCTCTCTCTCTCTCTCTCTCTCTCTCTCTCTCAATTTTTGCTTCCTCATAGAGGAAGCAATGTGCAATTTTCTAATTTGCACGCTTTTTCCGCGATTTCGATTTGAATAACTCAAAATTTTTAACGTTTCAAAGTATAATTTCATTTTTACAACATCGAAACTGCAGAAAATTTCTTCGTCACTTTTCGGCTGAATCAATGCCATTGAACAACCATTACTCAAATCGTCGATGGATCTTATGATATAGTGACATTATTAACATTTTAATGGACATTAGTGTTGCCTCTGGTTTTTTTTATTTACGAAAATTAGAGCAAGCATATAATTTTTAATGAATATTCAAAAAATATTCAAAAATTCAAAATTTAAAGAAATCTCAAACTCTTTGCCGAATATTTTCAAACTCAATAGCGAAAATTATTGCTAAAAAGCTAAAAAAAAGTTTAACTTAACTTGACTAAGTTAAAAGTAAAGTCAAACTTGGCTAAATTATGAATTTAATTATAAGTGAAGAAGTAAAAAAAACTTAAAAAAAAGGTTAACGTAACTCAGGTGAAAGTTAAGTTAGAAAAAAGTAAAAATAAAGTTGAGCTACAAAAAAAAAGTAAAAGTAAAAGCAGGAAATATTAAAAATCTATTATTTTTTTTTCGTATTATGACGCAAGAGAACTCGGTTATCTCGATCGAGAAACAATGTGCGATAATATCGCGATAGATGAGCGTATATTTAAACACGTGGCGTGAAAATTGCGTTTCGATCTAACGAGTAAACACCCAGGCGCCACATATATTGTGACTCATTCGAGCAGAACATTCTAAAACGCTGCTCTGTATGCACACAAAAGACCAGAGCAATATAGCGAGCTCACGCAGCGCGACATTAAAAATCCGTAACGCATAGAAATGTCCGAATTGACAAGTTTCCCTGTAAGTTTAACCGGTATATACCGGAAGTAAATTCCGTTGGGCACCACCGAGAGCGAACGATATCCGCGCGCCCTCTGCGTTTTTTTCAATTCTCATTCTATCCCAATGCGATGTATAATTCATGGATACAAACGTGAAATCCGCTCGGTGAGCAGAATATCGAGACATTATTATATCCGTGACATGAAGAATTCAACAATGTCTTGGGAAAATTTTTATTGAAGAAATTTACGAGATTTTCCGATCGTGTACATTATGTGAGACGTTTCAGGCAAAATCGATCAAACGAACAATTTTGTTTTGTTTGTTTATTTTTCTCATTAAATTATCATTTAATTTAATGAGCATATTTATACACTTTTTTTCGTCTATTTCATTATTCGCTGTAGTGAATATTTTAGTAATCTCTTGGAGTAATTTTTTAAATAAGTCAATTGTACTGTATTAATTTAAAATTAAATCAATTAAATCAATGTTCGAAAAAAAAGATGTAGAAAATTGGTCAACAGCTTTTGTTTAAGTTGCTCGACATCATATACCAAAAAAAAAGAAATAAAAAAAATAATATAGTATGTCGATTTGAACCGGAATGCCCTATATATATATATATATATATATTATGGCCGTTGACTCTACGGTGTATGTTACGTAGAATCGATCGAGTCGTGTTCCGCGCTAAGAGGCAACATCGTGATTATCATTCGATGAGGATTGTTCCGTGGGAAGGGGGAAAAAAAAACTTTACGAGCGAGACAGCCATTAATTAGCGAATTCTCAACATCGAGACGATATATTTTCAACTTCACGAGAGAAAATCGTAAGAAAAATCGATTGTTTGATGAGATTGAATATTTTTTTTGTATGAATTGAATATAGTTGAGTCCGAGAATATATTTCGTCGAACCATTAATTATTATTATTATTATTATTATTATTATTATTATTGCGAGAAAAAAGCGTGAGAATTTGATTTTCGGCCATCCAACGACTCACTCGACTGTACAAACAAAAGTCAAGCACTTTGCTCGTCCGTTCAAGGTGAGACGAGAGCGACCGATATATATCGTGTTACATCAGAATTGACGAACAATATAATTCGAATGATGCTCAGCCAACCCATTACGATGAGAATGAACGAGGAACGGAAAAAAAAAATAGCAAAGAATTTTTCATTCGTCCCTCTGACGAAACCCGGAAGTCGTAGAGTAACACGCGCGTCTTTTTTTTTCTACACATAGATAATATCATAGATGGTTTAGACGTGCATTATATTTTTCAGCGTACGGTAAAAATTCAAGCATGTATGGTCGGTCTCGCGGAGGGTGAAAAAATTCCGGAAAACTTGAGTGTTACGTAAAGTAAATTGCTCGATCTAATGCCACAGGCATTGGATGTGTGTGCAGTTCGTGGAATGAGAATAGTCATTTGTTATCATCATTCGATAAATTTGTAGCTATAAGAAAATTATCGGGAAAATAGATCGTGTTTGAAAATTTGAAACAAAAAAAAAACTACGAAAATCATGAATTGTTAATGTTGATAAAAATTTTCAAAAAAAAAATAAATAAACTAGCATTGTTTTACCGTCACAATACTTTCGATCTCAATAGATACGAGAGACAGAAACACCGAGACACAAAAAAAAACGTCTTATCGTTTTTCGTCTCGGAATGTTTCATCGATTTTTCATTTTCTTCTTCTTTTTATCTCGTCCTCATCCTCCGGGGAATCGAGTCTACCCGGTATCATAACAGAAAGGCAAGTATAAAGCTTTAGAAGGGGGAGCTCTGATGGCGAGAGAGCCACATGGAAAGTGCCAGATTTTTCCCGCTCCCTTCATATATATATATATATATATATGTATATATATATATATATATATATATATATATATATATATATATATATATATATATACATATATACATATATACGTGTGAGCTACGAAACGAGTTCGATGACGCTTGTATACAAAAATAAAAAAGAGTAGAGAGAGGAAAAAAATTTCGTGTGGTTTCTGGTCGAACTGTAGCAACAGGTAGTAGGTAATAATTGTGAAATGTGCTCCGTTGCTGTTCGTCAGCAACAGGTGGTCTCCCCTCAAGCTTTCCATCTATAGTGCATCTCGAACTGAGGCGCTCTGTGTACTACACACGTTCTCCACTTATCTCTACATTCCATACACAAATATATACTGCATACATATATAGTTTTGTTCATTTTCGATGTTTTTTCCTTCCTCATAAAGGGAGGCTTTTGTTTTCGTGAAAAAAAAAAACGAATTTCGAATTTTTGATACCAATGTGTTCAGAATGTGCCAAAACATCGAGAAAACACGTTTTAATACAAAATGTCTGCGTGACATTTGGTATGGAAATTGCAATATCTCTTCAACTGCTTGAGCTACCGCGCTGAAACTCTGCACACTACTGAAACGTGGAAACCCCATTTGCTTGCTGAAATTTTCAATAAATATTATAACGCGTGTCCGATTTTACACGATTTTGAATTTTCTGGTAAAATTCTGGTAAATTTAATAAAATTCCCCTAAAACTTTTTATATGGGCATTTCAAAGGACAATATATCCATGACATTTCACCAATATATCTCCCCCCCCCCCCCTATTGTTGGTTCTCGAGATAATGATTAATGAATTCTCAATTTTGTATAAAATCATAACTTTGTAACTGCAGGTCGGATTTAAACGATTAAAAAAAGAATATTTTTTATTGTTTGCCTTTTTCGAAAAAAAAATATGCCGTCATCGGAGAAAAGCTCATTAGTCAGTTTTCGGGGTCATTTTTCGATTTTTTTTTTCTACGAACGGGCAACGGGGAATTCCACTCACTATTTTTTTTTACTGCTAGAGGGGGGCAATACGCAACTGCACAGGATTTTTTCAAGATGGAAGAGGGCATCAGTGAAGAGGGAAAATTAGTTTTTTTTGTCAATTTACCCCGAAAACTGTCTAATGAGCTTTTATCCGATGACGGCATAGTTTTTTTTCGAAAAGGGCAAAAAAAATTATTATTTTTTAAATAAATTTTGGTGAAACGTCATGAATATATTGTCCTTCGAAATGCCCATACTGAATAATTTTTTCGAGACCAAAAAAAAAACACGGGGTGGCTGAGTTAACATGGAGCGCGACATATATATATATATATATATATATATATATATATGCAGAATCCATACAACATGCAATTATCGAGGCACACACACACACACACACACACACACCAGCTCATGCAAGACAAATTGCGTTTCGAAGATTCTTGTAGCCAGTTTTCCCAGTACACACTGTGTATCTCTCGTTGATCTTCGTCGCTGCTTGCCTGTTGTATGGTTTGGCCTCGGCGATTTCTCGCCGAAGGAGAAACCGCAATCGAAGGGAAAGAGGGGGGCACAACAAGAGACGAAAAGCACACCGAGATTGTATCTCGTTGTGAAGTGTACTCACATATACGTTTGTCGAAGAAAATTGTATGTATACAACACGAATATAAGGGCACACACGTTTTACTGTATCACGCACGTTCTCTAACGCGTATATACGTCGAACGATGAGTCTCTCCCGTACGACGTACTCCGGGAGTGTAAACAAAGAAAAAAAAAAAGAACGAAAAATTCACTAGAATTTCAATACAAACTGTTCGAGTCAATCTGGAAGGTTGAGACTTTATTTTTTTTCTACTTTTTTGTCGTTGCTATGAGGCAAGTTCGTTGGGATGGCTTGAAATAATACTAAACCAGAGCTCACTGTGCGAGCCAACGACTAAAGAACAGACAGGATACAACGTTCCACCTGCGCGAAACAATATGCTGTTAATTCTTTTTCCTCTCTTACTCTACACCGCGATACTAAAGCCCCCCCCCCCCCCCCCTTGACAAACTAACGGACCCAATTCACACTATTTTATTATTAGATCGTGAAAATTACGCCCTTTTGCTTCTCGCAACTCGATATACCTATATTTATACGGGTCTATGTGTACGCGTGTATAATCCACGAGTGAATTCGTTCGTCCCACGATGCATCACACACCCGCAAATACTTACGATAATCGCACATGTGTACGTGTATATACAACAACAAAAAAGACAGTTTTAAGCCGAGGAAGAAAACCATTATGCGAGAATTCCCGTTATTTACACGAGAGATCCCTGGGCTCCTCGGTGCTCGAGCATCACGCAGAAAAGTTTTCAATGCACTCGAGGAGGGATATGCAACGCCACCTCGAGATACTCGCACGAGCGAATGAACGAAATTCTGGTGGAAGGGAAAAAAAAATCGGGTGGTTCGGTCCCATAGCACACGCAACAGAATGCTACAATTTTTTTTTTTCATAAATCCAGTATAGTTTTTTTTTTGTCGACGTAGGATTTCTAATGTGCTCAGACGAGGGAGGGAAAAAATGGATTTTCGTGAATCGTGGATTTGAGTCAAATAATTGTAATTAATTTCATTTGATTTTATTCATTTCATTTATATATTTTATTAATTTAATTCATTTCATTTGCTTTATTCATTTAATTTATTTAATTTATTCAATTTGTCGCGATTAATTTTATTCGAATCAAATGAATCACCGGATTATAAGAGTTCTATTCAAATGAATGTTTCACTCCGCGGCATGTGTAGGTGTAGAAAGTAACCCAGATCCTCTCGCTCTCTCGAGGCATTAACAAGCACAAAGATTCTCATTGCCACAAGCTCCGCAATTCAGCATTACAATATATGCAAGCAGCATATATTGCCAACGACTAAAAGTGCTTTATTCTACCTTTTTTTTTTTTTCGATGCGATATTTCTCACCGTGTATATGAGGTGCGAGAGAAATATCTGGAGCGTGGATGACAATCACGCACGAACGATAAACAAAGAAAAGAAAAGAAAATTATCGCATTATTCAAAGAAAGTATGAAGAATTAACGCGAATAATTTGCAAATATATGGCATGTTAATGTTCTATGTATATATAGCGTGAAGTTTTGCAAGCGTTAATGAAATAAACGTTTGCAAAGAAATTACATATTAGCATGATAAGGCTTCCTTGACACACGGAACACGAGAGCGCAATTTTTTCCAACAGGAAAACGTCCAAACTCTTTTTTTAATTTGTAAAATAAAAATTAATAGAATCGTAATGAAATTGTCAAAAATTTTTGTCTTTCTTCGAAAAATTGGCTGTAAATCTCCTCCCAGGATAACTGATCGCAACGACCTCTGTCGCGGAGCATAAATTTTACGATTTTTTTTTTTTTTCGCAACAATTCCTCAATCCGTCGAATTTTAATTTACACATTGAGTATAATTGGCAGATAATATATTTCTCAAATTTTCATAGACCACTGTGCATAATTCGTGGAACAAAAAAAAAATCAGCAATTAACGTATCCGATCAAGCTTGTTTACTATGCCACAGAGACGTTTTTCTGCCCTCATTATCAAAGATAGGGAATTCGACGTCAGAGAACTTTGTATTTTATTATTCTGAACAATTTTCAATTGAAATATTTTTCGATCAGGCTATTAGTTTTCGAGATATAGCGATTTTTAAGTTTTCAACCCCTATTTCGGGGGGTAAGGGCGGGTTGAGGAACAAAATTTCATTGGGGTTACTTTTAGTATCCAACCATCTAGCTTCAGTCAAAAATGCAAATTGTACGGAAAAAATTTCTCACTTTCGATACATTTGACTGGACTAAGACTCGTAGTTATTGTTGTGCTAAGGTATCGTCCCGTTGAGCTTATCGATGGAAAGCATCGTATTTCTCGAGAGTGAGCGAAGAAAATAAACAGAAAAAAATAAGGCGAGAGAGAGAGAGAGAGAGAGAGAGAGAGAGAGAGAGAGAGAGAGAGAGAGAGAGAGAGTTCGCATCGTTGACTCATATATATTCACGAGGTACAGCGAGTTAGCAGACGAGAATATCCGGTAGACATAACGCATCGAAGCTTATCAAGCACTTGATACACCAGAGATCTCGTGAGAACTTTTGGGCCACTAATCTCCCCGCATATTCACTCTAGTTAGATATTGTTTTTTTTTTAAATTTTTTTTCCAAATTTTTTCACATATTTTCTAAACGTGCTATATTAATACGTTCCTCAAACTCAACCCAGCGAAGTTATGGAATTTCCTGCTCTTACATGTACAGCGGTGAACGTATATATACTCAGTATATGTACGTATATATATATACGATGCAAAGAGGATATATGCGACGCGAGCAACGACCGTAACGCTGAAAAAAAAAAGCCAGCGAAGACCACCAACTGTGTGCTATTGCGACATTGGGAAAGTGCTCGTGTCACCATAATCTCTGGTTGATGCTCGATCCTCCGTGTGGCAATTTTTTTTCTTTTCTTTTTTCAAAGTATTGCGAGAAAATATTCGATTTTTTGAAAAGTATTTTTTCCATCAGCTTGATTTTCGAAAATAATTTTCCGACTAAGAGCCTCGTATTAAGACGTCGCTTTTCGAAAGTATTTTTTGAAAAAAAAAAAAAACGTGGTTGATGAAAAGTATGTTTTACGTTTTGGTGAAGCGTGATTTTCTTAAAAGTAATTTTTTTTGGCAAATATGGTTTTCTTTTTTATGATCCTGAAGATGTCTGCATCCATCGTCTCGAAATGCCAATTTCGTCTGATGCAGATATCTTTAGAGTTATTTCCATTTCGGTTCAAAATTATTCCACTTTTTTTTTTCTTCTTTTTATCAGTTAGGGCTATAGTTATAAATACGTGGATTCTGTTAACCGATAGTCAATAGCATACAGTTATATGTTAATCAGAAGTCAGAGGAAAGGATTTAAAGAAAAATACGTTTTTTCGAGCTCTGATATTATTGGACGGGAGCGTTCGAGCTACCCTTGACTTTAGGGTCTGAAAATTTCGATTTTGGCTAAGAATAGTCGGATCCCGGGTAGCGATCCGAGTACAATGTAAATATCTACGGAATAGAGTCCTAGAAATTTTTGAAAAAAAAAAAAATACTTTCTCGATCCCTGACTGAGGGAAGTCTTCAGGATTCCCTTAAGGTAGTTCGGTCGAGTTTGGCCGAAGTCAAATTTCATCCGTAATTCAGATTTATTTACGTAAAATTTAACGATATGAAAGCTATGATAAATTGAATTGTTGCATAAAAAAATATTACAAGCTTCTTTTAGGGTGTAAATAATAAGTTAATAATAATTAATACCCGGAATAATGACAGACTCAACTTGACTCATTCTCTACGTTAGGGAGCGAGCTAATCTAACCTTACGCATAAAGTTACTAGATTGCATTCGCGAGTTTTGTTGTATGCTTTAAAACAGTATAATGAAGAACAGCGGGAAAAAAAGGCTCGTCTCGAGGCAAGTACAGTTGAATCAACGCCAGTATGCAATGAACTCGGAACTCGTCTAGTTGACATTCTATATCTTGCCGAACAACTCAAATGTGACAGTTGTTCAGAACCACTTTTGCTGGCGTTCATCGAATCTGAAGTGAGACGCGGATTAGCTTCGGTTTTCACATGTTTTTTCCCCTAGTCTTCTGCTAGCGAGCAGATCCGGTGTATGACAAGGACAGAGACCGCGGACTCGCATTAATTATTGAAATAAAAAAAAACCGTACGGTAAATCGACTTAAATCTTTGGTAAATATCTCTTATAGATATCAACCATTATTGTGGTATATGTTTTTTTTGCCCTTAAACGATTAATTTTTCGTGTACCTGAAATTTCGATAGTTGGCGTGCCATCTGAGCCTTATATGCCCTATAAGAGCAATGTTAACTTATTTATGAATTACGCAAAAACTACACGGTAAATTAATTTGAAATTTTGCAGACATGTAGAGCAAGGTCAACTCTTTTGATTAAATGCAAAAAAACAGGGTGTTAAACGTGAACCTCAATTCGACCGAACTACCTTAACTTTCGATCCCGAAATTTCGGAATCTTTTTTATTTCATTTTTTGCTAGAAATAGTATAAAGGATCCAAAAGTCAAGAGAAGTCAGGGGTCGAAAAAATGTATTGTTTCTTCATAAATTTTTTTTTCCAGGCCTTCATTTCGTATGTACCTATATAAATATATATAATATGTGTACTCGATGACTATACCGAGATTCGACCATTCCCAGTAAAAAATGACAAAATTTTTCTTCACCTTTCATCAATTATGACAAAACTGAACCCAAAGAGACGACAATCGCAATCATGAACATATCATTAAAACCCGAAATCAATGAAAATCATTTCATCCCAAAATAACTTCAAACAATTATTCATTATTATCGAAGACGAAAATCACAAGATGTTTTTTTTTTGTGTACCAACGATGAAGAATCATCCACAATAATTATTATCATTATTTTTTTTCTCTCAAAGGAATATAATTACGTTAGATAATTATTCTGAATAATTTTTCATTCGAATAATTCGGAACAATCGTAAAAAATAAAAACAACAAACGGATAAACAAATCATATCCCAGCCAAAAATAATGACAAAATTTTTCTTCAACTTTCATCATTGACGACAAAACTGAATCTAAAGACGACAATCGCAATCACGAACAATATATTAGAACCCAAAATCATTGAAAATCATTTCATTCCCAAAATAACTTTAAACAATTATTATCGTAGACGAAAATTGCAAGATTTTTTTTTTTACCAACAATGAAAAATCATCCGCAATAATAATAATTTTTTTTTGCTTTTCTAAAAAGAATATTTACGGGTAAATAATTATTCTGAATAATTTTTCATTCGAATAATTCGAACAAACGTTAAAATAAAAAAAAAATATAAAAAAATAAAAGAAACAAACGAACCGTTAGCCCGTAGATCCTCGTGGTTCGACTGAAAGTGTTGATGACTGTGTTGCTGTAGCTGAAAACCATAGGCAGGTAGCCACGGATTCGTGGCATTAGCGAGATCCATATCGGTCGTAACGTCAACATTGCCATTGACGCGGGTAGCGCTTTCATCGTCTCTCTCCTCCGCGCACAATGGCGTGGCCAATGTATTATCGTCAACTAGCCGTTCCGAATGTTCGATAATTCGCGAGGCACGATGCGACGAAGCCGAATTCTCGATGCACATCGACGATGCCATGTCCGTGCTCATCTTTCCTCGCTCAGAATGCTCGTTCTTCGCGGTACAATAATCTCGTCGAAAAAATTCACGATTATCATTCGACTTTTCGACGCTTTCGACGCCACGATTTCCCTTATTTTCGTCACAGACGCGTTCGTACGATTTTTTTCCCAATTGTTAGACGCTCCGTCGAACTGTGAAGCCCTCTTCCGCCTTTCCACGAGAGGCTTCATCATCATCGTACTCTCGCAGCGTTTGCCTTCTCCCTTGCTTCGAACAATTTGCCTCGCACACTCCGAGTTGTATTCCCCTTTTTATAAATGTCTTGGCACACTTTATTCCCGCTTAACTCTCTTTCTCTTTCTCTCTCTCTCTCTCTCTCTCTCTTTCTCTACGATCCGCACATTGGTCTACCGAAAAAAAAAAAAATATTCCATGAAATATCGTTCCAAAACAAAAAAAAAACCGCGCAATACAGAAGTTTGCACATTGCTTCCTCATTATTTTATCGCACTCGCGAAGAACCCTCTATGAGCAATTGGGTCATTCGATTTTGGCTTCCTCGTATAGATGAAGCTTTGTGAGATATACAATAATGAGGAATTAATCTGGAAATTTATAATTTGCGGGTTTTTTTTTTTCATTGTCACTTTAGACTATTGGGGTAAAACGTTGTGGCTTGATAAGTGCACAAATTTGCGAAAGTTAAAGCACGCTCATGACTTTTCGAAAATTTCATAACTTTCTAAAATTCGAACCCCTTGAGGAATTCTTACCAAACTCAATACCAATCGTCCTTGTCTTACGGACTATTTGCGTAAAAATTTTGGACTCGATAGAGTCAAATTTGCGAAAGTTACAGCGGGAAACATGAATTTTTCGACAATTTCAAAAATTTTATAAAATCCGAACCCCTCAAGCGATTCTAGCCAAATATCAATATCAATCGTCCTTGTCTCCTCAATGTTAACCTCAAATTTACAAAAGTTGAAGCGATCACAAATATTTATCTGAGAGAAAATTCATCGAATCTTAATATTCCTCACCATGACATTCGGAATATCTTGACGGTTCTTAAAATTTTCCTTTCCCGAAGAATCCGAGAAAGTAAATTTCGAAAAATGTCCGATAGATGGCGGTTCTTGCTACTATACACGCGAATCGCCTATGTGGCTACGAGGAAGAAAAAACAAAACAAAAAAAAAAGAAAGGATTCTCTCCAAAGTAGGTATTGTTACGGGAGGTTCGTATAATTTAACGAAAGAAAGTTGAGAATTTTCGAATGAAATTTCACGCAACGCGAGAGACAAAAGGTAAAATACAGATACGAGAGGGAGAAGGATGAGAGAGCACATGTTGCTGACAGGACGTAAACATTTTACGTTACGCGTTGCGATTCGCGAGTGGCTCCATCTCGCGCATTAATTCCACCTAAACCCATTGTACAGTATATCCTTCGCGTTTCTTTCGCTCATTCCAACGTTCTCGAGCTCGGGCTCCGTCCTTTATTTTTATTATTATTTTTTTTTTTCCTGTGGTCTCTTCTCTCGTTTATTCGTCACTCCCGTTATTTTCGACACGGGGGAGCATTGACACACTCGCGGGGCACGGGCAAACGCTCGAAACGTGTGTGTTGTACCCGATAATCGCACACGATCACACATGCAAAATTTCAGATTCGAGATACAAATATATGTATATATGTATAGCGAGTGCAAGTTAATTTTCCGTTTTACGAACCTTTTTTTTTTTTTAATACCGCTAAGAATGCAATAAAAAAAAAGTTGTTAAAAAAAAAGATATCGAGAACTGACGGAAACGATAAATTTTTTAAAAAATTCAGGCTTAAGGTCATAACGAAGAGTTACGAATTCGCGAGAATTTTATTTGATCGTTCAATGCCTTGAGATACTTGAATAACAAATGATGACGAGAGTACGATGAATTTTTTTGAATAAAAAAATTTTTCTTAACAGCAATCATTGACAAATTTGAATCTGGTGAAAATTGAACATAATTAGAGGCGCTGAGTTAGGCAAATTTTTTATGAAAAATTGTGAATTAATAATTACTCGAAGTAATTCTATGATGAAATTAAAATTCATTACGATTACTCGGACTACTAATTGCAATTAAATTTAAAAAAAAATTATAATTGAAGTAATTATATGATGAAAACGATAATTAATTACTCGATTATTTTTTTGCCATCTCTGATTATGAGGATATCTCGGGAAAAATTATTGAAAAAAATTCTTTTATTATTCTCCTCGAATAAATGTATCATCGTTGAGTTTACATAACGTCAGAAATTTCGTTTATTTGAAATTATATACTCGTTAATTTTATTTTCGCATAAATTTACTTCAATCCAAACGCCACTGTTATTCCATTTTCCATTTAATTATCGAATTAAATTTATCGTCTCATATCAATCATACAGACTGCTCGATCACAAATACAATATACCCAATCGCAAGGTATTTCCTTCCTTGCACGCACGAGCGCAAGCGAGAGCGTCAGAAAATTTTTTTCAATATTCAAATTTACGACTCCAATTTTCATTTATCGTCTCTCATTATTCGATAAGACACTCTTCGAGTATTCCTCGGTGTATACGTCATTCTAATATAGCGTGAAAATTTAACGATTATCTCGATAAATATTTACTCTCCATATCTTTCATTCAACTTCGAGAAATGATAACATTACATCGATTATCTCGACAGGTATTTTTACCTCCATATATCAATTCCCCTTAATTCATTTTCCCAAACGATAATCTCAAGGGAGAGCGAATTTACAATTTTAAAAAATTCAACGAGGATCGAGAAGCTGGCAAATTTTTAACGTCGCGATGACATAATTACGATTATCAAATATATGATATTTTTTGTTTCATTTGATAACCTTTTCGGGATTCGGGTTATCCGGCCAAACGCGAAAAAAAAAACGAACAAATCCGCCTCTTAATTGATATACGTCGAAACATGAGGTACACGATATTATTGTTATTGTTATAGCGATAGTCTTATCGTGAATTACGTTTCTTATCAAGACCCCGCGAGTAGCGATTATCTTCCATATTTTGCGTGTGCTACTGTGTATGTGCTGCGTCGTTGCGGGCTCTCCGATTAACACGAACATATATATGTGCATATACTGCACATATATATATATATACTAACTGGAGATTCGACGATCGTCAGCGAAAAAAAACGAGAGGATGAAAGAAAGAGAGAGAGAGAAAGAGAGAGGAATAATTAACGGAAAGGCAAATCTAACGGCGGAACAAGAAAGAGAGAGGAAAAAGAACGGCACACGTCGACGCGCGGTCACGTCTTCTCGCTCATCAGCTTTGTCCATCGAGGACAATACGTACATTCATGCTCCCAATATATATATATACATTAACGTTCCCAGAATATTCAGTCTCGTATTTACGATCGACTCAAACTAATATCGAATAATTCGCTATAATAGTTATTATTATTTTTATTATGAGCAACGGCAGCTATTATTTATGGGGCCGTCAATAATTAATCAGAAAAGAGAAAACTATAAAGAAAATGCAAAAAAACGACTGATTTACCAAAGATTGCTTGGACGAAATAATATTGACACTTGATAATTATTTATTTTTTTTTTTATTATCAATTTACTGTGACATTCGCTTAATTACATTTGAAAAATCGTAGCCCAAATTTCTTGCCCATCGATTGACCAATTTTTTAAATACCCAATATATGTCGTAAGGTGAAATGGTTAAAAAAAAACGATGATTAGTTGATGAAAATTAAAAATGGCCGGTTCTATAAATACAGAGAAAGAAAAGGTTTTTGGTTTTTGGATAATTCACTGATGTGGAATGCTGGCATTATGACTGGGACTGGCCGTCGACCATTGACTAGCTTCGGTTACGGCTTGGTTTACGATCTACACAATATGATTGTGGTATGATTCATTGCTGGTCATTTCGATAATATTCCTGGATTACAAACTTTCCGCTCGTGCATTAAAAAGTTTTTTTTTTTAATTTTCGAGTAATCACACAATATTACTAAATTCATTAACAAAAATTATTAACACTTGTGTTATGGAGCTCAATTGTTACTCTGAAGGATCTCAGCATATAATTCTCAAGAGCTACGAAAAAGAAAATACTTGAAGGATTTTATCCTTCTATCCTTCCTAATAATTCTATTCTTCTATTCGTCCTAATAATCGTAATATACAATAACGACTTTAGCATATTCGCCGATCTCTAATTTGCCAATATTTACTCGATATTCGAATATTATAATCGAAAAGGCCAAAAAAGAATGAAAAAAAAGTTCGTAAATCGCGTCCGAATATACAAAAACTTGTATGGTTCTCATTACCCCCGCTAAATTATTCTCAAATTTTTTACTCCGAAACAGGTCCATCGTGTTTCTTCAATTTAACTTCATTTTTTATGGATCTCGACTCTCAGGTTAAAAAAAAACAAACTTGTACAGATCGAATGAGACACTATTCCGTCAAAAGTCACGCTTATACCCCACGCGCACCTCAATGAGTCCTCTCGAGGAGGCGCGCTTCGTGTAGCAGAATCGTAAAAATAAAAAAAATTAAAAAAAAAAACCAGACAGGTAATGAAAAAAAAAGTCAAGCCCACGCGGTCGTTCGAGCGAGCGAGCGAGAAAAATATAGTGGATAAGATAGTCATGGTGAGTGAACTAAAGAACAAGGGGGCGGACGAGCGATGAAGTAAATATGCAACTTTACGCATGGCGAGGAAGAAAAATATCACTTCCCATGTATTCTAAAATATACCCCTTGTGTATATCTATATACGATAAAAAAAAACTATTATAGTGATGTGTAAAGGACGGGGGGGGCATAGCAATTTCGTTTGCGACTGCGCCAAGGCGAATACCTGTCAGCGCGCATTCCACACGATATGTATCCCACGGCGTGCCCGTCCAAGTCAAGCAACGCGCACACCATCGGCAAGTGAGGCAGGATCACATAGCCGTCGGATCTTTTTCTTTTCACCGCGAGTTTCTATATTGCTTCGCATACACGAACCTCGCTTTTAAACACAAAACGTTGCTTCACCATAAACATATATAATATATATATATATATATATATAATACATATGTATATGAAGCAACAGAGGCCTTTCCCAACTCCTCTCTGACCACCTTGCAGCTAGCACCTTGAACTCATCTCTCTCTATCTCTCTCTCTCTTTCTCGATGCAATGTAACGAAACTTGTAATTCTTTTCGTTGCAAATACCACCATATGAGACCAAGCACCTGGATCGTAGCACACACCGGTTCGTAGTTAAAGACGGTTGAATTAGCACCAGAAATTATATTTTGAAAAAAAACACACACACGCCACAATTTATTTTTGTAGCTACGGATAATTTGATCTTCACTCGCGTATTATTCCTCTTTCGATTGAAAAAACAACAGTGCGATACACGAGAAACAACATGGCGTTGTTCTGAGTTGCACGTTGATGACGGCTGACTCGGGGGGAAAAAAAAAACGTCACCCGGTGACTCTGTGCGCTCTTCTCGCTCGCGCGAGATCTCTGCGTGCGTATGCACGGGAGATAAATATCACGTTCACAGGGAAAATATTATTCATAATCCAGAATCTGGATAACGAAAAACAAAAAAAAAAAAAAGAAACACTACAATTTATTCGATAACGATCTATAGAATCCTGGAAATCGTTGGGGGGGAACACTGTTTTCTTTTTTTTCTTCTTTTATAATTGTATCGTATACAGGGACTCGCGCGCGAGTTATTCACGTTTACAAGTTGCGAGTACTCGCGCGAGAGACCCACGACGTGAGAGTAAACGCTACTTTACCGCCGGGGCAAAATACTAGAACGTAAAACTCTCCTGGACGGTTTCTCTCGATTCTTTCGCCTCTCTCGGTGTCTGTTTTACGGGGGAACTGGCCATTCTCTCTCTCTCTCTCTCTCTCATTCCTCCCCACCTCGAGGCTTTGTACATTTGCCACGTGATATCCTCTCTCTACGAAGACTGGGGCCAATGAGTATGAAGGCCCGTTTACACGAGCAACAACCGACGATGAGATACACACAGGCGGATACGAGAGTATATGAGAGACCAGCAAGCCCAACGAGAGAAGCAACAAATGACAATGTACACATATATATATATTTATATGTACTCAGTCAGGGGTTTCTATCGCTCTGCTGGCTTTAAATATTCTCGACTGTCTCATTCTCTTGGCGAGATCGACACAAAAGGCGTCTTACGAAATCTTTGGTCCCATCTCTCAAGTCGTTTCCATATCTTTTCTGCTTCTCTTCGCTTCGTTTATTTTGCGATCCAAACTTCAAACTTCCATCGAGAGGGGGCTCTGTGATAAACACACTTCATAGGATTGGAGAACTTTTTTGTTTCGTTTGGCTACTAAAATTGAGTAGATTTTAGGATTCTGGATTGTTAATTATATTTTCAGTTGGTACGTGAGAAATGGCTCGTGGTAGTGAGATGAAGGAATGGAGCCAAATTAAGGGAAAAAAAATTCGCAAAGTATTAATTGAAGATATATTTTTACGCAGTGGAGAATTTTTCAAAATAATTTCTTCATTTTTTCGATCTGCATAGGGTTATATATGATGATATATATATATTTTAAATTATCTAAGCTTATCCACGATCGAAACTGTTCTTATGGTCGAAAAATCTAATTCGAAATTTATTAAATTCAGTTGGAGCATATTTTAACTGAGATTTTAACGAAACAAGCTACAGAGAAATAAAATTTCAATTAGATTGTCCTTGGAAGAAAAAAAAACTCAACGAAAATACACGTTTTCCCATAATTCGCATAAATCAATCTACCTATTTGATAACAAATCATTTTTATCGTTTTTCAATACGCAAGACATGTCGCTGGTACAAAGAATCATATGCTTCATTGTCGACAAATTTTGATAAAAGCTTGTAGGAATAGTTGAAAAAAAATGTCCAATTCATTCAATCGAGTTAGTTCATATTAAATTAATCGAATGCGTCACATTAAATTTACCTTTTTTTGCTCGTACGTTGTTATAATCCCATTTCACAAATTTTGCGTCTCAATAAATTTACGAAAATTTGTCAAAACCTACGAATTAAATTTAGCAAACTATTTTACTAATTTAATTAATTAAATTTATTTAATTTATTTAATGAATTAAATTATTTAAATTATTAAATTAATTAAATTATTAAATTAATTAAATTTATTTAATTAATTAAATTATTTAAATTATTAAATTAATTAAATTTATTTAATTAATTTATTAATTTAATTAAATTAAACTAATTTCGCGAATTAAAGAAGCAAAAAAAAATTGTAAATAATAAGCATCGTAGCATGTGGTTTTTGACGTTAAAAAAATCAATTATCCTGATTTATGGAAATTTCGGAAATTTTTTTTTTTTTTTAATGCAAAATAAGTTCCATTTTTCATTTCACAAATCCATCCTCCAACACTGTCGATCGATCGACGATAATTTGGCAAAATTATTTTTCAAAAAATCATCGATTAGGACCGGCGCGAAGCGCAGTAAATTTTCATAAAACAGCGGTAGACCTCGAAGAAAGGAAGAGTTTCAATAAAAATTCGGTTATAACGCGAGCATTGTGCCCTGAATTTCGAATGAGAGTTTTGATCGATCGATCAAGGTCTATATTAGGATATCCTTGACATTTGGAAATAAGTTTTTAGAGAGCGGGGGGGAAAGGCAGACGACTCCAAGTTAGAGGTCGTTGACTCTCTCGTTCAAATGTGCAAAAGTTCAAGGCTCTTGTACGTACGAAAAAAAATCTCTGGTTAAAAAAAAAATTTTTTCATTAAAAAAAGGCGGGTTAATTCAAATGTATGATCCGGAGTGCGGTCGCTCGTTTTTTTGATTTTAGCCTCGAAATTTTGGCACGAATTAAAAATAGACGTAACGCATTGAATAATAAGAGAGAGAGAGAGAGTAAAATAATAGTAAAGCGATGCACGTTTCCTTGTTGTATAGTAATTATTACAAAGCCCACAACTTCAATATGGCATTGGGACACCGGAAATAGCGACACGTGGACGATTAATATTCGTAAAATGACGATTAATAATCGCAAAAGTTTTGTCTCCCCCCCCTCCCCGATTGATTTTCATGAATATAACCGATAATTGTATCGCTCGGTGATGCGTCTCGACCGTTAACCGAGGATCAACAAACGAGATAGACAAAACACGCGATGACGCCGATGATCTCAGTCAAATGGCTGAATCTTCGAACATTTCGTGATTCACCGGAACGCTCTCCTTCCTCCGATGAATCTGCAGCAAAAAAAAAAAAAAAAAATTACTCGTAGACCCGAGGCAACAGTATGCTGAATTCGAGATCGATTGAGCGATGAGAAAGAATTCTCGTATGCATATATAATGGGTAAAAATGGCATTTTACAATTATACAATTAAAAATGAAAATTAATTTGTTGTATTATCGTCAGTCATGAGGGAAAAATTTATATTTTTCGCGAGTGTCAAAAAATTGAGTAAATTATTATTTTTTTTTGCATCGCCTCTCCCTCCCAAGTGCTCGTAATTTTATTTTTATATATTTTTTTTCAATTCACAAATTTATTTACGTTTTTTTTTTTCAATGGAATATTTTACCTGGGAACGAATTCGAAAAATTAACCGCCTCTATTTTCTTCGAGAAATGAGAAAATAAGTTTTTTTTTCCGATCCGAGAATGGCGTATAAATTTTTCACTCTACTTTGGATTTTTATGCTTCTAACATTTTTCTTTTCCGCACAGTGTAATATTTTCCCGACTTCGTATAATGTGAAATCGGGAGAGGCAATTTTTTCGAAATTTTTTTTTTCGACTAAAATGTTCAATCGAAAATTCGGCGAAAATTTGTATTTTTTCGCGGGGACTCGTGATAGCTTGAAAAAAAAAAATAAAATTATGAGCAGTTTTCGGTTATGTGGAAAAAAAAAAGGCTACTCGTATAAATTATTTATACGAAGTATGACTAAAATTTAAATTATTTGTATTTCCGTCTTAAAAAGAAAAAAGATAATATAAATTATTATTTTCATAGTTTCATAGTTTTTCAGATCGCCATTACTAATGACTAAAATCAATTTAAAAAAAAAAAATTGACGATTCACCAGCTGCAAAATATAAAAACTCCAGGATTACGAACAAATATTATTGATTTTTCAAATCTACGAATAATCATCAAGCCTCTTTCTCTCGACTAGGGGAAAAAAAAAACGAACGAAACTCACGCGCCTCGTGAAAAATAATTTCGTGCTCAGCAAACTTTTGTTCCCCCGTAAAATTGGAGAATTCAAATTTTCTCACCGTAATCGGTGGTATACTCCAATAATCCGTAAAACCCCTCTCGTCATCGCATTCTTCCTTCTATCTTCGGGCCATTAATCATGGAAAATAAATTCTCGCGTCATTTTTACCGATTCGCTTCTTCGAGTAAAATTTCCACATCATCGCTGATCCGTCGATGATGACTCCCGTTTCGTTTCCCAGATTTTTCTCAGCTAGAAATTGTGAGGGGAAAAAAAAAAAAAAAAATTGGAACACAATATACTAACCGTATTCGTGATATTCCGAAGGACCCTTAGTTTCGTCCTCTGCCTCATTCGTCGCCTCTTCTTCCTCGTTCTCCGGTTCATCCCCAGTTCCCGTCATATCTTCCTCTTCTTCCCCCTTTTCGGCGCCTTTGTCATCGCCTTCGTCGGCGTTTTCGTCGGCATTATCATCGGCTTTGTCATCGACTTTGTCATTTACTTTATCATTGACTTTATCATCGACTTTGTCATCGACTTTGTCATCGACTTTGTCATTGACTTTATCATCGACTTTGTCATTGACTTTATCATCAACTTTCTCATCGATTTTTTCATTGGCTTTATCGTCAGTTTTATCATCGGCAACGAGTGCCGACTCGATGGAAGGATTTTCCTCCTCGAATAAACGATCGAAGTACGCGTCGTTCCACATAGCATTCGCGTCATCGTCTTCTCGCAAAAATTCCTCACCGAGGATCTTGCGCAATTGCACGGATCTCGTCCCGTAACGTTCACCTGTGACGACGAGCATCAGCAGGATCCGAAGCACGAACATAGCCCGAGATTCAGCGTCATTTCCACAGGAATTAGAGGAAAAAAAATATATATAAATATATATGCGTCAAATTATTTGACGTTTTCAAGTTTTGTTTTGTTTTGTTTTTTTTTTTTTCTTTCTTTCTTCACATTCAACGATCCGAAGTTGACCGGAGAAACGACGCTCGGGAAATATTGTTCTTCTTGCCAGTCTTTTGTCGCCAAAAAAATCTCGTACAAAAGAATTTTATAATGAACAAATTGGAGGAGTAGCTTGGAATTTCTTCGAAAATTCGTCCCCGTTGAATCAACGGGGGGAGAGAAGAGACAGCGAAAAAGAATTTTTTTTTTTCAAAGATTCGAATAAATCAGTCACCGCTGTTCTTTAAAATTTGCTTCGAATCAAATATTTTTGACAGTCGAGTCGTTGAACGATTAAAAATTTTATTTTTTTTTTTTTTCAAAGATTCGAATAAATCAGTCACCGCTGTTCTTTAAAATTTGCTTCGAATCAAATATTTTTGACAGTCGAGTCGTTGAACGATTGTAAATTTGATTTTTTTTTTTTTCCAAAGATTCGAATAAATCAGTCACCGCGCTGTTCTTTAAAATTTGCTTCGAATCAAATATTTTTGACAGTCGAGTCGTTGAACGATTGTAAATTTGATTTTTTTTTTTTTCAAAGATTCGAATAAATCAGTCACCGCGCTGTTCTTTAAAATTTGCTTCGAATCAAATATTTTTGACAGTCGAGTCGTTGAACGATTGTAAATTTGATTTTTTTTTTCAAAGATTCGAATAAATCAGTCACCGCTGTTCTTTAAAATTTGCTTCGAATCAAATATTTTTGACAGTCGAGTCGTTGAACGATTGTAAATTTTATTTTTTTTTTTTTCAAAGATTCGAATAAATCAGTCACCGCGCTGTTCTTTAAAATTTGCTTCGAATCAAATATTTTTGACGGTCGAGTCGTTGAACGATTGTAAATTTGATTTTTTTTTTTTTTTTTCAAAGATTCGAATAAATCAGTCACCGCGCTGTTCTTTAAAATTTGCTTCGAATCAAATATTTTTGACAGTCGAGTCGTTGAACGATTGTAAATTTGATTTTTTTTTTTTTTCCAAAGATTCGAATAAATCAGTCACCGCGCTGTTCTTTAAAATTTGCTTCGAATCAAATATTTTTGACAGTCGAGTCGTTGAACGATTGTAAATTTGATTTTTTTTTTTTTTCAAAGATTCGAATAAATCAGTCACCGCGCTGTTCTTTAAAATTTGCTTCGAATCAAATATTTTTGACAGTCGAGTCGTTGAACGATTGTAAATTTGATTTTTTTTTTTTTTCCAAAGATTCGAATAAATCAGTCACCGCGCTGTTCTTTAAAATTTGCTTCGAATCAAATATTTTTGACAGTCGAGTCGTTGAACGATTGTAAATTTGATTTTTTTTTTTTTTCAAAGATTCGAATAAATCAGTCACCGCGCTGTTCTT
This sequence comes from Rhorus exstirpatorius, assembly GCA_963564615.1. NCBI lineage: Eukaryota > Metazoa > Arthropoda > Insecta > Hymenoptera > Ichneumonidae > Rhorus > Rhorus exstirpatorius. The sequence goes on from OY751320.1 coordinate 24,138,973, forward strand.
TAAAATTTGCTTCGAATCAAATATTTTTGACAGTCGAGTCGTTGAACGATTGTAAATTTGATTTTTTTTTTTCAAAGATTCGAATAAATCAGTCACCGCTGTTCTTTAAAATTTGCTTCGAATCAAATATTTTTGACAGTCGAGTCGTTGAACGATTGTAAATTTTATTTTTTTTTTTTTTCAAAGATTCGAATAAATCAGTCACCGCGCTGTTCTTTAAAATTTGCTTCGAATCAAATATTTTTGACAGTCGAGTCGTTGAACGATTGTAAATTTGATTTTTTTTTTCAAAGATTCGAATAAATCAGTCACCGCTGTTCTTTAAAATTTGCTTCGAATCAAATATTTTTGACAGTCGAGTCGTTGAACGATTGTAAATTTTATTTTTTTTTTTTTCAAAGATTCGAATAAATCAGTCACCGCGCTGTTCTTTAAAATTTGCTTCGAATCAAATATTTTTGACGGTCGAGTCGTTGAACGATTGTAAATTTGATTTTTTTTTTTTTTTTTCAAAGATTCGAATAAATCAGTCACCGCGCTGTTCTTTAAAATTTGCTTCGAATCAAATATTTTTGACAGTCGAGTCGTTGAACGATTGTAAATTTGATTTTTTTTTTTTTTCAAAGATTCGAATAAATCAGTCACCGCTGTTCTTTAAAATTTGCTTCGAATCAAATATTTTTGACAGTCGAGTCGTTGAACGATTGTAAATTTTATTTTTTTTTTTTTTCAAAGATTCGAATAAATCAGTCACCGCGCTGTTCTTTAAAATTTGCTTCGAATCAAATATTTTTGACAGTCGAGTCGTTGAACGATTGTAAATTTGATTTTTTTTTTTTTTTTTTCAAAGATTCGAATAAATCAGTCACCGCGCTGTTTTTTAAAATTTGCTTCGAATCAAATATTTTTGACAGTCGAGTCGTTGAACGATTGTAAATTTTATTTTTTTTTTTTTTTCAAAGATTCGAATAAATCAGTCACCGCGCTGTTCTTTAAAATTTGCTTCGAATCAAATATTTTTGACAGTCGAGTCGTTGAACGATTGTAAATTCAATTTTTGTTTTTTTTTTTAATTCTACTCATTTCACCGGTAAATGTTACGAATATCTCGAGGATGTACCGGACACGGAATCCAAAAAAATTATCTATCACACGTTGATAACGTAATTTTTTTTTTTTTTCGATTAAAGAATAATTTAAATTACATTGAATATCATTTTGAGCAGAATCAAATCTTCGATGGATGACTCCTCGTATGGAAATAAAAATAATTCCCTCTTCCGTAAAAAAAAATAAAATAAAACGTTGGATTTAAGAAAAGTAGCCACAAATTTACTAACCGATTGTGTAAAAAAAAAAAAAACGTATTCTATTTATTCTCGATAAACGTTTAAAAAATCACAGCGGTTTAATGATACATGAGGAACGATGAATATAAATAAGATTCGTTTTTTTTTTTTTTTTTAAATCTCTTTCGGAATGGATTCTTTGGCAAATTGCCTAAATCGATGCTGCCAATAGTCGCGATGACGAAGTGACTCTTAAAACCGCGTGTCGGAGAATTTCACGAGCACGGCAGTTGTTTTTTTTTTTTTTTTTCCCCGATGACGCGAGTGCACGTTGAACTTTGATCATGGGACGAACGCGCATCGGAGTTCTGGCAGAGATTTTTGTCATTGTAGAGCTTTTATCGAGAGCCGATTCTTTTTTTCTCTCCTTTTTTTTTTTTTTTTTTTTTTTTTTTCTTTTTTCGTTCAATTTTAGACAGGATGCTTCTCCAAATAGGTCTTGGTCACTATGTCCGATTTCATGTTATTCATGGACAAGGCTTCCTTGTATTTGCATCCGGGGACCGGGCATCTGATAAAAATAATAATCGTAATGAGATAATATTGAAAAATATAAATAATTATATCGTAAAAGTGGTAAATTTTTTCGTACCGCGTGAGCGGATTAATTTTTAGCAGCGCCGTTACACTCTCGCGATCGTATATGTGAGAACATATCGTATTTCTCACGGGATCGGTCATTCGTTTTTTCGTCACCGGATCGATGAGATTCATTGTGTCGCGGGTTAGCTGCAACTCGGCGTCATCGCCATCGTCGCTCTCCGCGTCCTTTCCGTCCGAGTCTTGGCGAAACGAAATTCGACAAATTGAGTAATTTGCAAAAAAAAAACCGCAAAAAATCGCTAAAAATAGCAAAAAAAAAATGCAGTAATGCAAGCGAGAAATTTTTTTACGAACTAGATCAATGTTTATCATGCATTTCGATGCGCTGAATCCGAATCTGAAGTTGATTTAGCTCGTCGATCCTCCGAATTTAGAGTAAATTGCAAAAAAACCGCTGAAAATCGCTAAAAATCGTAAAAATTGAAGTTATGCGAACGAAAAAAATTTTCTCTAACCAGATCGAGCATGTTTTTTGGGTATTTCGATGCGCTGAATTCAAATCCGAAGACGGTTTGACTTGTACACCCTCCAACTTTAAATACCAAACTGACTTCGGATTTGCATTCAGCGCATCAAAATACAAAAGAAAAATACTTGATTTAGTTTAACAAATTTTTTTTCGTTCGCATAATTGCAATTTTTCTCGATTTTTTTTTAGCAATTTTCAGCGGTTATTCGCAATTTACTCGAACATTGGAGGATCTACCAGCTGAATCAACTTGTGATTTGGATTCAGCGCATCGAAATACACAAAAAAAACATACTCGATCTAGTTCGAGAAAATTTTTTTCGTTTGCATAACTTCAATTTTTACGATTTTCAGCGGTTTTTTTGCAATTTACTCAAAATTTGGAGGGTTGACGAGCTAAATCAACTTCAAATTCGGATTCAGCGCATCGAAATACAATAACAAACATTGATCTAGATCGTAAAATAATTTCTCGCTTGCATTACTGCATTTTTTTTTGCTATTTTTAGCGATTTTTAGCGGTTTTTTTTGCAATTTACTCGAAATTTTGAGGGTGTACGGGTTAAACCGACCTCAAATTCGGATTCAGCGCATCGAAATACACGAATCTAGGTGGGTCTGGTCAAAAGTACAGACCACTTTTTTTTTTGTGCGCCGGTGTATCGATGAACATTACGGATAGTGGATTTTTTTGTTTCTTAGCTGTTTACATTTGTCTTCAAGTTTACTCGGAGCTAAAAGCAACATGACTCGGTTCGGAGATTGAAGAAAAAAAAAAATTTGGAAATTGATGAAATTTGAAAAAAAAAAAATGGTAACGTAAAAATTTCGTTGACGGAGAAATGAGAATTTTTTATTCGTACACATTTTTCAAGCTCCGGATAAGATAGGGTAAAAAAAAAAATTTGATTTCAGTCATTGAGGAATTTTTGGTCGATCAAAAAGTCGCTGATCAGGGTAGAATTTTATTTATGAAAATATTCAGTGCTCGTCGTAGAAAATATAGAATACTGAAATGATGTTTGCGTAATGAATTCAATTGAAGCTGCAATTATTGTTAAAATATAATTCAAGGTTTTCCAAACTTTACCTGCTTTGAGCGCTTTCACTATACGATCAAACTCTTTCATGTTGGAATTCTTGGAAGAATCCGGAGTGATCTTCGATATCTGACTCTTGTACTCCTTGGGATTGAGAAAATTTATTTACTCGTCGCAAAATTGCCGATAAAGTCCAATTTACGTAAGATTTCAAAAAAAAAAAAAACGTTTCAGACGAGAGCTGTAAAGTTTTGAAGGGGACGGAACATAGAGCGTTCGAATTTTTATCAAGCGGATGCGCCAAGGAGATACCAAGATCAGCTTTGGTTCTTTAAATGGGACGGTGTATTTTTTATTTTGAAAATTAAAAGAGTATTCAATTTCGAGTATAAAAGTACAAGTACACCGGTGTCCTAAAATTGAAACTCAATAGGATATTTCCAAAATAATAAAAAGATGTCCGTTCTATTCTTTACGCGGGATAAATTTACAATTTTGTCAAAGCAAATGTTCAAAATGATGGAGAATTGAGATCCGGAGAACGCGCGGGCCAATTTGCGGGTCTGCAACTTTACGTTTTTACTGATAACTCTTGGTTCGATTTCAACTTTTTACTGTAGGCGGGAAAAACAATGCCTCTATAAGGTTTGCGTGATGTGAACAATTTTTTCAGGCATCGGATGCTTGATGCTACCTTTGAAAATCGAGCCAAGAGTTATCAGTAAACGGACAAAGTTGTAGACGAATGTTATGCAATGATCGTTATTGAGAGTATTCGCATCGCGTCGTAGAAATTAAAATTTCTACGCTTCAATACAAATTTCAATACACTTCTTTCGGAAGTGTATTGAAGTTAATGGCCATTATTTCGAACATTTGCTTGGACAAAATTGTAAATTTATCCCGCCTAAAGTGAAGAACGGACATCTTTTTCTTATTTTTGAAATATCCTATCGAGTGCCAATTTTAGGACACCCGTGTACTTATACTTTTATACTCGAAATTTAATGCTCTTTTCATTTTTAAAATAAAAAAATACATCATCCCATTTAAAAAAAACCAAAGCTGACCTTCGTATCTCCTTGGCGCGTCTACTTGATGAAAATTCGAACGTGCTATGTACTGTCCCCTTCAAAACTCTACAGCTATGATATTGAAATTTGCAACGAAAATTGATTTTTTTAAATAAAAAAAATCATTATCAGTATTGCTGACGCTTTTCTGGCATATTTAGGCCTCGGGTCGCGAAAAAAACTGAAAAAAAAAAAATTTAAACGATTTTCGACTTTGAAACAATACGGGAATTGACTTTTTTTTTTAATATCTTCGTTACATTCCAACGATGCAAATTTCAACATCGTCTACGGCGCTCTCGTCTGAAACTTTTTTTGAGATTTTGCTTCGTTTTCGAGAAAATCGCCCTGGTCACTTTAAATGCCCCACCCTGTATGTTATATCGAAAGGAGAGTATCAATTAAGGCAGTCGGCTGGTGTAGAAGCCTTAAGGTGATTTTTGGTGATTTTTTTTTATTAGGAAAGAAACAACGGATCTTCTTGAAAATTTTATTGTACTTTAACACACATTTGAAGAGTATAAAAAAAAAATTTTTATCAACCAATCGTGGCAAAATGGTGGAGAAAATGGTATATATAAAAAAAACTATTTGACCTATCAACCCAAAGTTCATTCTCTGGATTATTAAAAAACCATCCTAAATGAACTAAAAACATTCATAAAAAAAAAAGTCATTTTATACTATTTTTATTGTACAAAGAAAAAAAATTGTAAAAATCGTCACTTTTTCTGTTCAAGCTTGAAAATATTGTTTCACGGTTTTTTTAGTTCGACAATAAAAATATATGTCAATTAAAAATAATTGTGGATTTTGGGTTCCAAGCAAGAATTAAGCGCACCATCTTTCCCGCCAGTTCGAGACTCCGGTGACGAGGCGCTTTTATGGCCAATTTAATACTCCGCCATTTTGCGACAATTGGTTGATAAAATTTTTTTTTTTATTCTCTTCAAATGTGTGTTAAAGTACAATAAAATTTTCAAGAAGTTCCGTTGTTTCTTTCCTTATAAAAAAAAAAATTACCAAAAATCACCCTTTTTTTAGGCCTCTACACCGGACCAGACTGGCTTAAAGAAAATTTATAAAGTAAATCAATATCCGTGTCAAGTGCCAAATTTAAAAATATAAAATTATAAATTGCAAGATCGATTTGAAAGTCATCGAGCCTCAATTGTACCTCGACATGATTTTGTCTGTTATCCTCGGTACCCGCTTCTGGATCGTAAGACTCTGCGATAAGCGCGGAAATGTCGATCGCACTATTCACTCGTTCTTCCAGTTCGCAAAGTTTTTCAACTTCCCCACGTAAACGATTCAGCATTGCATCACGCTCGTCACCCTCTAAAAAATTATTTGTCACTTTGAAATTCTTTCGCGTCTACTGAATGAACATTTTTCTTTCGTTACAAAAAAAAAAAAATCGCAGATTCTCGCAAACCCCATCGTAATAACGAAGGATTTTTTGTGAAATACTTACGATAATAAAGTATAATATTTGCCGCGCTCTTGCTGAAGTTTTCATATATCTCCCGACTCGATTTTATTAAATTTTCCATGTTTACGAGAAAAAAAAAAATACTGGCCCTGAAGAACTTGCAAACATTCCTTACTAGCTTTTCTTTTGAGGTTATATGTTGTATCTTGTTGTGTTTATCGCGGACGCGGTTCACGCGCGCGGATAACTTGGTAAACGTTAATTCCGCCTGATGACGCTAGTTGATATTTTTGAATCGGAAACATTGCTTGTCGAATTTTCACGAATAAATCAGAATAAATGGTTCTGTATTTTATTATTATACGTATATATATATATATATATATATAACATAGAATCTATTCAGTCATAATTAATTCTTATTTCTTAAAAAAAATCGTTAATTTCGTTTTTTTTTCTGGATTTTGTACTTCGGGCGCGAACCCAGATGGCAGCACGTCTATAGTTTGTATTTTGAAAAAAACATTCTTCGTTTGCGTTGCTAAAATTCGTTTACTATAATATATTTTATAAAAGTGTTCTTGCCAAGGAGACTCATTTCAATGTAACGAAAGATTCTTATCCCCGGGTCACGAGCCTTTTTATTCTTACGACTCTCGTATTCTTACGATCGACAAAAGCGCGCGCGAGAGGTTATACATAATACGCAACGTTTTTTTCAAACAAGGTTTTCAAAAAATCATCTTTATTAAAACATAATAAATCGTTCGAGTATACATGAATCGTCACACTTGCAATATTCATCGCTATTTCATCAAGCTCGACGATTTTGAGCTTACACCGAACTCGTTGAAACGCCCAATTCGTTTTTTTTTTGGCACAGGAATAAACGTTTACATTTATGGCGTTTATAAAATCGTTTTTGAGGTAACTTTGATTAAAAAAATTAAAATTTAAAATTTTCTTCACTTCATGAGATTGATCAATTGAACGGCCGAGGTCATCTGACCTTTGCGCAATTCCATCTTTTGTTCCTTCAATTTTAAAAGCTTCCTCTGTATCTCCAGCTCGCACTGTCTCATCGTCATTATCTCCCTGTGTCTTCTCTCTCTGTTTGTCTCCGCGAGGGCAAAATTTTTATTCATCTCTGCGAGAAAATTCTCAAAAACGGCCATGGGTACGCCGCTCGAATCCCTGGATCTTTGAGGACTCTCGACGATTGCCTCGTTGGCCTGATTGGTTCTCGAGTCGCAGCTCGCGTCTCTCGTGACTTTTTGCGCGAATTTAACCGAGCCGCTTGGCACAGGAAAATCGCTCTCCTCAAGATACATGTGTCTCTTCTTCTCGTTGAATATCTCATCTAGCGCTCTCTTGTGCTCCCAATGACCGTAATGCCTTATTCTACCCGGTTTCTTCATTCTCTCACGGAAAACAAGATTCTTGTACTTTCTCTCGAGAACTCGCCACTTGTTCTCGCACTTCTGCGAACTGAAGTAGTAACCAAATTTTTGCATCTCCAGCGATATCATCTCGAACATCTCTCTGAGACTTCTGAGACGCGCCGTTTGTCCGACCATGGAGTGATATTTTTTGTACTGCGTTATGAGACAGGCGGTCGCGTGACTCGTCCAAAGATTCATAGCTCCCACGTCGACGGTCGATGGGATAATGGCGCTATTGTCAAAGCCGGTGAAACCGATCTCATTATCGTCATCAACGTAATCTTGTTCCTCTGCCGGTTCTATCTTCACCTCCGTCTCTGTCTCCATATCACCTGAAATTTGCCATTTTAGCATGGAAAATTTGCCCCGGCGATTATATTTCACAAGTTTTTTTTTTTTATTTATCCGAACGCCTTCGGACTGACAAAAATCGATTTGATCAGCTTTGCGGCGAAATCTCGTATATGTTTTACGGATAAGAAACAATTTTTTGTTTTCTCACCATTCAGCTGTCTTCGAGACATATAATTATTCTCCGTATATCGAGCCACGTTGAAGGGGCTTGTCCTCGTGGTAAACGTTCGCGAAAATCGAGAGACACGCATATACAACGAGCCCGCGACTCGAAAAAAAGCGAAGTAAAACTAGTTTGAAACCGGTTCGTTGTTGAAATGGTTCAGTACCCGTCGTGAACGCGCGTGGCGGCCATGTTGTTTTTTTTTTTTTTCGTACCGTTCCTACACACACGGCTGTTAATCCCCCTCCCTAAACGCATTTATATCGAGACCTATTACAACTTCCTTAGCACGAGTTTTGAACGTGTTCGAAGACGCGGATATATTTTTACTTGGACAAATATATCATATATTGTCGGTTTATAGCGCAAATATATTCAAATGAATTTATATGCGTATATCCGGGAGTCGCACTGCACTACGGGAAATCTCATAAGCAAAATCGATCGTTTCGGTATACGCGATGAGTATACGCGAAGATTGTTCGAAATCGCAAAAAACCCAATGTGTATATTCACCTTTCACCACTTTTACTGATAAGATATTATGTGCGTGATCGACGAGTGTGCGAGAGCCGCGTCTAGAGGTGTTCTCAAAGTATAGTCCTTCTTGGAAAATCGTTATTACGCTCTTATTACACGATTAAATATCAATCAGTCTCGCCAACAAATATATCTAACAAAATTTCGTGTAGTATATATTTATTATATCGCGTCGTCTGCCCGATGAAGCATTAATTTTCTCGCTTCTTTTAAACAAAGTTCACTATACTTTCCTCTTGGGCAAATATTTTTTTTTATTTCTGTATTATTTTTACCATTACAATATGCTATATCGCCTCACGAATTCAAACGAAAGCCTGAAAGAAATTTCGAGGCAACGATCGCGATTTACACTTTCCAAGAGCCAAATTATATCCCCCACTGAACACACAGAAATATTAATCGACCGAAGAAAGTAGAGGTCTCTGTTTTGGATGATCAGGAATTTTTCGTTTCGCATTCGCGTTTGCACAATTATTGTGTGAACCCGATTTTGTTGAAAGTTTTTGCAAAAAGGGGGAATTTAATTTAACGGAAATTTAATATTGCAAATTCAATACATGGCCGAGAAGAAAAAATTTAACGAGCCACAGATTTCGAATTCAATGACAAAAAAAATTCCGAAACTCAAGATATATGGGCGTATATAGTCAATATAGGACCGTGGCCCAAAAAAAATCCAAAAATCATTCGATTTTCATGAAAATTGATACATTCAATTTTCTCACTTCGTATATTTCGAATAAAATGTAAAAAATTCAGATAGAAAAATAAATTATAGCACCGAATCTACCGTTTTCCCTGACTACAATTGATTACCTGCGAATTCGTTCGCTCGGGGGATATATGAACTATAAATAGATACGACCTAAGCAAACACTCTCGAAACGAGTTGGCGCGCATTGAAGTCAGGTAAATGCTAGCACGCAATGCACCTGGAATCCCGTCCAATCTTTCTCTCTCTCTCTCTCTCTCTCTCTCTCTCTCTTGCCTCTCTCGTGTGTCCTTCTCACTCGTGCACATTCCCAAGAGCAAAATACTCTCGTTGTACACAAAAAGGAAGGGGTATACATATTTCATGAATTTCATCTGTAGGCCACACGAGATGAAAGTGAAAGGGCGCGAAGGACGAGGCCTTCGCGCGAGCCCCGCTGATGTAAACGCGAAAGAAAGAGCAAAAAAAAAGGGGGGGGGGGGATGAGAATCGAAGCCGGCGTGGCGAATAAAAATTTTTCGCGCCTTATCGAAGAAATTTCGTGCTTTCCACACGTTTATATTCATCCGCGACGCAGTCGTCCCCGACGGATATGAATTATGGAAGCGAAAAATAAAAATCGCATTCTCCAGCAAACTTGGGATGCCCGCGATTCAGGGTCGCCCCGCATTCACTTCACAAAACTTTTCGCACGCACTAATTATTCGTCCGGTCAGTCGCAGGAAGCGAATTATATATTTCGTCAAGTCCCCCGAACGTGTTATATATCTCGTCGTTCAGCTCGTGCTCCCGAGTTATGCGATAGGTATTTATTTCGATGCCTTCTGCTCCGCGTATGACAGAGACTCGTCACGGATTATAGAATATTCTCGATGTAAGAGTTTACATTATTTTGGGTCTTGAATAATGTGTACGATAAAATTATACGGTTCCAGAGAAATTTTTTTTTTTTTTATTTCAAATTTGTAACGAATTAAATATTACATCACAAAAATATATCGAGCGAATGAATAATTCTCAGGAAATTGGGCGGGTTCGGAATGCCTTTTTCGAGTCGAAAATTGATAATTGGCATTTTTATTTTCTTCTTATCTTCCTAAGAATTTTTTTTTTTTTAAGAAAAATCCTCCATAAAACTGAAGAATGATGAATATTAAAAATAAAAAAAAATAAATCCCCCAATTTCATGAAAATTTACGATAATCAACTCTTTCGTCTCCTTTATCCGCACGCAGTAGACATACACAGCAAGAAAAAGCTTTTTATTTTCAATCAATCTCCGTGGGAGAGGGTCGTCGTTGCTCCCCACGTTGGTTAGAGCGGATATAGCGATATATATATATATATATATATATATATACATGTATCTCTCGCGCGAAAACGTTGAGCGCGCTTTTATCCGTCACGAGGACTGTAATATCGTGTCGTCGAGCGTAGCAGTTTCGATTTCCTGGGCTCCTCTCACAAACATATATATATATATATGCCTGTCGACTCACTCGGTAGAGTTCGCAGTTCGCAGCCCAGATGCACCATTCACACATAACGCACGTAATATTCGATAGAAAACTTTAGCGTGCGCGCACAAAAACTGCGAGAGTCCTCAGGGCTGGTGTGCCCCGACGGGGCAAACACACACGTGAGTGCGAAAGAGGGAGAAATAGAGTGCGAAAGAATGATAAAATATGGTGGAGAGAGAGAGAGAAAGAGAGATAGATAGAGAGCCAGGGAGTCGCGAAAGGGTCGCAAGCGAGCGCAGATTATGACGCGAGGGGGGGGAGAGCGTTTCAAAGGAGTATTCCATCATCGAGTAAAATCTCAAATTACATATAAAATTCTGCGATATGTTCGAGGAAAATGTCAAACCTCGATAAGTGCAAAATTTAAAATAGATTCACCGTTTAGTTTCGTAGATATTCATCGTTGAAGTTAAGCCATTTAGCATTAGCTGGTATGGAAAGATCGCTGCTGTTCGGCATAAAAAACGTCTTTGCGACAAATTTCACATTGATACACGATGAAAAAAACGTAGATATGATAAGACGATGTCCGCGGAAGGAACATACTGAAGTTTGAGAACGATTGACCGTCTAGTTTTCGGGATAGGACAAAAAGAATGAAAAATTTCGCTGGTGTAGATGAGAACGCTTGGTATCATCCGACGGGGGACCTCTCGCCGTGCGACCAATCCCCACCGCAGTGCTTGGCTCGCCAACCTTCCTTGAGAGCGAAGAGAGCGAGCAAAGGGGGAGAGAAATGAACGCCATCATATATATAGAGAGAGAAAGAGAGTGTTAGAGAGAGAGAGAGAGAGAGTGAGAGAGCGAGAAGGAGCAAACTAGCGCCTAGCGCCGTTGTGCTCGGAGCCGACAAGAGGGCAAGCTCAAAGTCTCGCGTTTACACGTCGGGTCTCTAACAGAGAAACAACCCGAATCCCGCGACCCGGTCTCCGAAAAACCATCAGTTTGTGTGTGTGTGTGTGTCCGTCTGTGAATGTATAATGTCTTCTTGAAATGCAGTGAGCTCCGTAATACTCGTTTTTCTTTTCCCCCCGTCTCGTCGTAACTCCGCAACTAAGAGACATATAACTCTCTTCTCTCTCTCTCTCTCTGTTTTTTTCACGAGTGACAGGTGTGTCGCACTTTCGTTTTCCACCGTATCGCGCCCGGTGGACAATCTCGCATCTCACATATATCGTCAGTTTCTTTTTTGTTTTTGTTTTTTTTTTTTTTCAAGCCCCAAGTACATCGACCGGCTCGTTAATAAAAACACGCACACATACAACCTTTATCACGGTTGGGAAATACGTTCGCGTGAGTGAAAATACCCCCTATGGTTTAATACAAAAATAAAACCCATGTACATAATATAACTCGTTTATAAGTGAGAAGAAGAAAAAAAAGTGCTAGCGCGCGTATGGGAACCCGCGAGAGAGGTTTTTCCTTCACAAACGAGATGCAGTGTCGTGCCAAAGTGTCTTAGCGGTGGGAGACCCTCCAGCGAGATCTCCGATCTAACAAATACCATAGCGTGTGACATATTATCCGTAAGACGTGAATTTTTAGTGAGCGATTGAAGGGAAAAAAAAAGAACTCGAGCAGACGTCTTTGCCTCGAGGGGGAAGGAACAAAAAAAAACAAAAAAAAAAAAACAAACATGGCTTCCGCGAACGGTAGCACGGAGTGCAGCAGCGGGAACGTTAGCTCGGCAGTGCCGCAGTGGAAGAGAGATTTGATACAGAGACGAAGACAGCAGAACAAAGTATTGACGAGCAACGGTCCTTGCGTTAAATCCTGTTCCGCCGTTTCGGCAATCCCCGCGACGACGATTACGAGCGTCCCGATTGTCGATTCATCATCGGCATCGTTCGAGCCACTCGAGCGTTTGTCATCCTGTCACGATGACGAGCAACGCGACGTCGCTGCATCGTCCGTTTCAACTTCCCCGAGATCACGAACTTCCGACAATATTGGCCCCGAGTATTCCTCCAACAACATCACCACCACCACTACGACCATCCTCAACCGCCATTCTCAACAGTTCGCCGGATCGTCGACAAAGTTGACCTGTCACTCGTCGTGTGGCGCCACTTGTCATCAAGAGACGTGTCTCGAAGCGTCGACTATCGGCGAAGCCGCGAACATCGAGGCGAATCCCGAGATATGCGGCGTTAATACGACAGTCGTGTTCAACATGCGCCTCGAAACGGACGCTTCGTCGTTCTGTTCGGCCTCGGAGGATCCAATGAGCTTCGTCAACGGCAATACAACGAGAAACAATCGGCCGATTATAACGAGCTCGATCCACGAGCGTGCCAGTGTTGATTTCGTTAATTACGACAGCAGCGAGGATACAATGAAAAATTACGTCAACAATGTGTCAGTTATTAACAAAAGATCGAACAACAATCGCGAGGAAGATTGTGAAAACGTTAGCGGCGTTGGTGGTGGTGGTGGTGGTGGTGGTGGTGGCATTGCAACGAGAATAATACGTCGAATCGATGATAAAACGAGTGTTTGCCTTTATCCGACGGAACAAACGAGAGCGAATCGGCCGAAGATCGAAACGTGCAGCATTGTCAAAGCGTCGAATGGCAGAACAACGGGCGACGAGTGCGAGAGTGACAGTTCCGAGGAATTGCAGTACGGTCCCGGTATAGTTAATCGGCTGAAGAGCAAATATTTGAATCTTACGCTACGTGAAATGAACAAGAGCCGCTCGAACGTGCAGAGATTTCGTCGCGCCGCGAGCCTCGAGGATTTGCTCGATTGCGACGACGAGCAGTGCGAGCAACAAGCGAGAAAGTATACGAAGAGAAGTGTGACCGGTGCGGCGATGAAAAATGAACGTTACAGAAATTCAACGCGCGGCAATGAATCCATGAAACGTGCCAGAAGCGTCGAGACCCTCATGAGATACAATGCACCGTTGACGAGCGACGAGAGCTCAACGTTGAAACGTTTCGCGGTGCTTGGACAGGAACCGATCAACGATCATATCGTACTGATCGACAGAACATCGGTAAAGATCGAGAGCCGTTTGAGCGATAACGATAGGCCAAAAGCGGTCAACAAACCAAAGAGAATAAAGCCTCTGCTAGCCGAGACCGAGAGACCACCCGCCGATCTCGTTAAAACGACCATGCGACTTTTCGAGGGTTCGGTAAAGAAATTCAAGCCCAAGGGCGATGTTGCCGTTAAAGTAGCAACTTTCAAGACGATAAACGACACCTACAAGGCTACGCAAGTTATGAAAAAAGTCGTGCCCAAGCCACCTCTGCAGTCTAAATCATTTGTGAACGGTAATAATCAAAAAATTTCGAGCTCACCGAAGAAAATTCAATATACGTCGATAAAACCGACCGCCGAGATTATCGAGCAAACGTCGTACGAGGAGAAAAGACGAGAGGGCGTTATCGCGGAGCCGATTGTACAATCGGTATCGAGTGTCGTCAGTAAATTTCAACAGATCGAAAAATCTTATACGCCCGCGTCATCGCCCGAACCCATCTGCAAGCACAAATTTTCACCCTCGCCGAGTCCCGAACCCGCGTTAATCATCAAACTGGCAAGGAGCAACGATAATATCGTTAAATCATCATCGCCGATTACACCCGTAACGTCGCCGAGGCTAACATCACCCACGGCGCAATCACCGCCGACGGCATCACCAAAGAAAGACACGACGCGACGATCCTCGAGTCCCGTGAATTCGTCAATGTCGCCCGTAACGCCGAGTCCGAGCCGTGAGCTATTCGTACAAGCCGCGTCATCGACGGAAGTTGCGGTATCAGCGGCACGAAACGGTGAGCAGTGGATTGATACGAGAGAGAATTCGGGCGCTTTATTGCCGATTATCGATGATATTTCGCGGCGTGCGGCGAGTGATATCAATTGCGAGATTATGGAAATCATTGATGACGAACGTGCAACGAAATGTTGCGCGATAACGGTGGATGAGAATCGTCAAACGATCGTCACGGAGCAAAGCTGCGTCGATGGTGCGAGAACTATATCGAAGATAGCACTGGAAAATATAAGCAAAGCCGGTATAACGATGCAGTATAGCTTCGATGATGAATCATCGATCGGCAAGACTTATCTGCCGGGTGTCATTGCTGCGGCGCAAAATGGCGTAAAACCGGAAACGACCAACGGCGAAACAATAAGAAGCGAAGTTAAAGTTGCATCAATCCTGGCGAACGATATATCCGCTTGTTCATCGCCGATGTCGATGGATTCCATCAATGACGAGCCAGCAACGGAAGTGAGACTTTGCGAGCGCCTGGAACCGGAAAAAACTCGTGAAACGAGATCTTACGCGAGAGAATCGAGTCCGTGTCTCGTCGCAATCACCAATCAGACGGATCATGGAAAATCAATCGGGGCAATCTCGAGCCTGGGACTGATGAAATCATCATCCGTTTCGTCGACGACGGCGAGCTCTTATCCTACCAGCATCAACGAAATTAGCGGCAAAACGATAAGAAGTCAAAAGTCCGATGTATCACCGCCGCAGAAGCAAATCGGTATTATACGACCGTTGGTATCCACGAAGACGCAACAGCAGAGCCAGCAATGTCTTAGCAATCGCGAGCTTGAGAAGAATTTGATAAATCGTGTAAAGAGCATAGAACAACCGACGAAGGTCGTCGTTAGCCTGAAGAACAGCGCCGAGGAGATACAGCCGGTGAAGAAAACAGCCGGAAGTCCCGTTGGTAGTGGTGTGGGTGGCGGTGGTGGTGGTTTGTGGGATACTAAACCCTGGAATCAAGCAAACAACACGATGGTATTCAACTTTAGCAATCGCAAGGACGTGCCGGATTATATTGAGAACGATGGGCTTATCATACGAAGAAAGCGAGAGAAACAAAAGGTAATGTACGATTTTTAGATTGTTTATCCGTTCGAAATGGTATTTGAAAAAACGGTTTCTCAAATTTCATCGGAATAAAATTGATCCGGGTGTAATGACTGTTGGAACTGAATAATTGGAAAAAAAGAAATTAATGAATCTCTCATTGTCCCACGGATGGTACAATTTATAGTAACCTTAATATTTTTTTTTTACAATTCTGACCATCTTAAAGTCCGAGTTTCAACTACCGGAAAAAAAAAAAACAATTCGCGGAAATAGATCCGCTGGCATTGAGTCGAAGAGAAGATTGCCTCGTTTGTATCGCAAGGCATTATTACAATTGTCGACTCAATTGCAAGCGTTACCCGTTTGCATGCTGTTTTTTGAGCCCAAGATATACATACAAGATATACATACAAGATATACATTTTTTGGGGACGATAACCGAAAAAAAAATATATAATCGTTAAAAATTAAACACCCGAATTTGCGTAAGTATGTAAGGCCGGTAAAAGAATTTTTGTAACACATGCACGATTTCTGCGTTTTTTAGACCTATTAAGCGGCCCTAGAGTGACCTGTTTTTGATTGGCTTGAAAAAAGCGGGCAATAATGATTTCATTATTGCCTGATTATTATTTATTGATTATTATTATTTCATGATTTCATTATATGTATATAATTCTTACTTTACTTACTTACTTATTCTTACTTTTTCCTGTTTAAAAAATGCAGTCTAGTTGTAACATAACTATGAGGTGCCGTGTCAAAAAAAGGTCACCTTAGTGCCGTTTATGGGCACAAAAAAAAACGCAGAAATCAGTACATATGTGTTACAAAAAATATGGTGTGTACCAAGGGACCTCATACTATTTCATATTCCTATTTTCATAATAACTATAAATTTACATGCAGAAACAAGATTTTATGCAAATTTTAGTTTGCCGTAATAAATAGTTGGGGCGAAAAAAAAATTAATCGGAATTAACGTACCGAGAGTATTGAGATCTGAGCGATAATAACACCTGAACGAAAATAATGAATCACTTAAAAGTTTGCCTGACAAATGTTTTGAATTTTTTTTTTTTTTCAATACAAAGTTGATCCATAATGGATCAACTGTGCAATGGATCATTGTGTGCATTCAACAAACATCAAATCGTAAAATCTTTTGAATTAAGGTATTGAAGAATTTTGTGAATTAGAGTTATTTAAATCCTGAAAAACCTCTTTTTTTTTTAATACTGCAAAGTTTCAGACCACGTTGTTGACTTTTTTCGCAAAAAATATCGATTTTAAAATCGCTGTTTTAGCACTGAATAAAAAACATTTAAAAAAAAGTCGGGCCGCGGGATTTTGGCAAAAAAATTTCGAATTAATGATCAGCACAACTCAGTGAGTTTACGACATAACCGATCAGCTGATAGCCATCTGCCATACGAGTGTCACGCGGTAATTCGTGAAAATTTTAATTATTTGTCAATATCAAACTGTCCGTACGCAATGTAAT
Source organism: Rhorus exstirpatorius (assembly GCA_963564615.1). NCBI lineage: Eukaryota > Metazoa > Arthropoda > Insecta > Hymenoptera > Ichneumonidae > Rhorus > Rhorus exstirpatorius. The sequence continues at coordinate 24,156,023 of OY751320.1, forward strand.
TATATTAATTATCAAAATCAATTGAGAGTCATGTTATCATTCGATGTATACATTGTATATATTAGAAAACATCCAACACAGTTTTTAGGTTAGACGAGGTGAAATGATTCAAACTGACTCGTCAAGTAGATGACGAAAAATCGAAATTACTTGGAAAAAAAAAATTAATTCAAGTGTCGAAAGACATCCCCACAGTTATTATAAATTTTGACAACTCTGCTTCAACGTGTTATCACGGATTTTATAGCTTTCTCCAACAATTTTATTGCTAAAATAGTCGATCACATGACTGGACTACCTCGAAGCAGCATTAATTTATCGATTAATTAATTTTATCATAATTAATCACCTGACACTTTGTTTCGTTGTGAAAATACTTGCTCTAAAAAAGAAAAAAAAAAAGAAAAATTAGCATGAAAAGAGGAATGTTAAAGTGTTAAAATGCGTCGAACGGTAAAGTGTAAACGCGAAGCACAATTTCTTTCACTTTCCTTGGCACTTTACGAGATGCGAGGAGAAAGAAACTTTGCGACGTTTACATGGCGGTACATACATCAGAGTGTACGCGCATACGTGTGAAAGAGCACCTGAGGCCTGATGAACGAGGTTGGTCGTTGGCAGACATACACGGAATTTCAAAGCTCAATATTCAAAACACAACGCGTGAAACACGAGACTCTCTGACTTGACAAACACGCGTTTCGTATATACCTCGAACACACACGCGCGCACACACACACACATATATATCGCAAACGTTTTTCCAGAGCGTGTCTCATTGTCTCTTTTGTTGTTCCTCGACTCTCTCGTGTTTTTTTTCCTTCTGCCTTACTCGTCGTTATACTGCCCAGAGTCTCAGCCTATAACGACGAATGCAATTCACGATGTGATTGTAAATTGTAAACAATACGACTGTGCTATGCATATGTTGAAAGTAAGCACGTGCGATCAAATGGCACATTATCGTCAATTTTTATCATCGTTCGCATCGTAACGCGTACGAGAATATATTGTCCTTGACTGCAATGATTGATTGCTTTGTGCCGAAATATCGGGACAAAACGATTTATCACTAATTCGATACTTAATGCTAGCGAGTTAGGTGTATAGTTTTGGCACGAAGAACAAATTTCTTTTCAATATTCACAGTGCTGAGAAGTAAAAGGGGGATTTGAAACGAAAAAAAATTAGCCATTAGAGTCATTTCTACGATTTCCAGCAGTAATTATTTATTTAAAAGAAAAATAATAATTACAACACAATGTATAATATAAAATAATATAATTGTAAAATACAATATTATCATTATTGTATCACGTGGAGAATTTACGAAGCATTTTTAGCCAACCTAGCGCGTTATCAATCTATCAGATTATATGTTAGATTCGATGAAATATCACCTCGGCAACGAGATTAAACGCACTTGCAAACGGTTGTAAAAGCAGAGGGTTCGAAGTACGAGTAACATAATTTTTTTTTATAAAAGCAGAAGAGAAGAATTTTTTTTTTCTCATACGACACTCTCGTTTGTTTGTGTGAACATTCTTGCCGAGCTTTGAGAAGCATATCCGGTCAGCCACCGACGTCCTGTGTTTCAACAAACCCCATAGCACGAGATAACACACGAAGTGCGTGGCTGTATTCATGTATATCCTTACGAATGTATTCACGCTTCTCGTTTTTTATTTTTTCCCTTTCTCTCTGCCTCTCCTTCTCTGGTCCCCAACCCTTTATCGTGCGTGGCTCTCTTTCTCTCTATGCCTTTGCCCATTATCGAGACCAGCTTCCGGCTGGTCGTATCCGCTCTCCCCAGCCACAGAAACGCATCATTTGGACATTTTCTAGCGTGTACAGGAGATTTATCACACGTAAAAGCAAAAATAAGGTCCTTAATTTTACTACCTCATAGAGGAAGCTTTGTTAGTTATGGAAAAAAAAACAATTTCGAAATTTTCATGTCAGAGTGCTTAAAATGTCGCAAGTATTAAAAAAAAATCACATTTATAAACAAATGTCTGGACGTATGTGCGTAGATTGGTTCGAAATTAGGCTTTAGAATTAATTTTTTTTTCCTTTTTGGGATTTTAGTACCTCGTTACAAAAAAAAGAGAGAAAAAAATCGTCGCAAAAGCTCTGGCCTGATAATTTTTTTTTATTACTGTCTGTCTGTGAGAGGTTGAAATTTCGAAAAATTCTAATTTTGGCGATTTTCAAAGTCCATGGATCGCCAAATCCTTTGGTGTATTTATCGTTTATAATAAAATTAACATTTTTTCCAAACATTAATACGATATGATTTAAAAAAATTTATTTCCGATCAATGTTTTTTTTATAAGAAAACATCGATAAAAATGGTACGCATTGACCCTGGGATTTAGCTTAAAAATGTTATTTGACACGATTTTCTTGATTTAGACTCAAGTCTTAATTGATCAAGTAAATCGCGTCGAATATTAACATTGTTTAGCTAAATCCCAGCGTGAAAAGATCTTTTTATCAATTTTTGATCAAGTGTTAAAAATTAACATTATCAAGCTAAATTCCGGGGTCATTGATTATATCAATCCATTTTTATCGATTATTTTCTTACAAAAAAATGATTGATCATAATTAAATTTAAAAAATTACATATCGTTTTGAAGTTTGGAAAAAAAAGTTAGTTTCATTATGAACAATAAATATAGGTATATCATAGGATTCCGCGATTCGTGCATTTTGAAAATCGCCAAAATTGGAATATTTCGAAATTTCACCTCATTATTTTATCTCAAACAAAAAACTTTTTCTATGAGGAAGCTAAAATTGAAAACCTCATAGAGAGAGAGAGAGAGAGAGCTTCCTTCGTAGTTGGGATAAAATAATGAGGAAGCAATGTGCAAGTTTCCAATTTGTTTTTTTTTTTTAACGCAAGGAAAATCAGGAGAATGATTTTTCATAATTACATTTTTTTTCATAATTAACAGATTGCCCAGCAGTCGTATAGATATCCCTATGATAAATAACAATTTTTCCTAAGCAAATTTAAATACTTTCGACTCGACTGGGGAGGAATGGCAAATTTGTTTTTCTTCTCGAGATTTCTCACTTTTTCGCGTCTTGTTCTACGACAGTCCCCTTTAACACACGAGAATTGGAAAGTTTCGTGTACTTGGGGAAATCGTTCTTTCGTCTCGGAGATTTTAACGCCGCGTCGCAATTCCTCGTTAATTATTATTATTACTATCGTCATTGAGACCCGGTGCATATGTTACAACGCGAGCTTGTTACTGGATGCTCGATTGTGTTTGCAACATATAACGTTTAACGTTGCGCGCGTGCGTGCATCGTTATACATGCGTTTCTCACGTTGGCGTAACAGGCTTAAATTCCTATCGATGTTTCAAAGGACTGGGTGTCACCGAAAAATAATAAAATGGCTCGAAAAAAAAATATAAATAAATAATTTTACTAAAATGGAAGGAATTATCTTGAGAAAAATAACAAAGTTTGCATATTTTTTCGTGGTCAAAGTTTGAGTTTAAAAAATCCAAATTAATTCATGAACATTCGTGACACTCGGAACATTTCTAAAAAAAAATTTTCAAAAAATCAGGCCACCGGGAAGAAAAAAAATCCCCACAGAGTTAACAAGAAAATTTGAGCAAAATACGAGTGCAGTCTTATCGATGATTCACCGTTAGACCGGGGCTCTCTTATCGATCGGGTAATCGAGAGCCTTATACCCGTCTATTTGGACACTCGATATCCGTCTGTGCGTCATTTTCTTACGTATCCCTCATCCCTCCCCTCGGTCCTAAATTTATCATCAATTTTTGTTTTCCGTATTTTTTTCGAAACTTTGAACTCGACACTTGAGAACAATATAGAAAAATAGATATCGATTGGTAGCCCAGTTTTTTTTTTTTCTTTATTTCTTCAATATATATCTCGCTAATTATCTACGTTGACCGAGAGATTTCGAGGTTAAAGTCTCACAGGAAATAAATCCAGATCGATCTTTCATTTTTTTATTTATTTTTTTTTTTTTTCATCGGTACACTTTCCATCAAGATTTTGCCAGCGTTAAATATTCCGTTAATTGATTAAACACTTTGATGGGTTGAGAGATCGAAGAAGAAAAAAAAAAATTGAAAAAAAATGAAAATGAGTTTAAAAAAAAACCCGTTTGTTGGCATACGTCAGGATTAAGTGGAATATCTCGTGCGTAGCGTCGCAGGGAGATATGAGAAATTTGAACAAGTTTTCGATATCAGTCATCGCGCGGTCGTTCGTAAGGCAATCCACGGGTGAATATACGGACAACAAGGAGACAGAGATGGATCGTTTTTTCGAGACTCGAACGGCACACATATATAAGCGATAATATTGAATGTGAAATGCTCGCGAATCAAACGATAAAATCACGCTTCAAAGCTTCGGCCAATCCCTGATGTGTGTCAGATTTAAGAAGAGTTGGGGTTGTCGCAAAAAAAAAAATTGAGATTGCTGACCTCGAGGGGGGGATCAGGTACACGTCCAATAATCACGGAATTATTTTGCTCATTTATTTTATTCTATTTTTATCGCTCAATTGTAATTTTTATCGCTAGTCAATTTATTATTTTTTTTTTATTTTCCAAAATAGTCACTTTTTTTTTCTTCACATATTAATTATGTCCAAATTGTTTCTGGGATAAAGTAAAAAAAAAAAATGCTCTTCTGCGGAACGAGTGGTATTTTTTTTTCTTATTTCAACTGTTGCGTATGGAAAAAATTGGTAATCCTTTCTTTTTTTTTTCGTGCACTTGAACGTGAAAAGCACGAATTCACCGAGGCACTATGCTTCGATAGAAGGACGCGAATATTTCACGCCAAGAGACTTTGAACAATCGTGACTCGAGGAACCGTGTCGAGTTTAATTGTGAAAAAAGAAAGAAAAAAAAATGCCTAATTTCACCCGAATCTCACCTGTAACCTGTGCAACAATAACGCATTATAAATATCGTGCGAAAACTCGATGATGAATTTCAATATGAACAATTCGTTTAACCTCTGCTTGCGCAATTTTTTGCTTACGAGATCCAAACGATATTAATTGATTGTTAAGAATTCTTCTAAATCCTAAATATTATCGAGTACTCGAGAATGAGACGAGTTTGATGACGCATACGAGGGTAACCTTGAATCATCCGGATGACTATGTGGCCTAGTATCGCATCAACTCGATGTCATTATTATTATTATTATTATCATCGCGGAGGGAAAAGAGATTTTATAAAATAATTTATAAATAATTTATAAATATATTTAAATTGACGAAAAGTCAATTTAAATCCCCCGATATAAGGTCAGAATGATGAATAAAATAAGTAATCATAGTTGACGTATATTTACGAGAAACTGCCCGAAATATATTTTTAGATTTTTTTTTTTAATCCCAATCGATAAATTTAATAATCGAATAATTGATCTAAATTCAATGGAATTTATTGGATCAATGCAGCATCTAAAAAGAAAAGTCTGGTAAAAATATTTTTTTTGAAATAAAAAATTATTTCTCACGAGTTTGAATGTGGAAATGAAAAAGTTTCATGAATTATTTCCTCGGGAATAAAAAGAGAATATTTTTTTCATTTGACTTTCGTATTATTTTAATTTTATCAATTATTTAGTACATAATCTACTAAAAAAAAAAGAACTCTCGGAGTCGAGCACAGCTTTATTAAAAAAAAAAAAAAAAACAGCCGAGAAATTTGATAGCCTGGCGAGTCTTCTTCGCGAAAGTAAAAAAAAAAGGGACGAAAGGTCGATTACGAGATTAAAAAAAAAAACAAAAAAAAAGTTGGCCCGAAAAAGTCGAGGTGTGCCTGGCTGCGATATGAGCGAGGAAGATGCAATCAACGCCATTAAATCTCGGCTGAAAATTACAGAGTGTTGGCCCTTTGAAAAATTTGGGAAGAGCTCCAGGCATCCGGTTTCTCTTTCTCTTTCTCTCTCTCTCTCTCTCTCTCTCTCTTTCTCTTTGTCTTTGTCTTTCTGCCTTTTTCTCGTGGACCTTGAAAACGAGCAACACACTTTTGTTCGCCAAGCTCAGCTGCTGATGCGTTGCCTCTCGCTTACAATTACATAATACTCCGTTCGTGTATTACGAAACGTATATACATGAATTTACAAAAATTCACAAAAAATTAAATCAAGAGTTCACTAAAGCAGAAAAATGTATGATATAACTTTTCATAATTTCTACACGATTGTATATATCTTCTACGTGAGAAACGAGCACCAACCGAGAGCTTTCCCCATTTCCTTCGAAGCCCAGACACCGTGCACGATGACTTGATAAATAAAATAAAGACGATTATAATGTGTTTTATTTTTATTTTTTTCTTAAATTCACACATTTTGCCGCTTCGTAGCGATATAACTTTTTATTCCTCGAAAAAAAAAAAAAAAAGAATTAAACTATCGCGAGTTCCGAGATTTTATTAAATTTTGATTTCTTTTTTCGTTTGTATCGAGCCTATAAAAAATTTTACACGGATAAAGCACTCGGGGACGTTTAGTGTGAATTTTGGGAAAAATCGATCGAGGAATTAAAAATTTTATGGAACTTTGATTTTTTAAATTCATAAATTAACACATTGAACAATCGACTTGTAATTATTGAGTTTGATGAAAGTAAAAAAAAAAAAAAAAACAGCTGGAAAATGTCTCTTCACAATTTTTCCTGATTCTCCGAGTCTGATCCACACGGAAATTAAATTGAGAAGCTGAGAAAGGTTTCCCGAAAATTGCAAAAAATTACGAGGAAACAATGCGCAAATTTTTCATCTTCAGACTCGTTTCTATTATAAATTAAATTCCCCCTTGCGACAGAGACCAAGTTCAAGATCCTCAGAAGAGTTCCACGAGTTATAATGTATGTATCTCCCTCTCACGTTGCACTTTGTATGTATGTATATATATATATATATATACTCACTGAAATAATAGAATAACGTCCTGGGAATTTCTCATGGAGTCATGCACCTCTCATCGTACATTTGTTTCCAAGGTTCATCGTCGCGCCATCTTCCTTCATACATAATGCATAAACTTTATTACTCAAACTTCCATTTTGTCCATTTTCTCTAATTCCCTCGTTATATTTCCTTCAGTTCAACAATATTATTTTCTCCTCTCTGCGCCAAGAAAAAAAAAAATAGTTGCAGTTTAAAACTTGCACCTAGCTTTCTCGTAATTTTCGAAATTTTATAAAGCTTTTTTTTTGTCTTACTCATAAAGCTCCCTCTATAATGAGCAAGTGAGTTTTTCAATTTTGGTTTCCTCATAAAATAATCTTCGTGATCGAGATTTAAAAAAGTGTTTGCAAAATTTCGAAAATCACGAGGAAACAATCTTCAAGTTTCAATTTACAACTTTTTTTTTTTTTCGATTATGTACGTAACGTGTCCCACGTGTATTTCGTTTTTGTAAAAAAAATCATCAGCTGGATATGTCGAAATGTGCGGGGAATGTACAATTGTTACATGAATTTATCGAAAAATTCAAAATTTTATAAAGTATGAACCCCTTGATCGATTTTTGCCAAATTCAAATCGTTCTTCAATTTAAAATTTCATAAAGTCTGATCGCAGAATTCAATAATACTATCGTATTATTGAAGGTTGATTTGAATGATGTGAAAAAAAATTACCAAAAAATTACATTAGCACGATACTTCAAAATTTGCAGAAGTTGAAGCGAAAATACCCATTTTTTTTTAATCGAAAATTTCATCAAATCTGGCGCCCTCTATCGATTTTTTGCCAAATTCAATGTACTAACTGTCCTTTAATGATGATAAATTTATGTTTTAAAAAATTAGCGCAATATCGCAAAATTTTCGGAAGTTAGAACGCGATCATTTTTCGAAAAATTCAAAATGTCACAAAATCCGAGTCACTGTATGAATTTGTAAAAAAAAAAAAAAATTACATTAAAATAAAGGGGTTTTTGCATAGTGAATATACACGCACATACATCCACGTCGGGACATTTTTTTCTAAATGTAATTTCTCCGATGTTTTGGCATATTTTGAAGACACTGGCATTGAAAATAAAAAAAAAAAATCACCAAAACAATGCTTCCTTCATGAGGATGCAAAAAAATGAATAATTCTTCTTTGGGATTCTTTTTGCGATTTTACAAAAATAAAAACGATCGCATCGACGTCAAAACCGTTGTCTCATAGTCGTCTGTATTATCGTGCAGCTGTGGTTGGTCGCTGAAAATGGCCGAGAGCTTGCGAGGAGAGACTCCTTTGTCCCAACCACACACAAATTATATATATATAATATATATGTACGTGGAACAACCGGCTCTTCGAGTTTAGCCCTCGGAAACAACCGGATATCTCGTTCCTCAACCGGGCGCAGAATCGATTGCCCTTCGCGTTTTCTTCGTCCTCTTATTCCTCCTCCTTCTCGTGTACCATTCTCCACCAACATCGTCTTTTCTCTCCGGCTCTCGTTCACAAGAAACTTTGCAAAAATGTATCCAAGAAATCTCTCGGACAAGATAACCAGAGACATCATCGTATGCTCTCGATCATAATACAAAACATTCTTTCTCTCTCTCTCTCTCTTTTCAAACACACAATCTTTCTCGCTTTTGGACCAAGGGTTGGTTATTTCGGTTTGAAATGAGCGTGTTTATCGAGCAACTAAATAGCAACAAATTCTCATATTTTTTTTTTATATTCAGTCATCCGCTGGATTTGTCAATTTTTTTTCAAACCTGGCATCGCCCTTAATTCCGGCGAAACTATATACTGGAGTAACAAAATCGATATTTGGGGAACAAATTAGCAGCTAAAGAGCACTAAATCGCCATGTAGGTCAGTTTTGATTTTGTCGAAGTGGTTATTCCAGCTCAAGAGACGTTAAAATTATTGCGATTAAACGTGTATATTTCTCTATACTAAAACGCATATTTATGGCTATTCACCAGCTGGTGTACAAAACGTCTCTGCCGTTGATGACAAGCATAGCGTGTAGTCTACGAGACTCGGCGATTATTCTCTCGCTATTAATTATACCGATCGACGATGGAAATTAATTATTCGCCACCGGAGACTTCTTGCAAATTGTACAAGAAACGAGTTTCATCATTTTTTTTTTTTCCTTCTTTTTCCTCATTCTCAAACTTTCTTGCTTCGCCTCAATGTCTCGCGAGACTCACGAAAAATTATCGTCGTCGATCTTCCCGTCCCTGTTTACGTGCCATTTATTCACGAAGGATATATACATACATATCTATATATATATAATATGTTGCAATTATTTCGAGGTTCGATGTGCATGAAGAGTATTCATTGCGTGGGGTTTTTTTTTTCGTGCGCTAACCCCTGCGATAAAAAAAAATATCTTTGCTTCGGGCAGCAGAAAATTGCTGGTCTCGTTTGCGTCATTCCGTATGAAAAGGAAATTGACGAAGCAAGAAAAAAAAAAAAGATTCAAGATTGAAATGAAGGCTTCGAGGCAAAAGGGTCGCAGGAGTATTTTGTTCTTTTTTTCTTAATATATAATTTATTAAAAAAAAAACATTTGTAAATTGTATCGAAATTTTCGAGGTCGTTGGAAATTCGTTTGTATCCGGATCGTTATTCATTCATTGTGTCTCCCCCCAAGTGGTTGCTTTCGTTGGCTGCTACGACGAATTATCGACGACAAGCCTTCTTCACATTCACGAAGCCAACTAACTCTCACGACGAGAGTTTGCAGCTGTCACACACGTGACTCCCCTCGAACGTTAAAAATCTTTTTTTGAAAGAAGAAGAGGAAAAAGAATGAGAGAAGGAAAACGGCAAGCATATAATATCGACAGCAACTTTCCATCAGAGTTTCATATTTTTCGTCGTTTTAGTGTCAGAGCAAACTAAATTTCTAAGCAAGCATATACTCCCTCTCTCTTTCTCTCTCTCTCTCTCTTACTGTAAAAAAAAAAAAATTAATAAATATCGCCTTCTCTAAAAAATAAAGAAATATCGCTTTCTCTCTCGCTCTCTCTCTCTCTCTCTTGACTCAAACGTTATGGAAAAAAAACGCAGACTCAAATTAATATTTCTCTCTACACTTGATTCTCAACTTTCCTCAGTCACCAACAATGAATACAGAACAAAATCTCGATCTCAATTCCATTGCCCTCTCTCTCTCCCTCGATGCTCCGAAATATCGTAATCTCGTCCGTCCAAACTGGTGTTGAACGCCACCATGCGCTCCTTGAAATAAAAAACCAGTTTCCGGATACATTGCCGGGAGCCAAAGAGTTTGTCAACCTCTGCGAGCCACGATGATTATCGAACCGCTCGCGGACCCAATGTCTCGTTGATTGTGTACATAATTTAAAAAAAATATATACATATATATTATATATACACGAAAGAATCCGATGTCTGCGTATGAATTTAAAATAACTCGAAATTCAATTAAATTTCATTACTTTACCATTGACGTCCATGTAAAATTGAAATTTAATCTTTATTGTAATTAAAAAAAAAAAAAAAATCGAAAAATCCACAGTACATGTTCCTAATTGACAAGCCAAAATGGAACAATATGAAAATTACGATTTGGAGTTTTTAAATAAATTATTATTATTATTATTATTATCTATAAAGTTTACGAAATATAATTTCGCTCAGGTTGGCGATGGAGGTGTGATCGTATTGGACGCGACCCTCGATGCATCGACGACCGACGACTCGGATTGGGAAATATCCGGTGGTCCACCCTCGCCTTGCGACGTTTCGTTCACAAACGACAACGTTCTCATAAACGGACGTAGCAATCTCTCGAAACAACCGAGAAATCACAAGGTAAGAATTGTCCTTGATTTAACAATTTTTTTTTTTTAATTTATTTTATGCATAAACTTTTTCTTTCTCGATTTTTTTTTCTCATACATTTGTAAAGACAGAAGATCGGGGGGAGTCTCTCTGTGTTGTTCGTATAATAGTGAAAGAAAGTCGAACACTTTACCGCCTCGCTTGAACTATTTATTATCATAATTGGATAGTTCAAAGTTTTATATACATATAAAATTTTATTTATACATATATTTTATGTTTATTGATATTTTGAATTTTTTTACATATGTATTATTACATATATGTATATGAGGTTGCGTAATTCAAGTATATCAGAGACGGGGGAGATATGGTAGCTCAAAGTTGCGAGAGGCTCGACATCATCGTTGTGGCAATATGTATAACTAAGATGCCTGGGAAAGCCGCCAGAGTTAAATATCCGCGCGCACCCATTACACGTTTTCTCCTGTGCAATGGAAAAAATAAGGCGAGATATAATGGTGCAATACAGAAAATATTTGTCTCGTGTAGATATTCGTTTTTCAAGATTTCAATCGCAAAGAGCACTGTCTTCGTCATCGGGCGAAGATTTCCAATCGTTCGAGCTTTTTGAAACTTTTGTAATGTTGATTTTCGAAAGGAAAAAAAAATCCTATTTTTTGCGCAATTTTCGAAAAAAAAAAAAAAAAAAAAAAAAAACTAAAAATATCGAATATTCACGTAGCTGTGTGTCAGCTTCCTTTTTTTTTTAATACATCAATTTTTTTTTTCATTCATAATTAATACTCCGTGAAATAGGTACAGCGAAATTTTTGCTTAAATCGTCACGAAAAATCGATTTTCATAAGTGTGAGCAATTTTGAAAAATCAAAAAAAAAAAAAAGAAAAAAAAGTTCAAAATGTATTTTGGAGTAATTGTTGGAGTCATTTTCGGAGTAACTGTTGAAGTAATTTTCGGAGTAATTTTTACAATAGCAGGAAATAATTACTCCAGGGGCTCGTTTTTTTCCTGAAAGAGTTCCTGCTGTTGTAAAAATTACTCCGAAAATTACTTCAACAATTAGTCCGAAAATTACTCCGAAAATTACTTCAACAATTAGTCCGAAAATTACTCCAACAATTACTCCAAAAAAGTACTCCAAAATTTATTTTGACATTTTTTCTGTTTTTTTTTTTTTTTTTTTTGGATTCTTCAAAATTGCGTTCAAATCTAATCCCCGTTGCACCATTCGATCGAAAGTATCGCCGTTCGCAAAACAAAATAGATAAACAATCGTTGTTCTCCGAGCTCGTAAAAAAAGCCTTCGATCTTACCTCTTCCCTCGAAGAACAATCTCGTAAACCAATCTGATTGATCAAAGTTTGTCTGTCTGAAAATCGTTCCCCGAGCTATTCCCAAAACGAATCGGAGATGCTATGACGCGTTGTATCAAAATTCTAACTCTCTCGAGGTTTCCTGCTGCGTGGGGAAAAAGTGGTGATCGGGGTTGTTGCGGTTTAACCAGCAGGCTCCAGTTACACATCGTTGAAAGGTTCGACCCTCTCTCTGCGACGTGGCTGAGAAATTTTCTTTTTTTTTTTTTCTAATTTTTTCTCACTTTCCTCTGATCATCTCTTCAGCCAATGTCATTACTCTCTTTTCGCGGAGTCGTCTCTATATTATTTTTTGACTCGAGGGACCAGAAATTATGCTCGCTCGCTAATCATCATCAAGCAATAATGCAATACTTTTATTTTTCGTCATTAAAAATATAATTTGTGAAAATTTATGAATGACATTATTTTTTTTTGAACAATTCTTTTTTTTTTTTGTTCTCGCTCAGAGGTCTGGTAAATATAGAAATATTAAATTTATCAGGGACTACGAGTATCATGAAAGCAAAAATTATAATTGTCATCAGTGACGAGAATAATTTTTTCTTCAAAATTTCAAATCGTAATTTTTGTTTTATTTTTCTGGATTTCTTCGTTAGCTCAAGCATCGACCTGTATTTTTTTTTAAATTACCCTAATTTACAAAAAAAAATATTTTAACCACGAGAATATTTTCCAGAGGGAAAAGTCTCTCTCTCTCTTTCTTTCTCTCTTTCTTTCTCTCTCTCTCTCTCTCTTATTTCTCGTCTATTTGCCTTCGAGAGCGGAACAAACTATCGCTGGCACACGACAGTCTCGATATTCGCGACGCTCCATATACTCTCTCGTACTGTTTTTTTTTTTTTCCCTCCACTTGGCCATTATTCTTTTTTCCTTTTTTTTTTCCTCCCACGTCGCGAATTGTACTCACACACAACTGCGTTGCTCGATCAAAATGGCAATGACGCTGATGTACTTCAGGCCATATTAGAGAGGAGCTTGAGTCATATTTTTCTTTTTTTTTCTTTTTCTTTTTTGTTTTGTTTAATTTCATTCTCTACCCTCCGTGCGCAATTTTCATTTCAAAATTGATCCATATCGTACGCGTCGGTGTGCACAGAATTGCGCGAAAGGTGTTTAATTTTTTTCTCACGAATGATGAAAAAAATTTTTTGCATTGTTTCCCATCACACCCGAGACCAAGATGGGAATATTTCGTATCTCTCACTCGTTTACAGTAAAATAATAAATTAAATGAGTGAAATTCATAAAAAGAATAAAATTAAGAAAAAAAAAGTAAACACAAGGAATGAAATAAATAAGATAATTGAAATAAATAAAATTAAAATTGGAATAAATACGATAAATTGAATTAATAAAAATAAAATGCAAATCACTGACACGTACAAAACACAGTTTGGCCTCACTTTGGAGTTTCGCCTTTTACATATTACATTCTTCTCGGAGATTTGCAAGTAAAAGTCGCGTATGGTCCATCGAGCGAGGAACGCGTCTCGAACCGTTTCCCAGCCAAGATTCTCCAGACGCGTTCATCTACTTTTTTTTTTCTTTTTTTTCCTCTACGGATCGAAAGATTCGCGAGACACGGACTACTATTCCCTTCCCTTCTCGTGACTCTGATATTTAATCTACCGTTTCTTCTTGAATTCATTGACCAATCGGTCACCATCCTCGTGTCCCAGATATTCTCATATTTTTTATCTCGCATATATAGGTGTTTATGGTATATTTATAAATTTTTTTTTTTTCGCCAATTTCTCGACCCAAAATAATCATACATGTATATGCAGATACTTTTTTTTTTTTTCCTTTTTTTTTTTCGTTAAAAAAGTTTTATGGAAATTTATGTTGCACCGAGAACTCTTCTTATACATTCATATAACAGACAAATCGTTCGCGAGTGAATGCACTCTCTCTCTACGTGGCCCATGGAATTCCTTGCGATAATTTATTATTCAACATCACCGCTGGCCTGTATTATTATTATTATTATTATTCAACGTTCTCGAAGGTACAACTCTATAAATATATGCACACATAAATACAGTTTTGCGGAAATCTTCGATATCGCGAAGCCTCGAAGGAATTCTTGTTTTTTTTTTTAACATTTTTTTTTTATTATTTCACCCACGATCATTTTGTTGCCCTTGAATTTTTATGAAAATAATTAAATCCCAGATTTTCATGCCCCAGGATGCTTGAAACTTTTCGAATATTTATAAAATAGGATAAAAAAAAACTACCGGATGTATTAATGGGCCCGGTTGGATTTTTTTCGTCATTAAAAAAAAATCTTTCAAGGTTGTTTTACGCAAAGTTGAAAAATAAAGATAATGGCGTGAATTTTAGATACGATTTCGCACATTGTTTGTAGATTGCCCTTAAAAAATTTCAAGGTCATTGACTGACCGGTTTCGTAGATATATTTTCTTGAAAAATCTCGAAAATCTTCCATTTTTACATGATTTATCAAGCACACAACAGTCTCATTGAAGCATAGAAAAAAAAATTGAAGCAATATATTTTTCACGGAGTAATTCAATTTTTTTTTCGATTATCAATGTGTATAAAAAAAATTGAGGGAAATTAATGGGACAAAAGCTGTTGAGCAATAAAAAAAACGATCGTGAAAAACAAAATTAATAATTTTTCTGAATATTTAGTTGACGAAATTTATTTTTAATTATTTATTAATAACTTTTCAGTATTATTGTTGTGTCGAAGCTCAATATCCCTGATTTCTTCGATTTCGTTGATATTGTAAAAAAAATTCAACTCATCGGGATCCCTTTTTGTTTACTTTTGTATGGGACCGGTAAGTGCAAACGATCCTCAAACAATTATTTTTCTTCGGCAACTAAAAATGAAAAATATTGAAAAAAAAAATATGATCTTATTTAAAAAATCCTCAGCTTTCTCATAAAAATATTGTTTACAATTGAAAGTTTTTTTTTTCATTTTTTAAAGTTTTTCTAGATAATGTTTATTGAGACACGCGGGTTGAAATTAATATGTAATAAAACGAGAAAAATTGTCCGGGAGACACGTTAGGTTCGCCAGTCGTACTTAGAGCCCCTCCGGCACACGGGCACCCCCAACTCGCTCGCAACGAAGCGGGGGTGAAAAGGGAAAAATATAGAAAATTCCGTCGATTAATGAGCCCGAGAACAAGCGCAGGACTCTGTTGCTGTCTTGCTTGGGTCCCGTGGAGGGCCCGAGCGAGAGACAAAGCGTACAGACGCCCGGTGACTCACCCCCCGAAAGTGACCTGGATTTATGATCGGGAAGGAAAAAGGTTGAGGAAAGCCAAAAGAGTCTTCGCTAAATGCGTGCAGAGAAATTAATGTCGATATAAAATTTGTGAAAAATATGAAATGTACGAAAGGAAGAATTAGGAGTTTAAATGAAATTTTTTATTTCAAAATCTGGTAGTTTAGGAAAAAATATTTAGTACGTATTTTTTTATTTGAATCAAAATTTCCGTTAATATATCGAATTGAAAAATATAACATTATGACGTCACACATGTTACGCTATATCTATATATATATATATATCAAAATCCGTGAAATTAAATTGCCTTTAACAGGTGCATCTGTCATTTTTAACGAAAAATAAACAAATACGTCCTCATTATTTTTACTTACTCTACATTATGCGCCCCAATGATTGAAAAAAAAAAATTTCATTCATACTCCTAATTGTGTTTGCCATCGCGGCTGAGGGTGCCGCACTACAAGTTTTTTTTACACATTGATGAGTTTTCACGGAACAAATAAAATTCCTCAAACGTGGATTGTTTAGCTAATATTTGGTTGAAAAAATATGTTTTCTTATTTTTAAAAAAATCTACTTCGGTCGACTGGAAAAAAAAAAAAAGATTGTGCCAACTCAATATTTTGCCATCCAAAAGTTTGATTAATGATTCAGGTTTAAAAAAAAAAAATTTCTATCCATTTTTTCAATTAGTCTAGCTGTGAAATTTAAAGATCCTCTCGAAACGATTGATCGTTTAATTTCTCCTCCTCAAATCTCCGGGTTATTACCATGTTTTTTTTTTTTTTTTTTTTTTTTCCTCGCGAAGAGTATAATTTCGTGTCGTTTATCGGATGGCTGGTCGATAAATCTTTTCATTCGATTTAACAAGCCGGGAGAAAGGCTTCGAGAGCCAGTCGAGACTGAATAATGATGGAATAATTGATAATTTTAGAAATGATTTTTTTTTTAAATTCAAATTTTGTTTTTTTTTTACTTTTGAATCAAAGTTAGCGTATTCGGGAAATTCATGATTGAAAGTACAACGAGGAAAAATTCTTAACGCCCTGGGAGAGGAGACTTTCGTTGAGCTCGAAATTGAATCTTTACGGTTCGTGAATTTCCGTTGTCTTTACGATTCACATTTCGTCTCGTATTTATTGTTATAGCTTTTTGTATTATTGTATATACATTTTTTTTTTTTTCATATTTACTCGAAGTATATCCATTTTAACGCCTCAATTCCTTCTTCTGACTTGCCAATGACAATTATACGATTCGTTCCGATGAAATGTCAAATAATGTTAGAAATATAAAAAGGAAAGTTAACGAAAGTGTTTGCTGGATTTTTTTTTGTTTTTTTCATGGGAAATGGACTTTGAGGTCATTCCATTTACCATCGGTTATAATAATAGTCTAGATATAATAAAGAAGAGACAAAAAGTTTAGTGCACTTAACAAATCTGTGTATTTGCAATAATAATAATAATAATATAAAATGTATGAAAAATCATAGAGAACGAAAAATTAATTATCCTTTGAAAAAATTGTTCTTTCTTCGTTACGATACATGTGAACTTGACGCAGAAAAGGATAAATACATTTTTCATTCGGTTTTGCTCGGTTAAAAAATTCACAAAAATTCCCTGACAATAATTCTGTATTGTTTGCTCTATTTTTTTTTTACAAAATCAATTCTTTCAAACAGACCTTGAATCATTTTCATTAAACTCAGCTAAAACTTTTTCTTTTACAATTTTGCAATTTTATGATCAACATTTTTATTATTCTATGAGGATTATTAAATTTTATTTACAGGGAGCCGTGAATTTTTAATTTAAAAAAATAATATAACGTGTATTCTGGATATAAGATATACCGATTGATTTTTCGTAATTTCGTTTTTGCGTTAATTGTACATTAATTATTGCAATCAATCGATGGCCATGAAAATATTATAGAAATTTGAATAATGCAATCAAAATTTGAACGAACTAATTCAATTCATATTTACGACCATTTAGGAATTACATAATTTGTTCTTATGCCCTAAAATAATTGATTCGAGTTAAATATTCATCGTGGCAAATAAAATTTTAAATAAAATTTTACTAAAACTTTGAATAAAAATTGACTAAAATTTTAAACACAATTTGACTGAAACTTTAAATGAAATTTGACTGAAATTTCAAACAAAATTTGACCAAACTTTTATATACAATTTGACTAAAATTTGAAGGAGGCAAAACATTTATTTTTTTTCCGAAATTCGAGTAATTGGAAAAAACATTATTTTTTTTTTTAATTCATGTAAACATTGCCCAAGCAATATCGAAATTCCCACATTTATGAAATTAAAAATTCAGTATTTTATTTTTTAATTATTTTCGAGCGTCAAATATGTGTTTACATGGAACATTGAAGTGTGTTGGGATCGCGAAGGCCACCTGCATAACAGGCGTTAAAAGTTAAAGCACCATCGCGCGCGAGCTCTAAATTCTAAGCGGCTTCGTTAACGGGAGACACGACCGACTGACATCGTTCGTTCACGTAAGACTCGTGTATATGTATATACAATTTTTTTTTTTTTTTTTTTTTTGCATATACATAGTATCAAAGATAGGAAGAGTCTCGTGTCCATCGTTGCCTCCTCCCTGCAAAGATTGCACGCTTCGCGAGAATGTGTCAGCTTCGACGATCGTGCACTTATCGTTGACTATAAAAAAAAAAACCACAAACGCACACACACACACATACATATATATCAGACATTCCATGCGGTTTCGGCCGGTCGAAAAAGTTGTCCACTCTAAAAAAAAATTCAAACTTTGTCAAATTATTTGATTATATGAAAAAGAGAAAAAGAGTAGTGTAAATTTTTTCAAAATGTTCCAAGTAACTGCAACTTTTTTGTCTGAAACATTTTTCTGTTTAATCGTATGCTTTCAAGATATAACGGTACTTGGAAAATTTTGAAATTTTTAAAAACTCAAATAATGTGATCCAAAAATTTTGAAAAAATTTACGCTACTCTTTTTCATATAATTGAATAATTTGACAAAATTTCAATTTTTTTGAGAGTGGACAATTTTTTGACCGTTCGAACTCGCATGGAATGCCTCTATATATGTAATATATACTTAAATTATATATATATATATATATATATGTATATGTGTGTGTGTGTGTGTGTGTGTCCATAAGGTCTTATAAGTTTCAATCAGTAGCATGACACGTGAGGATCTTCTTCGTCGCAGTAAAATAATACTCATTTTCAATGACTCGAGGAAAAGGAAAATGATTTTCCTATTTTTTTTTTCGCAACTCATCACTCGCCTCAAAAAAAAATGCAAAACAAAAAAGTCATCGTTATCTTGTCTCGAAAAATTTTCCATCCAACCACCTGTCATCCTCGAGGGCTTAATGACTAATCTTGTTATATTTATCATCAACGAACGATTTTTCCTCATTGACATTATCCGCGAGCGCCACGAGAGATTGAAAGGAGAAAGAATCAATTTTCCATTCATTGATTCAACGTTCAATCGGCTGGAAAAAAAAATTTGTCGTTGCATTCTCGACAATTTTTAACGAGACAAGACGATGAGAGGGAAAAAAAATAAAAAATACCGAATTAAACGAAAAAAAAAAATTCTTGAATTCTGCGTAAAAATTACGAAGCCGAAACTCGACTTACCTAACGATTTTTCGCTTTACGTCACACGCGCCGATAATTTCGCGATTGTTTAACTTCGCGAAAGCATAATTTGCTCGCTCGACGATAATTATATCGATTTTTTTTTTTTCTTCGCAATCGCGTTCTCCGGGAAGAATTCCATTGTGCCGCGTCATATTCCGAGTAGGGGAGATCAGAGACCTTTAAATTAAAATTGAAAAAAAAAAAAAAATTAAACGCCTATTAATCTTGTATGACAGGAGCACTGTAATTTTATTTTCACTTTGGTATTTTACGAATTATGAAACAATAAAATTTGAAATAAAATAAATTAAAATTATAATAAAATAAAATTATTTTAAATAAATAAATATCACGTGATTCAATGCATCCTCGAAGCTTCCAGGCAAATAAAACGGTGCCGATAATAAATTCTCGCACACGTCCCGATTAATTCGTTCGCCTGTACGAGCTCATTCCATCCCGTACGGAATTTCTCGATTGTGAAAATAAAATCGCATTTCCGGTCTGTTATTCAGCGAGAAGAAGATGAAATAAGAAAAAAAAAAGTATTGTTTCAACACATTGCGACCGCGATGTTTCCAAGTCGTACATATATATATATATATATAACCCTTCGTAGTCTGTTATTATTGTTTTCCGTTGGAAAATAAAAGCACGTGAAACCAAGTAAATTGCTACTCGTGTTGCACGGGGTATATAGAGGAAGGTCATAATTGGTGTGGTGAGAAGAGAATAATAATAATAATAATAATAATAATGAAGAAATATAACGAAAAGTCGAATTGTGTCGACGAGCTGCCCCATCGACTCCAACTCATTCATTCATTATTATTATTATTTTTTTTATTACGATTTTTTTTACGAGTCCTCGGTTTTTTTTATCCAGTTTTGAGTTTTTACGAGAACAGTCAAATGAGAGTTGCATTATAAAAAAAAAAATTCATATATGATCGTCTCAATTTTGAAATAATAATAATTATATCGTAAAGTACGATTTTACATGTCCACAAGGGTGTAAAATTTAAAAATAGTAAAAGTAACGCGGGTAAACAGAAAAAAAAAAACGTAATCCAAAAATATCCGAGGACGAAAAAAAAAAAATCGAAAGTAAAGTAAAGCGTTATAAAATCATTGATGCACATAAGCAAAGCACGTAGCATTCACGTAACGGAATGACCAAGAAATAAATAATTTAGAAAAAAATAAAAATTAAACGAAATTGATGATAAATTATTTTCGAAAAATAATAAATGAATAATCATAAAATTATTAATAATAACGATGATAATAAATCAATAACAAAAAGCTTTCGTATAAATCTGACTGTGCTACTTTTCTATAAAATTACTTTTTTAATGTCATTGAATTTATTTATTTTTATTTTTATTTTCAATTTGTTTACAATTTATGGTACATCTGTTGTGGCATCTGTGATATGTTACGAATTCGTAGAATAATTTCGAAAAATAAATGCACATTTTTATTTGTTCGTTATTATGTAATTTTGTCGGTTCCTTCAATGTTTTTTTTTTATTACTTCATTGTGTCATTTAGACGAGTCATCATTCATGTTACATGTTCACATCGCGGACGATTCAATAAATATTTCATAATCAAAATTTCATAAGAAAAGTTAAATAAATTTTTGAAATTTGTGACTTAAAATCGAAAAATCGTCCTGATCGTCATTCTTATCGATGAATTTTTTCCGCGCAAAGCCAGGGAAAAATTCGTATAGAAATTCGAAAAAAAAAAAAATTAAACATTCGCACATTTGCTTCATTCATTATTTCATTTCGCTCGCAAAGTTTCCTTTATGAGCAAGTGACTTATTCAGATTTTGGCTTTATGCGCGAAATAAAATGATGGAGCAATGTGGCAATTTCTAATTTGCACACTTTTTTTCTGTACTCAATGACAATGCAACAACAAACAAATTTTTCAGTAAAATCTTTAAATAAATATAAAAAATCTGAAATTTTTTTAAAGAATTTTTCCCAAAATTTTATGCCAATTGTCCTTTAAAGTATTCTCTTTATTTCGAAAATAAGCCCCAAATTAAGCCCCAGATATTAAAAAAGAATTTGTGGTAATTAAAGATAACAGATTTTTTTTTTTTAATTAAAATTTTTTCGAAGCGATTATTGCGAAATTCAATGCCCACGTCGCTTTTGTCCTGTACCGATGTAAAAAATTTTCGCCCGATAGGCAAAATATTTGCGAAAGTTCGAGCTATTGGAAATTTTTTTTGAAAATTAAAAAAAAAAAATTATAATCCCAATCCCTCGAGCGATTCTTGCCAAATTCAATAGCAAAAATATCCTTGTCACTTGGCCTATTCGCGTACAAATTTTCGAGTCGATAAACGAAAGATTGAGAAAATTGGAGCGATCACAAAACTTGAAAAAAAAATAATTCAAAATCATATAAAAGACGGAACACCCGTTATGGATTGTAGAAAAAAAATTTAATGAACAAAGGGCATCTCAAGCTGAAGCTGCGTGCAAAGTTTGCTCAATATTGCTTCGATAGTTTTCGAGATATGTTTGAGTTTTGTGCAAGGTTCAAATGTCTCGCATAATCGCAAAGCTATCCCCATATGAGGAAGCAAAAAGCGAAAATTCGAAATAATTATCCTCGTGCTACCCCGGAGGATTCCAGGCCGCTCTGGAGTCAGGTCAAGCGAGCATTAAACCCGATTGACTCGACCTTCTGTCATTGAATCTTCCTCCACTCGTAGTCAAGTGAACCCAGTGCACTCTTGTTGAAGATAGGAGGGGGGAAAAAAAAAGTGAGTCAAGCATGCCCATCAGGAACGTTAATTTCTCGGTATCGTCAGCGCGACTATCGTTCAACTTTTCTCAGACGAGGGTAAACAAACAAAAAAAAAGACAATGTTTCAAGACACACAGTAACGCGTCTAGCAAACTCCGCTGAGTCTCTTTTAACGAATACAAACGTGGCAAGAAGCCTCGATGAACGGTACTTTGGTGGTCGCGAGGCGCCGTTCAAGAAACTCTAGGCTCTTTCTTTCTTTCTCTCTCTCCTTTATACGTGGATATTCCACGAGGTCCAAGCCGATTTCTTCCCCTCTCCCACGAGTCCCTCGTGGACCTCGCTGTTTTTAGTCTCGTATAATAATTTATTATTCGCGAGAGAGGAATGCGTGCCCCAGCACAGAGTATAAGTATATGCAGTAGCCATTTTTTTGTTGCTTTTTTTTTTTAATTTTATTTCCTCAATTTAATGCTACGAGCAGTCAGCAAAATTGTTATAGCCAGGGACAGGGAGAGCGAGAGAGAGAGATACGTTCGTCGAACTTATTATACTCTCGATGATCGGTTCCTGTATAGTCACTGCGGGGCTTGGGATTCATCGCGAAGAATCGCGATGAGTTCCAAGGTAACGAAGCAAACGAAACGTTACGTTTTACAAAAATCCGAATCGAGTTTCTCCCTTTCATCGTGTCCTGAACATATTCTCTTGTAGGATTGTCTTTCTTGTGACAGGCAGGATTAATGTTTCATGAAAATCAGATTAGGGTGAATAACTGTTTCCTGGTTTACTGCTCGTTTAATTGAGGCAGAATTTTCGTGGCAGACTACAGTGTAATGTGATCGACTATTTTAGCAATAAAATTCTTGGACAAAGCTATAAAATCTGATAACGCGTCGAAGTCGTAGCTGTCGGAATTTATAATGAAGATGTCTTTTAAGCTCTTGAATTAATTTTTTTCTTTTTCAAGTAATCTCGTTTTTTCGTCATCCTTTTGACCAGTCACTCGAATCATTTCACCTTGGCTAATCATAAAACCGTTGAAAGTTCTCTGATAAATATATCATAATATTGCACGACTCTCAATTGATTTTCATAATTAATAAAATTTAATCACGTACGGGAATAATAGGGACGGACAGTTTGATATTGAAAAATAATAAAAATTAGCGATACTCGTGCCAAAGAGAACTGTCAGCTGATCGGTCACATCGTCAAGTCACTGCGAGGTGTATTACTGTTCATTAATTTGAAATTTCTTTACCAAAAATCGAAAGCTCATAATTTTGTGAACAAATTTATTATCAAACGAATAAATTGTCCTGTAATTAAGCAGGTTCATTGTTTCAATTGAACTTGCGACGAGCTGATTTTTTTTTTTTTTTTTTAATTTGAAAGAAAAACTTTGACAACTAAAAATTGCAGAAAAATTATTATTATTCTTCATTAATTGTAAAGTATATGATCTTTTTTATTGCACACACAATTTTTGCCATAAATTTGCCTCGATCGTTTCTATGTAAATAATTTTTAATAAATTGAATTTCTCCGTGAAAAAAAAAATATATATATATATTGTTTTACTCTTTTTCTATGCTGCAATGAAAGTGTTCCATTTTGAAGAACTTTTTACAATTTTTACAAATTTCTTCAAATAACACATGTGCTTGATAAATTATATAATGAAAACCAGTCAGTCAAAATGATCTTGAAATTTTGCAAAGGTGCAGACTCTGTGTGAAAATATATCGCAAAATTCATGTAATTCTTGCTATTTTTTCATTTCAACTTTTGTGTGAAAATTCTTGAAGAAAAAAGTCTTTCAGGATTAAAATATATCAAATTCACAAAATTCTCGAAAAAGTACAAAAGTGCCAAGGGTACCTTTGACATTTTCAAATGTTCTTCGTACCACAAAAGTG
The DNA here is from genome assembly GCA_963564615.1 of Rhorus exstirpatorius. Lineage (NCBI taxonomy): Eukaryota > Metazoa > Arthropoda > Insecta > Hymenoptera > Ichneumonidae > Rhorus > Rhorus exstirpatorius. The sequence goes on from OY751320.1 coordinate 24,179,878, forward strand.
GCAAGGTAGCCTTGACATTTGCAAATGATCGCACGATAGGTCCAAATGTCGAAAAAATTTTCGTTGATACTGACCACGAAAAGAACGAAAGAAATTTATCCTCTGTCTCGGAATGAGTCGTAGCAATCTTCTCTGGTCCATTCTCGTCCATCAGGCAATCTATCTCGACTTCTACGAAAGGCACAGACGAGAGGCAGACGCGCGCGGTTGCACGATCGAGTGAATGTCGCGTGTGGTATATTATATCCTTTCAAGGATTCAGGCTGATGAAGAATAAATAAAAGAATGAAAAAAAAAAAAGCGAGTGGCCAGGACAGAGACGATATAACAGAAGCGGGGGAGAAAAAAAAAGTCCGGCCAACACACGTTGGAAAAGGCACTTTAACCGAACCGGTAGTCTTCGAGTTTTGCTAAACCGAGCGTCATTTCTCTCGGATAGCCACGACTACCAGCGCGAATTCCTTCGATCTTCGCGGATCAGAAACTCTTACCGCGAAGAGACGGGAATTCGCGAATACATTGGTGTCTTTTTGTTCCTAAATTACTGAATTCACAGTTTAATGAAAAATCGGAATAATTAGGAATAATTGAAGAAAAAAAAGAAGATAGAATTAAATGAATTTTGGATATGTTCTCACTCAGAGTCTGCGGATTGTCATTGCAAAATTTCAAGGTCATTGGCCGACTGGTTTCATCGATATATCTTCTTGAAAATATCGAATATGTTTCTTCGATATAATTTATCGAGTACACCGGTTGTTGACTGAAAATTATGAAAATTGTTGAAAATTCTTCGAAATGAAACAATCTCGATGCAGCGTGGAAAAATATTTTTTTAAATATTTTTTTTACATGCAAAAAATAAAGGGAAATTTACGAGGAAAATTGTGTGCAATAAAAAAAATTAGATATTACAATTCATGAACAAAGAATAATAATTTTTTCGGATATTTAGTCACTAAATTTTTTTTTTAAATTTGTTATCAATAACTTTTTACATTATCCTCGGTGTCTTCGATGTCGTTGATTTTTTTTTTTCGAATTTTTAACTCATACTTTTACCGTTGGATGGGAATGTAATTGCTAAACTTCCTTAATTTATAAAAAATAAAAAAAATAATAACGAAGCTATTCCAGTTTGAATATTTATTTTTAAAAATTTGTGGACATCCCAGAAGAGTTTTTTTTTTCAAAAACAACATGTCGAAATTCGAAAAGGATTGACTGTGCAGTTTTTTTTTAATCAAAAGATTTTTACTCATTTTTCTCAGTTCTCTTTTGTCGAATAAATTTTACCAGAAAATTAACGTTTTTTTTTTAAATATTTCATTTTTTATTACCAACAAATCGCACGAGACCGTTATGGAATGCAAATACAAAAACAAAGCCATCGTTTTATTACTGGCACTCCAAACGCCCCGACAGGTGGCTATGATGGAACGTCCTCTCTCTCTCTCTCTCTCTCTCTCTATTCATCTTCGTTGCACATTATTTTGTACAGTTTTACAAATTTTCTTTTCTTTCCTGGATCGTTCGCTGGCTGCAGTAACGTTTTTCACTCCAACGAACTATTCTTGGCTACAAAGAAAAACGAGATGAAAATTATATTTTTTTTTTCCATTCGATTTTATTTTTTCGTTTTCCACGAAGCAGCTTGAATTTTTTTTCAATTTTTCTCGATTTAGCTCCGACGCGTTCAGCCTTAAGATTTTTATTGAGATCGAAGTCTCGAGAAAAATTCGTCGAAGATGAGTGAAAATATGTAAAATCCACAGAAAACGTATTTGTGAATTTATTCAAAATTGAGACCAAAAAAAAAATCATGAAATTCTATCAGACACCTTGTCACAATCGATGACTTCGCTCTTTACACCCTGAACTACCCAAGATTTGTAGAAGATTGTCCAATCAACGATCCAACACGCATGTTCTCGTCAATCATCTCGCAAAAAAAAAAAAAAATAAAAAAAAAATGATTACAAAGAACAATAAGAAACCACATAATTTGTGGTTACCCTAGCAATTTTGCTGTTGTTGTTGTTGTTGTTGTTGTTGTTGTTTCGCTATGTTATCGGGATATTTTAACCGCATAAATCTCACTGACCGGTAGTGAACGGTATAAACATAATTAGACGCCTCGAGCCTTCTTTCCTCCGCGTGCTTGAAATAATCGTCCATTCTGTACTGCTACAGTGACGTCTCTTAGGGTCACTAACTTCATATATATATATATATATATATATATATATACATATTCGACTAACAACATCACAGTAGATAACAAAAAAGAAAACATTTCTCAAGAATTTCCACATGAGCAAACAAATATCTCGAGTGATGAATTTCTCTGAATCTCACGTATCGATGTATTTCCACTGGAAAAAAAAAAAAATCATAACGACACTATCAATTGGAAATCGTTGGTGCTCAATGCCGTGAACAGAATGCTATGTCGAAAGAGGCGCTCGTGAATGGAAATCAGCGATCTTGGATGCCTCGATAGGGACGACTGGATTCAAAAGAAGAAGAAGAAAAAAAAACAGAAAAAAAAAAAATCATATCTCGAAGTGAATGTCTCGTTGCCTCGAAGCGTTATGAGGGCCGGTTAAATGAACGGTTGTCACCTATGATCATGTCCAAGAGCAATTCAAAGTGAGGGACCAACTGAGAAAAGAGAGAGAGAGAGAGGGAGAACAGAAAAAAAATGACGAGACTATATCGAGAATCGTCTGGACGAGTTAACCATCGGATCATTGAAACTTGCCACATATATATCGATATATATATATATATATATATATAATATGGAGTCGTTTCTCCTTGCACGGTCAACCGAAACGTATCATACACTCTGATATAATATTAACTGTCCGAATGGGAGAGATATGCGCTCGTCTGCGATGATTTATTATAATTAACATCAATCATATACTGCCCGATCTCGTAGATATGTGGTTTTCCACTTTTTTTTTTTTTTTTTTCCATAATTTACCACGTACACTTGCGGTATGTAATTTGAGAAATAGCCGGACACGTGAACACGATCTTCGTGTGCATCGTTTCGCAGGAAAAATCGTAGAAATAAAAAGTGAGCTTGGGGAAAAGACATTGTATGTGATTCTCGAAAAGATTCATGTCGATTTTTTTCCATGAACAAAATAATGACTCAGCAAAACAAAAATGAATTAATTTTACCCATTAAATTGTATCAACACAAATGTCCAAGCTAATGGGGTTACAGAAAATTTCCTTACAACCATTTTAATTTTTTTAAATTTTTTGTTATCTTCATTTTTCTGAAATTCCGAAGCTCGATCGAATTTTCTCGCGATTTACTCCAAAAATATTTCCTGACTTTGTGCGAACGAGAAGAACGACGGAGCCCGATGACGTATAGTCTCGGCCAAAAAATCAACGAGTGTGACCGGTTACTGTTATGCGGAGCTTACAAACCGTGGCATTGTTTCCTCTCTCTCTCTCTCTCTCTTTCTCTTTTTTAACTTCTTTCGTAGAACACATACTTGAATTTATAAATTAGCCACGTCAGAAGGCTCGACTTCACTTTATGAGAATCCTGCAGGCCCTTTAGGGGAAAAAAACCATACTTGAAGGACGAAAAAAAACCATACTTGAAGGATTGATAGTTTTTTTTTTTTTAAATTGAATAATGATGTGTACAAATTTATTGTAATTTTTCCAGAAGTTTTTTTTTTTTATTAATAGTCGTGATCAATTTTTTTTTTTTTACGACTCGATAGTTTCTCCAATAATTGTTTTTTTTTTTTTTTTTCAATGCTTCTGAATAAATGTGATTTATCCACAGAGGGATGGATCTTGCAAAAAAAAAAAAAAAAAATTGATCTCTAACGAGAAAAATAAAAAAATTACACGTATTTCAGCACCGGATACAATTCGACGATGGAGCAACGAGAACATTCGAATATCCGAGCGAAGCCTCGATGCTCGAGGACGAAGGTACCAGCGTCGATGGCGATTCCTCGTCGACGAGCCAGCAATCGTCTCAGGGGATAGCCAACAAATCTAATTCGGCAAGTTCCACGGCCACAATGTCGTCCGCTCTACTCGGTAAGCATTGATCAGGTATCGAAATTTCGAATTATAATATCATAAAATATCCTCGTCAATTGCAACCGGATGTCCTTAAATTAGTAGGGGGGAGAGGGGATGCAAAAATTCAAACGATCTTTTTCCATCCTTGTTTTCGATTTTTTTTCTCTCTCTCTCCTTTTCAGAATCGACAAGCACTTTAAGAAATTCGAAACGACGAATATTCTTTCTCGACTACGATCCCACTCAGGAGTCATTAGTCTAGAATTTCGTATTTCTCCTCTCTTTTCGATCATCCTTAACGCGAAATCATCTCTTTTTAATTTTAATTTTTTTTTAAATTTTACAACTCACATCGCTATCTTAGAATAGTTTACTTTGCTTCGACGCAATGATTCGAATTCGATGATTGTTTGAGCTGAGATGGGTAAAAGTAAATAAAAAATTTCCGTTACATATGAATAAAAAAAATTCTAAACGTATAATTTGATTTTAGAATGTAAAATTTAAGACTGGAAAATTTTACTTAAAAGATTTATTTTGAGGTAATTACGTTGAAAAATTTATCAGCTGAAAATAAATTCAACACAATTTAACTTTTAATGGAAAATATTTTCAATATCTGTAAGATTTTTTTTCTTTATTATTCCGTAATATATTTTTTTTTTTCACGGTGTCAGTGCCAACGAGAGAGAAAGAGATTGCAAAGAGATACTAACTACTCGTTATTTAATTATTAAAAAAAAAAAACCCCCATTATTTTCTTATTTCTTCTATAATTTGTTTAATATAAATTACGCGATAAAAATTACCTACAGTTTTCGTAACTTCACATTATGTGCCTCGTAATGTGAATCATCATTTTTTCCAGGACGTTGCATGGAAAAAAAAAAAAAATCTCATAAAAACTCGAACGTAACGAGCAACGAAGAGAGTAACGATCGTTGTTACTTTCGTTCGTAATGATGGGTTTAATTTTTTGCTTTTTTCCCCTCCCACGGGGTTTGCTAAAGAAAAGTAATCATTCAAATCCTCGAGTACATATTAAATCTGTGAATTTACAATCTTCGGATAACATTTATAAAATTATTTGATAATTGTCAAAATAAATTATAACAAACGAAGGATACTTTGGTTAAAATAACGAGAGAAAGATAGAGAGCTGCTCAAAAATGATCGAAAGTTTCACGAAATTCTCTCAATTTCCCCGAGGACTATGAAATTTAATGCCTCGAGTATCCTTGAAATAGGGCAGACTTACCAGTTGTGGCCATTGTACCGTTTGTGGCCACTCTCCGCATTCCCCTCCAATTTCTTAAAGTTTCAAGACTATGTTCACTTCATCGAGCGCGTAATATTTCGATATTCAAAATTATTCCGGACCACTATCGATCGCTTTATTGAATATCTACCAATTTATTTCAACGAAATATGACGAAGTGTGTCAACGCTGAGCAATTTGCGTAGTTTTCTTGTACCGTTTCTCATATCAAAAGTCATTCCGCCACATCAAAAATTATTTTATCAGTTGAAGCTCATTTTTCGGATTATAATTACAAAAAAAAACTGATGTCTCACAGCTAAAATTCCTGAAAAAAATACATGGTGGCCAAAAGGTGGTACATTCAAAATGCGATTGTTCCATCTGTGGCCAGCTTATGGCCAATCCCAATTCAAAGCTTGGTGGCCACAACTGGTACTTCGGATTGCTAAAAGTAGTACAATTGTGGCCACAAATGGTGAAAATTGCAGCTACAAGATTTATTTTTTTATCTATCACGATCAGAAAATGTTTTAAACGATAACAATTTGATTTTTTTTTACCTTTTTTCGATTTTCCTTTCGATTTAACCTTTTAGGTTAAATTTAACCTTTTAGGTTAAATCGATCCGAGTAAATCGATTTAACCTTTTAGGTTAAATCGATCACTTTTTTAATTCTGAATTTGCAATAATGTGAACACTGTTCGTAAACGAATGTTTGAAAATGCTTAAAGTGGCCACAACTGGTACCCTATCCTTGCTAGTGAAATTTCCTGTTAAAAAAAAAACATCTTGGATATTTTTTTTTAGTACAATTGTGGCCACAAATGGTGAAAATGACAGCTACAAGATTTATTTTCTTATTTATCATGATCAGAAAAGGTTTTAAACGATAACAATTCGATTTTTTTTTACCTTTTTTCGATTTTCCTTTCGATTTAGCCTTTCAGGTTAAATCGATCACTTTTTTAATTCTGAATTTGCAATAATGTGAACACTGTTCGTGAACGAATGTTTGAAAATGGTTAAAGTGGCCACAACTGGTACTTCTACCCTATCCTTGCTAGTGAAATTTCCTGTTAAAAAAAAAATATCTTAGATATTTTTTTTTAGTACAATTGTGGCCACAAATGGTGAAAATGACAGCTACAAGATTTATTTTTTTATTTATCACGATCAGAAAATGTTTTAAACGATAACAATTCGATTTTTTTTACCTTTTTTCGATTTTCCTTTCAATTTAGCCTTTCAGGTTAAATCGATCACTTTTTAAATTCTGAATTTGCAATAATGTGAACACTGTTCGTAAACGAATGTTCGAAAATGCTTAAAGTGGCCACAACTGGTACCCTATCCTTGCTAGTAAAATTTCCTGTTAAAAAAAAACATCTTAGATATTTTTTTTTAGTACAATTGTGGCCACAAATGGTGAAAATGACAGCTACAAGATTTATTTTTTTATTTATCACGATCAGAAAATGTTTTAAACGATAACAATTCGATGTTTTGTTTACCTTTTTTCGATTTTCCTTTCGATTTAGCCTTTCAGGTTAAATCGATCACTTTTTAAATTCTGAATTTGCAATAATGTGAACACTGTTCGTAAACGAATGTTTGAAAATGCTTAAAGTGGCCACAACTGGTACCCTATCCTTGCTAGTGAAATTTCCTGTTAAAAAAAAAACATCTTGGATATTTTTTTTTAGTACAATTGTGGCCACAAATGGTGAAAATGACAGCTACAAGATTTATTTTCTTATTTATCATGATCAGAAAAGGTTTTAAACGATAACAATTCGATTTTTTTTTACCTTTTTTCGATTTTCCTTTCGATTTAGCCTTTCAGGTTAAATCGATCACTTTTTTAATTCTGAATTTGCAATAATGTGAACACTGTTCGTGAACGAATGTTTGAAAATGGTTAAAGTGGCCACAACTGGTACTTCTACCCTATCCTTGCTAGTGAAATTTCCTGTTAAAAAAAAAATATCTTAGATATTTTTTTTTAGTACAATTGTGGCCACAAATGGTGAAAATGACAGCTACAAGATTTATTTTTTTATTTATCACGATCAGAAAATGTTTTAAACGATAACAATTCGATGTTTTGTTTACCTTTTTTCGATTTTCCTTTCGATTTAGCCTTTCAGGTTAAATCGATCACTTTTTAAATTCTGAATTTGCAATAATGTGAACACTGTTCGTAAACGAATGTTTGAAAATGCTTAAAGTGGCCGCAACTGGTACCCTATCCTTGCTAGTAAAATTTCCTGTTGAAAAAAAACATCTTGGATATTTTTTTTTAGTACAATTGTGGCCACAAATGGTGAAAATGACAGCTACAAGATTTATTTTTTTATTTATCACGATCAGAAAATGTTTTAAACGATAACAATTCGATGTTTTGTTTACCTTTTTTCGATTTTCCTTTCGATTTAGCCTTTCAGGTTAAATCGATCACTTTTTAAATTCTGAATTTGCAATAATGTGAACACTGTTCGTAAACGAATGTTTGAAAATGCTTAAAGTGGCCACAACTGGTACCCTATCCTTGCTAGTAAAATTTCCTGTTGAAAAAAAACATCTTGGATATTTTTTTTTAGTACAATTGTGGCCACAAATGGTGAAAATGACAGCTACAAGATTTATTTTTTTATTTATCACGATCAGAAAATGTTTTAAACGATAACAATTCGATGTTTTGTTTACCTTTTTTCGATTTTCCTTTCGATTTAGCCTTTCAGGTTAAATCGATCACTTTTTAAATTCTGAATTTGCAATAATGAGAACACTGTTCGTAAACGAATGTTCGAAAATGCTTAAAGTGGCCACAACTGGTACCCTATCCTTGCTAGTGAAATTTCCTGTTAAAAAAAAAACATCTTAGATATTTTTTTTTAGTACAATTGTGGCCACAAATGGTGAAAATGACAGCTACAAGATTTATTTTTTTATTTATCATGATCAGAAAAGGTTTTAAACGATAACAATTCGATGTTTTGTTTACCTTTTTTCGATTTTCCTTTCGATTTAGCCTTTCAGGTTAAATCGATCACTTTTTAAATTCTGAATTTGCAATAATGTGAAAACTGTTCGTAAACGAATGTTCGAAAATGCTTAAAGTGGTCACAACTGGTACCTTATTCTTGCTAGTAAAATTTCCGGTTAAAAAAAATTTTTTTAAACATCTTAAATATTTTTTTTCCCTCCCGATCGCACCGCGTAGTGTCCTCAGCTGTGCTTAATGCTAGCGCTTTCTTTTTCTTCTCATTCTCATGATCAGGTGGAGGTGGATTAGCGAGTTTTACCCCGAGCAAAGTCGATCTCGCCTCGGAGGGTTTCGAGCTCGGTGTAACGAGAACAACCGTGATTTCCGGCCCGTGCAACACCGGCGAGCAGATCGCGATCAAGGAAAGCGAGGAATATTTGAAATCCGACGAGGATGCCGCAGCTTGGGGCGCCGAGGCAACGGCCGATCTTCTCTACTGATGAGACGACACTCCCCATGACCCATGACGTTTTCGACGTTTGTCAAAAAATTTCCGAATATTCGAAGGAAAAAAGAGAGAGAGAGAGAGAGAGAGAGAGAAAAAAAAATCCTCGAAACGAATAATTCGAGATGAAACGAAAATTTTATCTCGAAAAAGTAGCTCAATCGACTATCGAGAGGACTGTCGATGAAAAAAAAAAAAAAAAAATTTCCAAAACAATGAGCAGGATGATCCTTGGAACTCGATCCAAAGTTCCCCGGCCATGAACATCCTGCTAGTTGTGAAATTCACACTAAAAAAAACACTTTTTGTTTTCTTTTTTTTTTTTAGATTTTTTTTTTTCTTCAAATCATCGACACGCGAATCCAGAGGTATCATTCCACGTGAAATGCATTTATAATACGAGTTGTAGCGACTCGTGGCCAAAAATGTGAGCCGGAAGGGGAAAAAAAAGAGCGAGGGGGAATGAAACGGAAGATAATATTCGAGGATTGAAATTCTGGCTTGTATCGAAAAGTATGGAAATTGAAAGAAAAAAAAAAAAAAAAACTGTTTCCAACATCTTTCGAGAGGATACGACTGATCTTTGATCGGTCCAACGATTAATGTCGTTGATACGTGAAAAAAAAAAAAAAAAAAAACTCTGAATTTACACGGAGAATCGTCCAATCTGCATTTGCTGCGGTATTTACCAATGAAAAAAATAAAAATAAAAATTCATATCAACTATCGGGAATGTTTAACGAATCCTAAACGCTTCGTTCGCGCTTCTCATGAAAGATTCTCCCCCGTTGATTTCACTGGCGCGGATATCGAACGTAATTTTCTTAAAAAAAAAAAAAATTCTCGGTGTAATCGACGGCGATTCGAGAAAAACGCTCGGATTTAAAAAAAAAAAAAAAAAAAAAAAAAAAAAATTCGATATCCGCTTGGATGAGAATTCCTCGAGAATCCTTCGGGAATGAAAAATGAGCTGTGAAAAAAAAATCGGCCTTGCCGTGAATTTTTTCATTGAAAAAGCAAAAAAAAAGAAAATACTTCTTTATGAGAAATTGGAATGAACGATCTCTCAATTGACGGTTCCTTTTTTTTTTTTTTTGCACCGTGAGGAAATGTAGAAACAATTTTTGTTTTTTTTTTTCCCCCCCAGAGAATTCTTAATTTATGAAAATGAGCCCTTGATCTCGTACAGTGAAATAAAAAGTAAAAAAAAAGGGGCAGCAATTACAAAAGATCCGAAGCAAAAGTGTCAAGTTCACGGCGAGTGTGGGCGCCGTGAAAAGAAAAGAAAAAAAAAAAGAAAATCATATCGGCGTCGCTGATTATCTTCCTCCTCGTTTTTTTTTTTTTTTGCAAATTCTTTTTCCAGCACGCGAATATAATTTGAGAGATTTGTTGGCTCGATTGAAATCACAGAACTGAGACTTTATGAGCATTTTGAGGGCTCTTCATTCCCCTCGAGATCGAGTTCGAAGCTCAAAAATCCCAGAAATCGCGATTCTAAAAATTTAACGAAACAAAATAATTAACGAATCTAGGCATTTTGAGACATAAGACTTGTGTGCGTGTGCGTCTGTGTGTGTTTTTGTGTCAAAAAAAAAAAAAAAAAAAAAAAAAAACGTTTCGAGAGTATTTTATAATCGCCCGAGCTCACAAATTCGAAGCCTCGAAACGCCGATTGGCAAAAGTCAATTAAACAAAAAGTACCACATGCCGTTTTTCTCAAACGAAACAAAAGACTCGAAAAATTAGTAAACGAGAAGAAGAAGAAGAAAAAAAAAAGAAAAATTCACCAAGAACCTCGGTTGCTCAACGGGCTCTCGTGATTTGTAGAAATTTTTTTTTTTTTTCTCTTTCTTCCTCGTCTTTTGCCAAAATACGCCGTAATTTTCTTTACCAGGATCGCGGCGTTGAAAATTTTTGCAATTCTTCCGAACGTTTTCGCCGTTTTGTGAGAATCGAGAAAGGTAAAAGCAAACAAACAAAAAGATAGAAAAAAAAAAAAAAAAATTGTATTTGTCCCCGGAAAAATGTGTGTAATCATTCCACGTTCGTATTTTCGAGTCGTCAAAAAAAAAAAAATAAAAAGGAAAAACCTCCCAAGATAAACTTAAACGTTAAAGGTATAAATGTTTTTTTTTTTTTTTTTCTCAGCGTCAATGGACGCGGTTTCTTAAATCTGGAAGAGGACCAAAAGAGCAAAAAATGAAATAAAGTGAAATAAAAATAAATGTTTCAAAGCCAGGATACAGAGAGAAAAAGAGAGTGAGAAAGAGAAAGAGAGAGAGAAAGAGAAAGAGAGAGAGAAAGAAAGAAAGAGAGAGAGAGAGAGAGAGAGAGAGAGCGTAAAACCGCCGATGCATATATATATACACGAGTGAAAGAGCTTGAAAAGCCTGATTTATCCGTAACCCGTTTAATTTTGAGCGTGAAAAATTAGTGGAGAAAGAAAAAAGAAAAGAAAAAAAAAAAAAACTCGAATTTTGTACATACTAAATTATTGAGTAGCGTTTAGGGGAGTCGAGATGCGAAGCTTCTTCGCTTTAGTCTCGAAGAATCGAATGGAAGAAACTTGAAATTTTTTTTCTTCTTTTTTTTCTAAGAGTAAACAATCTTTTTTTTTTCTCTTTTCCATATTTCTCTGTACCATTATTATTATTATTATTATTATTATTATTATTATTATTATTATTGTTGGATTTCCTTATTGAAATAATGTCATTTTGTGGGTCTCGAAAAGATTCGCTGAAAAAGAAAAAAAAAAGGAAATTCAGATAATTTATTGACGTTAAACGTCACGAGAGATCGAAAGAATTAATCATTGATCGTTTGTGACGTTTGAAAAAAAACATTTCGTCTCCATTCTCGTCGTTATGAGTCCCCCCCCTTATCCTTAATGTGATATTTTCGTTAACATTCGAATTGTTCGTATTATTCTTTTTTCACGAATCTTTGTTCTGTAAATTTGTTATTAAAAAAAAAAAAAAAGAAAAAAAAACCAACGTGCACACGTGGGTCGCTGATAGAGCTTGGGCTCTCCGGCGCGCGTTTATACGGTCGCGAATTCATTCCAAAATTTCTACTCGACTCAGATTCGTGATGGCTCATAAAACACGAACGATCGTTTATACATATATATATATATATATTTTGTAATTCGTTTTTTTTTCTGTAATTTCATTTTTTTTTCCTTCCTCTCTCGTATCGCATTCGTAAATGGGCAATGGAGAAAAATTCGGGAAAGTCTTGTATCGATGCAGCAGCCGCGGGCTCTCTCAGATTCGCTTTTCACGATTTCCCGGGCCATATACGGTCACGTTTTTCCTCCCCTCCCCCGCCCCCGAGAATGCAGAAATTTTTTACACAACTATGTAAAAAAAAAAAAAACGTGTGACGCATAGACTTATCTTGAGGCTTGTGTCACACCCATTTTTTTTTTTTTTTTGCATTCTCGACGAAACTAGCGAGACGGGTGAGTCGAAAATTTTTCGTAAATTCGTTATTATACGAGAGAGAGAAACGTACGTGAAATTTTAATCATGCAAAGTTCGAGACGGGAGCAATTGAAAAAAAAAAAAAAAGAAAAAACGAGAGAAAAAAAAGTGCAGATTAACTAGTATTATTCGTAATATTATCGATTATTATTCCGTAAACTTTTGAATTCATATTGAATACGTATATAAAAAGAAATTACCCTTATCAAATGCATACTTAATTTACCAGCTAGAAAGTATCGTGTGTGATGTATAATCTCTGTGTGCGTTAAAAAAAAAAAATAATATTCTCAAAGTAATAAAGGAGATAAGTGAACGTGAACAAGATTTTTGGTTTTTTTGTTTCTTTGTTCCAACGCTGATTGCACGAAGGAATTCGTGCAGGTAAAGTTAAAGGATGGAGAGACTCGGTCGAATAATCAATCCTGGGTTACCGCGCCTTATTTTTTGCCTACGACTATTTTTTCCCACTACTTCGGGTAAAATTGATATATTCGAGTTGTTTTTTTTTTTTTTTCAATCGATGTGAAGAATCAATCAAGAAACAGATCCATGAGAAAAAAAAATTGATAATAGAACGACAAAGCTCTGAGTTATACGGGTTTAAAGAAGGAAGAACGTCCAAAAACACGAAAGAAATATCGATTTTGCAATTGGGAGTATAAATGAAATTTTTTAATTTCAAAATCTGGTAGTTTAGGAAAAAATATTTAGTACGTATTTTTTATTTTTTTATTTGAATCAAAATTTCCGTTAATATAACAAATTGAAGAATGTAACATTATGACGTCACACATGTTACGCTATAACTATATATATATCAAAATCCGTGAAATTAAATTGCCTATAACAGGTGCATCTGTCATTTTTAACGAAAAATAAAAAAATACGTCCTCATTATTTTTACTTACTCTACATAATGCGCCCCGACGATTGAAAAAAAAATTCATTCATACTCCTAATTGGGAGTATAAATGAAATTTTTTTATTTCAAAATCAGGTAGCTTAGGAAAATATATTTGGTGCATATTTTTTATTTTTTTATTTGAATCAAAAATGCCGTTAATATAACAAATTGAAGAATATAACATTATGAAGTCACACATGTTACGCTATATCTATATATATATCAAAATCCGTGAAATTAAATTGCCTAAAACAGGTGCATCTGTTATTTTTAACGAAAAATAAAAAAATACGTCCTCATTATTTTTACTTACTCTACATTATGCGCCCCAATGATTGAAAAACAAAAAATTTCATTCATACTCCTAATTGTCCTGGGGTCCCTGGGACCCCAGAGTGGTAAGCCAGGGTTAATTATCGTCGTTTTTAATTGCAGTTACTCATTTTAATTTTTTTTTTCTCTTTCATTCAATGAGCATTACTCGGAGTAATTGTAATGAGGAAAAAAAAAAATGTATTATAATCGCTTCGAGTAGTCTGCAATTCATAATATTTCATGATAATTTTGCCCAAATATGATTCATCGGTTTACTCCAGCCGAGCTTTCTTCGTGAGTAAAAAAAAAAAAAAACAAAAAGTAGACTCACCTACGAAAATTATTGTCCTTTATTCAAATAAATTATAATACAGGTTTTTTAAATTGGACAATCGCGAATTGAGCATGCGTAACTCGATATTCAACGTTTGAGCCACCCCCCCCCGCGCCGTGTTCGATATTTTTATTTCTTAATTTTTTTTTTTGTTTTTTGTTTCCGCACAGGCCTCATAGCCAATATTTCACTTGTATATCGACGTGTAGTATTCCTCCTCGAGATCATAAAGATCGGCAGCCATGTCGTCCCTGAGCGAAGCCAATTTTTGATCGCACTCCGCCTGCTTTGTCCGAAATAATTTGCTATTCGTCGCTATTGCCTCGTTGACCGATGGGAAATCATTTAAAATAAGATATTGCTTTATATCGGAGACGAGTTTCATCAGCGATTCGCCGGCTCTAACGATATTCGCAGCTCTCACGTGCATCTCGTAAGTATCCTGCTCGCACTGCGTCATTCGCGATAATTGCGAATCATTCTCGCCCTTGGCCAATTTAACGATTTCTTTGATAAGCAAAAAAAAATCACAAACAAACGCAAGTTACGACGATCCGTAAAGTTTTTTTTGGGGAAAGATCGAGAGGTCTATAAAAATTTGGGAACGCGATGAGAAAAAACTGCTCGGAGAGGGCCGGAATAATGAAACGACTGTTAATTGATCTTTTATTTTTTTTTTCAATAGTAGATCGAATTGGCGATGGAAATTTTAGCTAAAAATATACAAAATTGTTCTACCTTATGGTATGAATTGTTGAATTTTTTGGATTGTATGAATTTTCCAATGTACAATTTATTAGATCAACGATGCGTAGTAAAACAAAAGAATCGCTATTGGAATTTTGAACACAAACGCGGCGAATGCTTCGATCGTGTATCTTAGGAAAAACAATCGTGACAATTTTTTTGTATACTCGATAAAATTACACAGGCTCATAATTTTTTTTACTCCATCGATCGGATACTTTTATGGATTCAATCGGTACAAGTATTATTCGATTTTTAACTGTTCGCAAGTTTCTTTATGATCTAAAACAGGGAATTTTCATCGAAGGCTCTTGCGCTAAAGCCTACTCACTGTCGTAATAAATTCTACCTTATCAGTGACATTTTACAAAAAATTTCCTTGCACATTCTGGATAAGAGCTCCGAATGAAAAATCTCAGTCTCATACCCAAAGTAATATTTTTAGCTGGAGAATGAGAGCTTACAGAGTCAATTTCGTTCATAGATGTAATCCAAAACATTGAAAATTGTACGAAACTAGCACCGTTAAACGGAGCTGCGATAAAATTATTTCGACTATGAAAAAATGTAAATTATTTTCGTTTTGTTCGAGTAGAATTTTTTTTTTTTTTGTAATCCACGATTTCAATTTTATTTTCATGATTTTTGGATAACTCGAGCCTTTGCGACTCGAAAAATTCAACAGAACGCAAAACGAAAAGTGAGGTTAGGAGCAGCGTACCTTCAAAGTTTTCGAGCATTGATTTCACATCGTCCTTCAATCTTGTTGTGTACGATTTTAAAAGAGCCTCTTTGCTCTGTGGTAATGCGCGTTGAACAGCCATTCCTTTTTTTCCAAATTATACGTCTATTTCTTGCCGGGAAAAAAACAATAAATTTATATTTAAAAAAGCGAACGCCTCCAGTCGGTAGCCATCGCGTCAACAATGAGCAAAACAGCTGATCCGATTTGTGTCATTGAGAACGTGCTCTAAACTCGATTTGAATTATTCTTGAACTAATAAAAAATTAAACATTACACTGTCAATTCTATATGATAATTTTTGTATTTTTATACTTTAGTATGGACTTAACGTCACTTAAATAATTATAAGCTAACTTTGATATTTAAAAAAAAAAACACATTCGGCCTACGTATCTTCTTTCCTTAATAATATAATATGATCTTATTATTTATACACCATTGCCCCTTATTGATCCCAATGAATCCTCAAAATGCGTACATCGAAACTCAAGATATGGAAAGTCGATTTTTTAATTTTATTTTACATGATTTATCATACAATATAAATTCCACATAATCCAAAAGGGTTTTGTTCATTGATTATTTTCACGAGAGAGAGCTATATGCTCGAGAACACTACCCTCATATATACATGTATATATATATATATATGTATATCCCCACTACAAAATCCCTCGGGTCACAGGGATGAGATCAATATGACTCGCACGCGACGTACGTCGCTCCACAAAAATCCTTTTTCCGCGAAAGACTGTAACAATTATTTGCTATAAAATTCGGTAGTTGTTCGATGAAAATCATCGCGAAGTCGAGACGAATTTTTTCGTTGATTTAGAAAATTCACAGAATGGGAAGTGTGTAATTTGTGAAAATTTTTAGTGGAAAGTGCTCGAGTCCCCGAGTTGAACTTTCTCGACCTCGGCACGGTTTTTCCCACCACCCTTCGATGATTTATACATAATTCACGGAAATTCTATCGTAATTGTGAAAAATCCGTGGGAAGATGAATATTATTAAAAATAAAACAAAAAATAATATAAAAAAACAAAGAATCTTTTTGACGAACAATGTAATGGCTCATTGATCGTTGAAAAATCACCGAGAGAGACTATGATAAATTGATTTATCTGTAAAATCACAAGAATTATGGGGATCCTGTGGTTTTTCGTCGTTCTGCCGATCATTCTGCTGATCGATGGATCATTGGTACCTTCGGACGATAAAGTTTTAGATATCGGTGGAATATTTCCAATAAAAGGCAAAGGCGGATGGCAGGGAGGTCAAGTGAGTGATAAAACATGTTTAATCAATTTCTTTTTTAATCGCAGAACTTGTTAATTAATTAATTATTTTGATGCATAAAGGCTTGCAAGCCAGCTGCAGAACTTGCTCTGGAAGATGTTAATAATGAAACCAACTTGTTGCCTGGTTTCACCCTTAAACTTCATACAAACGACAGTGAGGTATGTCTAATATTGTTTTACAATGCAATAAGTATAGCGAATTCGTCTTGATTAATTTTTTTAAATTGTTTTTCACAGTGCGAGCAAGGCCTGGGTGCTTCCGTAATGTACGATTTGCTCTACAATGCTCCACAAAAATTGATGCTACTCGCTGGCTGCAGTACCGTCTGCACAACCGTGGCTGAAGCCGCGAAAATGTGGAATTTGGTCGTTGTGAGTATACGCCGTTATAAAAAAAAATTTTTTAAATGATAATTAAATTAAATTAAATTTTGGAGTATTTTTAAGCATGCTCTCTCAAAAAGTCAACTTCATGAAAATTGATGGAACGACTTGAACTCATGTTTCATTATATAGTCTTACACGATTGAGAATTCAAAAAAATTTTGGAGAAAAATTAACAAATTTGGTCAGCAATTTTTTTTTTTTTTACTTTTCCAATCATCATACACTCCAAGGTATCACCAATGAAAAAAGAAAACATATTTTCCCACATAATATATTCACAAACGGTTTGCCCAAAAAAATTTTAAATAACTTACAAAATTCTTTTATCAAAGTTCCACCACAAGTTAGTTTGATGAAAAAAAAAAAATTACTCCATCGACATATTCCTCGCATACAATCATTGTATCTTGCAATATTCGTTACTTCTATGATGACCGAGAGACAAATTTGTGTCATCGTTTATAAATGTTCATACTATTTTATTCCGATTTAGCTCTGTTACGGCGCATCATCTCCGGCATTGTCGGACAGAAATCGTTTTCCCACGCTATTCAGGACTCATCCCTCGGCGACCGTGCACAATCCAACGAGAATAAAATTGCTACAGAAATTCGGCTGGTCGCGAGTTGCAATTTTACAACAAGCCGAGGAAGTCTTTATGACGGTGAGTTTAGGCGCATATCGAAAAAAAAAAAAAAAAAAAAAAAAAAACATCAAATTTGAGGGAAAAAAAACAAAATTGGCAAAAATTCTAAACCCGATGTTTTTTTTTTTGGCTCAATTCGATGAAGACGGTGGAGGATCTCGAGGCTCGTTGCAAAGAGGCCGATATCGAGATTGTCACGCGTCAGAGTTTTCTCTCGGATCCAACGGACGCGGTGAAAAATCTTCATCGTCAGGACGCGAGAATAATATTCGGTTTGTTTTACGTCGTTGCCGCGCGTCGTGTACTGTGCGAGATTTATCGGCAGGGGCTTTTTGGCAAGCGCCACGTGTGGTTCTTCATTGGTTGGTACGAGGACAATTGGTTCGAGGTGAATTTGGACACAGAAGATATAAAGTGCACTAAGGAACAGATGAGAGAAGCAGCGGAGGGACATTTAACGACCGAGGCACTAATGTGGAATCAAAACAACGACACGACGATAAGCGGCATGACGTCGGAGGATTTCAGGCAGCGATTGAACAAACAGCTGGAAAAAGATGGCCACGATCTTAACAACTCATATCCGGAGGGTTATCAGGAAGCTCCGCTTGCCTATGACGCTGTTTGGTCTGTTGCACTCGGTGAGGCGTAAACGATATATTTTTCAAATTAATCGCAAAAACTATTTTTATCAATAATTATTAATAATTGTTGTCAATTATATACCATTTTTATCAATTATTTCCAAATGCTGTCAATTATTTACAATTGTTGTCAATTATTTACAATTGTTGTCAGTTACTTACAATTGCTGTCAATTATTTACAATTGCTGTCAATTATGTACGATGGCTGTCAATTATTTATAATTGTTGTCAATTATATACCATTTTTATCAGTTATTTCCAAATGCTGTCAATTATTTACAATTGTTGTCAATTATTTACAATTGTTGTCAATTATTTACAATTGTTGTCAGTTACTTACAATTGCTGTCAATAATTTACAATTGCTGTCAATTATGTACGATGGCTGTCAATTATTTACAATTTCTGGCAATTATTTACAATTATTGTCAATTATTTACCGTTTCCGTCAATTATTTACCATTTCCGTCAATTATTTACCATTGCCGTCAATTATTTACAATTGCTGTCAATTCTTTACAATTATTGTCAATTATTTACAATTGCTGTCAATTCTTTACAATTGGTGTCAATTATTTACAACTGTTGTCAATTATTTACAATTATTGTCAATTATTTACAATTGCTGTCAATTATTTACAATTGCTGTCAATTATGTATGATGGCTGTCAATTATTTACAATTTTTACCAACTATTCATCATTGTTCTCAATTATTTATAATTTTTATTAATTATTAATCAATTCTATTAATTATTAATAAGTTTTATTAATTGTTATTAATTATTATTTTAAAATTCAAACATGCACAATGTGCACCTTCAATCTTGCATCTTTTATCCACCAATATCTCTTCAACTATGCAGTTTAATTTTCAATTTTTTTAATCATTTTTTTTTTTCACATTGAGATTGAAGGACCACAGAGAATTTTTTGAAAAATTCAAAATTTCACGAAATATCAATCCTTCCATCGATTCTTGCCATATTCAATAATGCTCAATCATCCTTCGACGATAGGATTGTAACTTGTAACAGAGTGATTTTATTGGAAAATTGATAATTTTTCATAAAATTTGAAATACTCGAGTAATTTTGATGAATATTGCCGCGAGCAAAGGAAGGCTTGGACTCGTGTGCAAAATTTGAGCACAATTGCTGCAGGCATTTTTTCGTGATACACTGCCATTCGTAAATTTACCAAACCGGATTGCACTCTGGAAAAATATGATTTTCGGAAATTTTAGAACATTTTGCAAACCCCCTGAAATTAAGGAAAAAAAAAAACAATGGTCCAATACACGTTCAATTTTTATCCACTAAAGCCTTCAACAAAACTATGGAGAAGCTCGCAAACACTGGCAAAAGCTTGAAAAATTTTACCTACACCGAGAAAGCAATTGCCGACGAGATATATTCTGCCATAAATTCAACGAAGTTTCTTGGAGTATCTGTAAGTTTCACAAAAAAAAAAACTTTTTTTTCACCCAACGAATCATTTTCATCGTTTAGCTTTCTCGATCTTTGAAGAAAAATTAAAAAAAAAAATTCTCATGACGATAAACTCAATGTTATTAAAACTTTCACAATTATTTCTCGCAATTTTTCCTCATTAAAAAAAAATGTAATTAAAAATTATGACAAAAAAATATGACGTTCATTAAGAAAAAAAATTATGACAAAGCGATATCGAAATTTAGGTTTTGATGTTTTTTATTTTTTATTCAGGGCTACGTGGCCTTTAGTTCTCAGGGTGACAGAATAGCTTTGACCCAGATCGAACAGATGATCGATGGTAAATACGTAAAATTGGGATATTACGATACTCAGAGTGACAATCTCACGTGGAAAAATATGGAGAGATGGATAGGTGGAAAAATTCCGCAGGATCGAACGATCATCAGGACAGTACTTAGAACGGTTTCATTGCCTCTTTTCATTTGCATGGGTACGATATCGTCGACGGGTATAGTCATAACCATATTGCTGATAATATTCAATATTTGGAACAGGCACAGAAGGTAAATTAAAAAAAAAAAAAAATATTTAAAATTTCTCGAATTTTTGTCAATGATTTTTTTTTTTACTCTTTTCAATTGCATTTTTTTTTTAATTCGTTCAGAGTCATACAATCGTCTCATCCGGTGTGCAATACGATTATGTTGGTCGGAGTGATAGCCTGCTTCGTCTCGGTATTTTTGCTCGGTATCGATGGAAGATTCGTCGAGCCTTGGGAATATGCTGGAATTTGTCAAGCCAGAGCCTGGATGCTCTCAATTGGTTTTACATTAGCTTTTGGGGCAATGTTCAGCAAAGTATGGCGAGTTCATCGTCTCACGACGAAAACCAAAGCCGATCAAGCCAAAGTGAGTTATTGAATAATGATGAAGTAAACATTTTTTTTTTTAATCTTGATTATAGATATCCGAGCATTGAAAATAAAAATCTATTTTATCGATCAAATGAATATCTGAAAAAATTGACTACACTCGAGAGATTATGAGCGATGATGATTATTATGAAAAATTATTTAAAAAAAAAAAAGTTTTTTTTTTTAGAAAAGAGAAATCAAATTTCATAGTTGTCTGAACGATTGAATTTTTCAGACTTTTTTTTGAGTATACATAGAAAAATTATTCAGCCTGGACAGTGAAATGTAATTTTTGTTTTACAAAATTTCGAATTAATCAATTCTTCATATTTGAATTAGCTAATTTTTAATTAGTATATGAATTTAATTATCCAGTATGCCTACTGAAATAATTAAAAAAAAAAAACATTTTCTCGGGATTTTTTTTTTCATTTCTTTTTATTTTGATTAAAATCCTGAAGAGTTGTGCAAATATTGGAAAATTGTTTTCCCTGCAGTTATTCATGGCCAAGCAAAAGGTCTCATCGGTTCAGAAGAACATACAACCGTGGAAATTGTACACAATGGTGAGCGCTCTTTTGGGAATAGATATTGTGATTCTCGCTGCTTGGCAAGGGCTCGATCCACTCAAAAGAAGCATCGAGGTTTTTCCCCTCGAGAATTCAACATACGGTGACGACGATGCGAAAATTCGACCGGAACTCGAGCACTGCGAGAGTGATCACAACAACGTGTGGCTGGGTAATCATTTGATTCAACAATTATCCAAAATCGAGAAACTTTAATTTTTTTCTTTTTCGCTGTCACGAAAAGTTTTTATAAATAATTTCGTTCATTGATTGATCATCGATTTATCATATTGATATTTAATTATCAATTAGATTTTTTATTTTTATTTGTCGTCGATTTTTTTTAAATTTATTTTTAAAAAATTAGAAAACAATTTATAGATTCATCGCTCAAAAATTAATACCAAATAATTCGAGTCGATTCGACATAATTTTCTACCAATAATTATCCCTTTCAAGCGACCATTTTACTCCAAAAATTAATTCGAGCTCTGAGATATTGACAAGTTTGGATTTTTTTTTCTGTGCTGCCTCGAAAAGTTTCTATAAAAAATTCTCTCATTTATCGTAAATTTTTCATTGATTTGCTTGACCATCAATTTATCGTATTGATATTTATTTGTCAATTGAATTTTTTAATTTTTATTTATCATCAATTTTTTTTAAATTTATTTTTAAAAAATCAGATAAAAGTTTATGGATTGAAGGCTGAAAAATTAATATCAAATAATTCCAGCCGATTTAACAAAATTTTCTACCAATGATTCTCCCTTCCAAGTGATCATTTTACTTCAAAATTCGAGCTCTTGAGATGTTGACAAAGTTTGGTTTTTTTTTTCTGTGCTGCCTCGAAAAGTTTCTATAAAAAGAAAAATTCTCTCATTTTTCACTAATTTTTCATTGATTTGCTTGATGATAAATTTATCACAATTAATATTTATTTTCCAGATTTTTTATTTTTATTTATCAAGTTTTTTTATTTATTTATTTTTAAATAATTAGAAAACAATTTATAGATTCATGGCCCAAAAATTAATACCAAATAATTCGAGGCAATTTGACATAATTTTCTACCAATCATTCTCCCTTCAAAGTTTTTTTTCTTCCAAATTTTACTCCAAATTTTACTCCAAAAATTAATTCGAGCTCTGAGATGTTGACAATTGTGGATTTTTTTTTCTTCTCTTCCTCGACGAACGACTGCCTAACTTTTGCAAAAGTACCATCGAGCAAAAACTTTACAATTGAAATTTTTACAATTTCGAATCTCTCGAGGAATCACGATAAATATATATTTTTTTTTTATACTCCAAAAATAATTGTCCCCGCAAACTGCGTTGTTTTCCTCATCGACAATGTGACCGATGAAAAAAATCAGACTTGGAACGAAAAGAAAAAATTATTAATGGATATTTATAATTTTTGTTTTTTGTTTTTTGTTTTTTGTTTTTTTTTTTCATCTCACGTTGTGCAAAATTTTTTTCTTCCAGGCCTGATTTACGGATACAAAGCTGTTGTTCTTGTATTCGGTTTGTTTCTCGCTTACGAGACGCGCAGTATAAAAGTAAGGCAGATCAATGATTCGCGATACGTTGGAATGTCGATCTACAATGTTGTCGTGCTTTGCCTCATAACGGCACCCGTCACGATGGTCATTGCCAGCCAGCAAGACGCGAGTTTTACCTTCGTTGCCCTTGCCATTATATTCTGTTGTTTTCTCAGCATGGCACTCATTTTCGTTCCCAAGGTCATCGAGGTCATACGACATCCCAAGGACAAGGTCGAGTCCAAGTACAATACCGATGTTGGAATGTCAAAGGAGGACGAGGAGAGATATCAGAAGCTCGTCAGTGAGAATGACGAGTTACAAAGATTGATAGCCGCGGTACGTATACTTGCATTTTTTTTTTTTTTTTCTTTCTTAAATACACATTTTTCATAAAAATTAAATTAATTAAATTAATTAAATTAATTAAATTAAATTAAATTATTTATTCATTGATTCCATTAATTTCATATAATTAATTTATTAATTTGTCAACGGAAAATTATGTTCACATTTTTTTTCAGTGAGCCATGTCCATTTTTTTAATTAATTTTTTTTTTTTTTTTTTTCGTTCTTTCGATAAATCGTCGGAACGATCGTTTCAATTTTTACGCTCAATTGATAATTTTATTCAGGAATATTCAATCGATTCTTCGATCAGAATTCGGAGGACGAAATTAATCGATTTATTAAAATTAATCGAAGTAATTGGATTTTTTTTTTTTCAGAATTAAATTTACTCAGAGTCAATTGATTTCAATTTTATTCGAATTTTCACGACTAGTTTTTAATTAATAATTATTCGTTGCGATCATGCTCGAAAAAAATTGTCCTGATTTTCGAAAAGAAAATTGTTACAAGTCGATGGTCTGAAAAATTTTCAATTGCAACATCAAGATTCTGGGTAAAAATATATCCAAATTTCGTGTGTTACAATTTTTTTTTTTTTCAGCTTTTTTACTGTTTTTATAATAAATATTTTTCATGCGCACGAAAAATTGAAAAATAATTTAATTAATAATAATTAAGTAATTATCTTGTTTTGTTTTTTTATTTTTATTTTTTTATTTTGCATACATTGAAAATGGCGAGTGTTAAAACTCGTTTTTTTTTCCCCCCTTAAATTTTCACAGAAGGAGGAAAAGATAAAAGTGCTGAAGCAAAAATTGGCTGCCCGGGATGTTGCGATCGGTGGTGGTGGTGGTGGCAATGGTTCCAAGGGTCCACTGATAACAGCCGATTTCGTGACCGGTGAGGGAACATCGGACAGCGCAATTGGTGGGGTTATTTCCTTTCAGGAGAAATCCCCTCAAGTCTCAAACTCCGATTTTGAGTTTTCCGAGTCATATTGCTAATTTCGCCTGCTCTCTGCACCGTAAAAACAATTATCAGTCCGAAACTCCGAAAGTCGAGCTCGAATCCAAAAAAAAAAAAAAAAACAAAAGCCTATTTTGCAATTAAAAAAAAAAAAAAAAACCCATGTCTTTCACCACACCTCTGCCTTTCAAAACAAAAATTTTGGGACCCCATCTGAATCTCGAGCTTTTTCAAGCTCGCGAAATATTTAGTGAAAAAAAAAAAAAAAAACGAAAAATAAATAATAATAATCCTTATTTTTCTCACCAAGGACGCGTTCCAATACGTAATCGAGAAAGAATCAAAAAATTTAATGAATGAAACTGCGCGAATTTCCTACCGGATGTTATAATAATAATAATAATAATAATAATCGAGAAAAGAAAAGAAAGAAAGATAAATATTTGTCCAAAGTTTCGAACGAGCTCGACACACGAATATCACACGTTTTTGATTATTATTCCAAAAAACAAAAAAAAAAAACAAAAATCAATTAGAAGAAATAATTATACAAATATATTTGACGTATAAATGTATAAATGTCGCGAAAAATCGTTGTCCATATAACTCAAATTATCATGGCCTAAATTACTCTTGTCTGCTCATTTTTCAACAACGACCATACAGTTTATCTTATTTTCTTTTTTTTTTTTTGTAATATTTATAAAACGAATATTTTCCATGAGCAGGGTAGAAGAAAAAATCTTCAACAAATTATAATTTTTTTTTCCTCCAATCTTCGGTTTCCTGTGATAATGAAAAAAAAAAAAACGATAAGATTATTGCAGTTAAATCTCGTTAGAAAAATCTCGATGTGAACCTCATGAAGTCTGCTCCCAAATTGTTCAACGATCCATGATAAAATTATATTTTTAAAAATCTGTGAGTAATTTAAAAAATAAAAAATAAAAAATATATATATATATGTATTTGTATATATATATATATAAACCGAATTAACATTGTTTTAATCGATGATGATGATAAATATGCTAACGAGATTTAAACGCCTCTATTGAACTTAATTACACCATTCATAAATAATTTGGGAGACTTGATGAGGCGATTACTCGTTTATACGAGAAACTTTGTACTATTTTATAATATTTATCGTTGGTTAAAAAAAAAAATAACAATCAAATTTATACATGTATATATTAGCACGAAAAAAAAAAAATCTTTCACGACCTTAACGGTTTAAGGAAGAAAGAAAAAAAGGAATAATGTCAATTTCCCTGGTCGGCGATTATTTATGAATGGGTCAAACGTGCAAATTTTTCAAGCTCAAGATTTTCAAATACGTCGTATTTGACTTTCTGATTCTAGAGACGGACCACGCTGGCTGACCACGTCACAACGTTGTACTCGAAACCTAAAGCAATTTATACATATATACATATATACATATATCTATATATACGTATATATATATACAAAAAGGCTATAAATTAAATTAATTATGTTAGAAAGATATTAAATTATATTAATTAATCGTTAAAAGTGAATCTGTCATCATTAATATTCTCTAAATTACGTTGAGATGTCGAACACGTTTGAATACTTTGATACTCGTTTGACAATCTGAAAAGATTTTTTAAAAGTACGAATTGTCCGGCTGTATGAGTATGTTGTGTTTCGAATTTTTGTTTTTCTCATAAGAACTAACGCGATTTGACTGCAATGAATATGTTGATCCAACGAATTTTTATTTATAGATATGTCAATTTAATTATTTATCACAAATATGATAAATGTTGTGTGAAAACTCAGTCGAAACCGTTTGGTGATTAAATTTTGCGTATTCGAAAACCGGAAGTGGCGCCTCAAGTGGCGATAACGGTTACTACAACGTCGTAGAAGAGAGAGCGTTGATTGTCGTGTTTGGTAGTTCGATCATGTGGTTCCGTCACTACAGACGAGTGATGATTGTTTACGAAGAAACATTCGCGAGTTTCGTCGTTGTAAAAGTGTTAATCGAGATAAATAGGTGATAAATATTGTTTGCTGGTATCCGTCGTGTAATAGCAATAACACTGCTGAATTCGTGAAGAAACGTTGCCCGAACAAAATAGAGAGTAAAAAGGCCATAAGAAAACTTATGAATAAGTTGAAGAAAGTATATACAGTAATCTATAATATATATATATATATATACGTTAGTTATATATATATATATATATATATATATATATACGTTAGTTAGTAAATGAAAATGTTTATTCAAGTTTTTGAATGATAAAATTTATCGAAAAAAAATAAGCCAAACTGCATCTCGTTCCTTTACGGCCCTCACGTCGAAATTGTAAATAAAATGATCGATCTCGAACCGTTTTATCGAATTTTATGCCCGATTTCCATTTTGTGATATCCATACACAGTAATAATAAATAATTTGCATTGTTATTATTCTAAAATGGATTTGTTTGGATGATTGCGCTTCGAACCGGAAAGTGGCTCTACCTAGCGGTGTACTCGGTTACCCCTAACTCAGCAGCGCCGTCGCGCGTCGCGCCAAGTCGCCATTTTTATTTGTTGTTTGTCATTGCCCAAGCGCGCGTTTGTTTTTTTTTTTACGTCAAGAATTCGATCGAGTAAGCAGGTGATGAAAAATAAAGATAACATTATTGCGGTTCCTCGCGAGTATATAAAATGCCATAATTTCTGACCCAGAGTGCCAATACACGTCTCGATCAAACAAAAAAAACTATAATTCCAAAATGCCCACCTGTAACAAAGATAGTACATATTACAGACACATTTATCTGCTGTACGTATCGTCGCACAAAGTTAATGCAGAATCGGAATATAATTATTAAAAGTTTCCGAATTGTAAAATTTCTCGAAAAAATGCGCGAGTGCGTGTTTTTTACGATCTACATCGAGAGGTGAACAAAATAATCGCTCTGAAACATGAATATTGTAGAATCTTGGAAAACATGAGTGCGAGTTCCATCCTAACCTACATTTGTACAAAAAATTCGTAATTTATTTTCATTTCTATTCAAATTCGGAAGAAAAAAAAAAAAAAAACAACGCTTCTGCGGAATATTCCGGAACTATTGTGAATTCGGTCACGCGCGCACCGTCGTCATCGTGCACCGTGCGTTTCGAGCATTTGGCGCGTAATCCACGTGTGGATTATAGCGCGGGTTCGGTGTTTTTTGTGTGCGCGTGTGTGTGTGTGCTACGTAATTAATTGACATAAAACTCAAGAAAATGTCATTTGGTACCGGATTCGGTGGTGCTGCACCAGCAACCCAGTCAACATTTAGTTTTGGATCGGCAACTTCTACCGCAGCCACACCAGTTAAACCGAGTGAGTGTTTGAATTGTTTTTTTTTTTCCGTTTTTTGAGGTTATGTTGTGCTGTTCGTACGTCAAATATCCATGCTTCGCTCGTTTATCCACATTTCGCAATGCTTTTATATAAACGCCAATATATTCTGCTAACAAAAATAGTTATTAACAAAAGTGACTGTTACGCAAAATTGCTATTACTAAGAAAAAAATGTCATTTACCAAAGATTCGCATTTATATTAAAAATGACTTTCACTAAAAAAAAGTCGCATTTGGGCAAAAAGAGCTTTTACCCAAAGATGACTTTTATTAAATAAAAAAAAAAAAAAAAAAATGTGAAATTTGGGTAAAGAGGGCTTTAGTCAATTATGATTTTCACCCCAAAAATGACTTTTCCCAACCGCTCCGCGCTCCGAATTATTTCATTATCCGGAGCCCAAGCTACGCTACTCGTCACCCGATGCTCAATCGAGTATCGAGCTTACGCAGTTTTTTCGCGAAAAAAAATCGGCTCGTTCGAATCGTCGCCGCGAACAAACGCAGCGATTATTCCGGAAATTTTTGCATCGCTCAATTTCTCGTAGAAATCGTGCCGCTTCTGCTTGTACTCTCCGACATTTTGTCGGAGCTTATGAGAGGTTGCTTGGCGCCGCCGCCGCAATCCGCGTCGCACTCCATGTCGCTAGAATCCGCGTGTTTTTTCCTAGCTCTCGCTATGATGCAAGCGGCGACGCAGGATATCGTAACTAAAAGCAGCAGCGCTACGAGCAAAACGATGAAAAGAGTAGAATGAGCGGCAAATCCTGTGGCGCCGTTCGCGTTTCTTTCGTTAGCATCCGTTTCGTCGTCGCGACTTCTTCCGCCCATTGTTAAATCGCCGTTACTCGATTCATCCAGGTCGTACATCTCCTCCGGTATCTTTCCCATTGTCGTGATCATAATCTCAACGGTAGCATCCTAATTTTGTTTTATCATAAATATTACTTATCGCAAATATTAATTTTCGTAAAATATGCTGGAAAAGAGTGTTCTCGTTATTTCGAGAAAAGCGCTCTTCGCTTATTTTGCTTATAACTGATTTATCATCAATTATTGCATATTACCCGTGGTATTTGTAAATTACTCGTCATTGCGAGCGATTAATTGTCCGTTTGGGAATTAATCCCATTGGCTCGTCGTATCGGTTTAAATTTTTGTCGTATCGCGCCATACGCAAGTACAAGTATCGCGAATAACTTTAATATTTTTTTTTAATTACTTTTTATTAAAAATAATTCACATCGAAGAAGTTATTACGAGCATCGCGCGTATCTCTGTTCCGCGAGCCTTACTCACCCCGATAGCCACTCCCGTTGTTCCCAATTCGTTCATCATCTCCGTCGCGTATTCCGGATCTTCTCTGCGTCTAATCAGCGTACCCATGACGTAAGATTTCGGCAAATGACGTTTGTAATTCGGATACATCCTTCGAGCTATGGAATATATTCCTTCGGAAGTTCGAGGAAAAAAAAAAAAAAAAAAAAAAAATTTCACTCTCTATCGTCGAATTATCCGATCCCTCGTACGTTTCACGCGACCCGCGACAAAATTCGCGATCTCGTGCATTTCAAAAGTTCACGCCGCTCATATCAAACTCCTGAATTAGAATTACATCGGCGGCGAAAGAGGAAAGACCAAAAAAAAGGAAAAAAAAAACGACTCTGGAGCATTCCTTCCACCGATTTCCCGAATTTTATTTATCCTCGAGGATGCTTCTCTCTCTCTCTCTCTCTCTCTATCACTATCTCTATCTCCCAACCAATCGAGACTGCAAACGTCAGTGTTGACGGACAGCTGGAAAAAAAAGAGATACTTTGTTTGTGTTTTTTTTTTTGCACGATCCTCGCTTGTTTGAGAACGCCATCGAAGGGAGAAACGGGGGAGGAAAAAAAAAAAAAAAAACGGGAAAGAAGAAAAAAAAAAAACTACCGAACGAATGAATTTATCATATTTTTAGCGGGTTTCGCGACGCCCTCCTTTGGATTTAGCACGCCTGCAACATCAGCGCCGGCTCTCGGTGTTTTCGGCGCACCTGCGACTCAGACAGCCGGCTTCGGCGCTACTCCGGGCTTCGGCGGACAAGCCGGCAGTGGTTTCGGCTCGACATCCACGAGCACAAGTACATTCAGCACGCCCGCAACGACTTTTGGCTTCGGCACGAATACAACGGGATTCGGCGGTGCACCGACGACATCCACGGGTTTCGGTGGACTCGGAGCACCGTCAACCGCCTCGTCCATGAATTTCGGTAGTTTTGGAAATTTCGGAACAACCGCGACCACCACAGCATCGAGTTTGTTCGGTAATTTCGGCAATACGGGCACAGCCACGACGGGTTTCGGGACTTCCGGTGGTTTCGGCGCATTTGGAGCTAAACCAGCGACAACGAGCACGGGTTTCGGGGCTTTCGGCGCTACTGGCACGGGATTCGGTGGATTTTCCACGGGACTTACGCAACCTCAGCAACAACAGCAGCAGCAGCAGGCATTGCAGCAGCAGCAGCAGCAACAATCGGCAAATGCAATATCCGAGGCTCTCTACAATGCCGTTTTCAATTGTCAGCTTTTCAACGACGAGCGCGACAATACGATCGCACGATGGAATCTCATTCAGGCATTGTGGGGCACCGGAAAGGCATATTACTCGTCGAATGCGCAGCCGATCGAGCTTAGCCAGGAAAATCCTCTCTGTCGTTTCAAGGCAATCGGCTACAGCTGTATGCCGAATGCCGACAACAACGACGGCCTCGTTGTACTTTTCTTCGGTAAAAAAGAACAGGAAATCAAGAACGGCAGGCAACAATTGATAAATTCAATAAGCGCAATTTTGGGCAACAAACCGAATCTCACGGTCGTCGTTGACAGCGTAAAATCAATCGGCGAGACGAAGAGCCAAGCGACGATATACGTGTCGGAGAAAGGCGTTACGGGAACATCGAGAAAAATTCCAGCCAACGAATTGGTCGCTTATCTTTCTCAGACCATACAGAAACAACAGCTGACGCAAATCGGAGTGGAAAATATATTTCCGCAGGTGAAGCTTGAGCCATCTCAGCTGAAGGAATATCTCGATAATCCACCGTGCTCGATCGATCCGAGATTGTGGAAGCAGGCACAGTTGGACAATCCTAATCCATCGATGTATATACCCGTGCCGATGATCGGTTTTCAGCAGGTAAAGAATCGCCTCAAGGACCAGGAGGAGGAGACCTCGAGGCATCGGGCTTTTCTCGATATGGCGGCCGAAAGGATACAAGGCCTGCAGAGACAGCACACGGCGACACAAGCGAGACTCAAGGAGCATCGAAGATCTCTTCTCGAGCTCCAGCATCGGGTATTGCAGGCTCTCGTGCGTCAGGAAGTAACGAGAAAAGTTGGCCTCTCGCTTCAGCCCGAGGAAGAAATATTGACGAATCGCTACGAGGCGATGCACTCGCAGCTCAGCGCGCCGACCCAATTCAAGGGACGAATAAGCGAGATGCTTTCGCAGCTGAGAATGAGACGACACGTCGATATGCAGATACAGGAGAGATATACCATGGATCCGATAGCTCAGGATGATATCAAAACGGTAACGTTAATTTTTTTTTTTTTTTTTTTTTTTTTTTTTTTTTTTATACGTACATGATAATTCGAAAGAAAAATTGCGGCTTGTTTGTTTATTTGAGAAATTTTGAGGCAGGTCTCATCTGGATCTGATGCAAAAAAATTTCGGGAGCTATTTGGAAAAAAAATGTATAAAAACAAAAAATATTGCGTGCCCATAATTTTTCTGATTCTTTATGCGGTTGTTAAAATGATTCAACGATTATTGGAAAACAAATACTCAATTCCGAACCCAAACCCATCGTGTCACGTTTTTCTCTTGCAAATATTTTCGCATGAAAGTGCGCGATTTGAGGGTTTTCCGATGACGCTGATTACGAATTCAAAGTGAAAAATACGGAATTCAAAATGGCGGATCCAGTATAGTGGAACCAATTTTTTTAAATTAAGGAATTAACGCGAAACATGTTCTACAGAGGTTTTTGGGGTCCCTGATTACGAATTCGAAGTAAAAAAAAAACAAAATTCAAAATGGCGGAACCAATTTTCAAAAATTAACGAATTAGCGTGAAATATTTTTTACAGGAGTTTTTGGGGTCGCTGATTACGAATTCGAAGTGAAAAATACGGAATTCAAAATGGCGGATCCAGTATAGTGGAACCAATTTTTTTAAATTAAGGAATTAACGTGAAACATGTTCTATAGAGGTTTTTGGGGTCCCTGATTACGAATTCGAAGTAAAAAAATACAAAATTCAAAATGGTGGAACCAATTTTCAAAAATTAACGAATTAGCGTGAAATATTTTTTATAAGGGTTTTTGGGGTCGCTGATTACGAATTCGAAGTGAAAAATACGGAATTCAAAATGGCGGATCCAATATGGTGGAACCAATTTTTAAAAATTAACGAATTAGCGAAAATCCCAATATAAAATGTTTCACGCGAATCCGTTGAATTAAAAAAAAAAATTTCCCCCATATTGGATCCACCATTTTGAATTTTGTATTTTTTACTTTGAATTCGTAATCAGCGACCTCCAAATTACCAAAATAGTTAATTTTGCGCATACTTTCGTGATCAAAATTTGTCAGAAACGAATTTATTCTCTAAAATTGCCTATTTTTTTATGTAGAGTTGTTAATAACAATTGAATTATGTATTTAAAAATTTTAACAGTGTACTCCGCAGTTAGAGAAACATCTAAGAAATCCAACAATAACAAATTTTGTATACTCATTCATGCAGTACTTGAATTATTAAAATAATTAGCTTGGTTGACATAGGTGTGCATCTCAGATGCATACTATGAATTGTAGAAAAAAAAAAATACACTCTTACAAAATAATGTATAAAAAATCGGCACCGGTCCCACAATTTTTCGTTATAACGAACTCAAAATCTTTTCGCATGACGTGAGAAGAGTGTCTTTCTCTTTTGAGCCCCTCGAAGGTAAAATTAAAAAATCGGGCAAAAATTGTCCTTAATTATCCTCGAAGCAGCTAGCAATTTTAATAATTAATTCCAATAATGAATTAAATTAATGATAAAGTTTCCGAGCAACGTAAAGTGATATCGTGCTTGAAAAAAAAAAAAAAAAAAAAAAAAGAATTACGTTTTATTTTCAGTATCTGAGTATGGAACAGCAAGGCATGGCCCAGCTGATCGATACGATAAATACCGATTTGGAAAGTTTGAAAATCATCAAAGACGGTATGGCTGATCTTCTTACCGGGCACAGCGTATCTTGATGAAGCCTTGCCGGGGGATCTCGAAAATAATTTTTTGTAACTCACACGCCCGCGGCTTCGAGAGTCGCGAGTATCGAGATTTTTCGAAGATAATTTTCGCGGCCAGGGGGGTCCATTGGGGCATACTTCGAATGAAAATTTGTTGAAAAATCATTCTTTTTTTTTTGTTTTTCCAACAGAATTTAATTAAATACATCATTAAATATAAATTGAATTCAATATTCGAAATTGCGTTGGAAAATTTATTTTTATCTGTTTTTTTCCTCTTGAACTATGCGCCATCTCTCTGACCTCAAAGTTGCTCTCCGCGCGATATCAAAGATTGTAAAAACTCGAAAAATTGAAGAAAAAAAAAAATCAGAGAACAATTCCTCCGGATTCTGCATCCGCGCCACTAGAAATTTTTCATAATGGTCCGGGGAGTCCATTGTTGTAATAGAAAAATGTACTATCAAAGGGGGAAAAAAAAAAAAACGATTTCTTTTAATATCTCGTTCGACGTATACCAATAAGGAAATGAGTGCGAGGAGATGTACAAGTTTTTTTGTGGAGAATGAAATAAAGCCTTTTTTTCTCATTTCTTTTATAAATAATGTATTTTGTCTTCATCTTTATTGAATTTCTTCACATCGTAATTTCGCTCTCCCCTCCCCCCCTTCCCTCCATTAAGGCACTTTTGGTTTGCGATTGATCGCTCCTTTGTTCATTTTTTTTTTTTTTTCATCTTCCGATTCGACATATGTACATACACGCAACAATGGCACACACGACGAGCTGGCGTTGGAAAACTCGGACTCGTGATACGAGTCAACTGATGTAATTTTATTTTATTTATTTTTTTTTTTCGTCAAAAATTTATCGTATCGCGATTCCGAGCTTCGATCCAACGAAATCCGCGAACGTCCGCCTACAAGAAAAAAATGAAATCCACCCTCGGAATTTTGGACAAACGATTTTACAAAAAAACGTTCGCATCCTCTTTAAATATATATATGTATATATGTACACGCTTCAACGACGTGCGTCTCGCGATGTCTTGACAACGAGAGATCTGCTGGGGGAAAAAAAAAAGAAAAAAAAAAAAAAACATATCCAAAGCGATTTCCGGTGAGAAAGGATAAACTTAACGGCTTAAAGAATTGAGCAACTCTTCCGGTTTCGATTCAACGTGATTCGTAACTTTTCCCTGACGCGTTGTCCTTCTTCTCATTGAAATTTTCATCTTTCTTGATTCTCATTGACTCCCGACGTACTAGAATAATATATTTGGCTTTGCAATCCCCCGGTCAGAACGGAACTGGCTTTTAAGCTTTCGCTGGATTATCCATTTTTTCTTCTTCTTCTTCGATCGCTTCTATCCAATCGATCGAGACCTCGAAATTCTAGATCGAAAAATCTGAGCTCTCCGGGTAATCGTTGCCCGGGTATTCGTTTTGTTTTTTTTTTTCGCCGAACCCGAGCAACGAAGACGTAGACCAGCTAGACAATCCTCCTTCCTCGGATTAATACAATATAAATAAATATATATATATATATATATATATATATATATATACATATATATATTTGGCAATCGACGAGTGTCGAACTTCCGGCACGCGTTTTCTCGAATTTCTCACTTGTTGATCGTCAAATCGAGTGGAAGATCTTGCTCCATATCGCTCGATCGCTCATCAATTTTTATCCTCAAATCTTCAACGACGACTTCCCTCGCCGCGTCATCGCTCATATTCGTCCACATATTCTGTATCTCGTATCGCAGATCAACCGAGCCGAGCAAATGTCGAAAAATCGGATCTCTCGTTTTCATAATGAGATCCGACAGTATCTTGGTCTTTTCCAATATATTTTCACCGCTGTGAACGCAACATTTGTGACGACAGCAGCACGCCACGCCGATACTCGAATTTGTATCTTCCTTGGGACTCTCCGCGACTTCCATTCTGTGATTTTCCGCGCGTTTTATCACCGAATGCCTGATCGTATTGGCAACGATCGATTCCTTCTTGCAAGGTGTACCATTGACAATTGACTCGATGTTGCGATAATCCACGCTGCTGGCTTTCGCGGATGTATCATTATATTCGAGCTCGGATTTTATCGGAGTCGATTGCATACCGATACGCGGCATGAGACCGTCGGATACGTGAATCGGACTCGTTCGCGGTGAGCTCGTTGCGGAACGATTTTCGATCGATGCGGGATTTATCGATCGATAAATCGGCGATGCCGGTTGAATTTTCTCAGGCGTAACGTAACTCTCGTCGAAGATTCTTGGATAACGAAGCTTCGCGTCGTGCTCGTAATTCTTGGGCGGTGTTATTTGCTCGGCTTCCTTCTTCATTTGTTCCTGAAGATTGTACGTGTTGTTCCATTCGACGAATTTTCTCTGTTCCTCGAAACTCTTGCTCGTGCGCGGACTCGACGAAGCAGCGCTCTCGATGCTCGAATCCTTCTTCGAATCTGACTCGGTGCTACTTCGTACTTCGGATGTTAGCTCAAAAATTCCTTTATCCGCGCTAACGTTGTTATCGTCGAAGCTCTTTTCCGCCAATTTGTCATTGTTGTTGTTGACATAATGACGATAAGTCTTGACGTGTTTTCTCAGCGACGACGGATCCGTGTAACGCTTTGGGCAACCGGGTACTTTGCAACAATACGGCTTGTCGACGGCATGAGTTCTCGTGTGCTTGAAACGATCCGATGAATTTGAGTATGCCTTGTTGCAACCCTCGACCGGGCAGACATAAGGACGCTCGCCCGTGTGCGATCTTGCATGGATTTTCAAGTTTTCTGCTCTGCTGAAACTCTTGTCGCACTGAAAACAGTGATGAGGTTTCTCGTTCGTATGGGTTCTCACGTGAACCAACATCTTGTATCTGAAATATGAGAGAAGAAACAGAGATTTGAGTAAAAGTTCGATGATTTTTTTTTCTATTTAGACGTGAAAGTTGGAGTTTAGTGGGATTTTTTTTTCATGTACCTTGCGTTAAATCCACGTTCGCCACGAGCGCAGCCTTCCCAGCCGCAATAAAATAGTCCTCCTGCACCCGCTCCCGCGTGCAATCTTCCCACGTGTCCTGCCAGTTGATCCAAGGATGCGAACCATCTTCCGCAATTTAGCCATCTGTAATGCAGAAAAAAAAAAAAAAAAAAAACCGTAAACGTCACATATAGTTGAACTAGTGAAACATATACGCTCTTAAAGAATTAAAAGTAAAAAGGGAATACGTTTTTTTTCTTCGTATTATTTATGGTAAAAATTCTTTGAGGAGGTAAAATCCGTAAGAAAGAAGAATTCTAGGTATTCCTATTTGGGGATAATTGGCGAGATATTAGTCGGAATCCAGCCAGAAAACGTCGAACGGAATTGCGACACTGTGATTGGTTTGCCAAGAGTCAATCACAGAACGCGAAAGCGAGCGGCGTCGCCAGGGATGGGTTGCCTGGCGGGGAGCTGGTCCGGTAGTACTCAGCGCCACTGGTTTTTTTTCGGCCGCGGCACGAAATGACGCGCTCGGTAAGCGCCATAACCCCCAAACATCGCGGAAATTAGTGTCTTGTGTTTATTTCAAAAAAAATTGGTGCTTTTCAACTCGTGAGCTTTGCGCGACCAGTTCGAATTTTTTGAATAATGGATCTCGATCAAAGAAGAGCCTTGAATCGAAGAAGAGCGTTGAATCGAATAAGGGTACGAAGGCATCGGGCTGTACGAGCCGGTGTCGATAAGCTCATGGGAAAACAATCCTTTTCCCGAATCCCCAATGGCAAGTAATTTTCATAATTTTATCCAAATCTCATATTGAAAAGAGCCGTCGTATTTTCTTTCAATTTATCTATATTTAATTTCTAATCTTCGTATCGATCAGACGTACCGCGAAGCAATACTTCTTATTCGTCGCTCCGAGACTCTCGCTATCCAATAAAATCTCAATCTTTAGTAATCGCTCGAGATGGCTCGAGCTCGGAAAGTGCGGATACAAAAAATATGGAAAGTTCGGACGAGGAATCCGTGTCGAACGATTCAAGAGCCAAAGTTCCCGGTCCCATGGAAGAAACTCGCGTTTCGAGGAAAGTTAAGACTGTCGAAGATTCTCAGGAGCAAAGTACAGCGGACGGTTTCGATCTCGACGCTATAGTCTCAAAGCTCAAATCGTCGCCCGCATCTTCGATTACGTCTCAAGCTTCCTACACCAAAAATTCATACGCCGAAGCGTCGTACACCGGCCAGTCTTTATCCGCCGAAGTGCCATCGATGGCGGAGAATGTCGAATGTACGCGAAGCTTGAAACATGCCGATTAACGGTTTTTTTTTTCTTTTTTTCGATAATTCTATAATTTAATCGATTATTTTCATGCAAATCGATAGATCCTACGGCGTACTTTGCGCACGATCCTTCTTGGATTTCTCCGACCCCGAACGCAAACGGTAATCCCAAACGAGCAACGAAAATATCGTTAATTCGATCTAACTATAATATATTCTCTGAATAATTCGTATATCGATTGATATTTCGTGGATTATTTGAAGATTATCGCATAATTTCAGTGTTGCAACTGATCTTCGAGGGTATGCAGAAGCTCGCCAACGAACAGAGCAAACTGACGATCGCCGTTAATCACATGAGCTCGATTCTCGAACGTCTCACCGGCGAAGCGCCGCCGCGTAAGCGCGAAACATTTGAAAAAACATACAAGCTCGAGCTGCCTTTCGCGACTCACGAGGATTTTTTGAAATTCGACAATCTGCTGAGAACCGATCAAAAGTGTCGAGCCGCTCTGGTGAGCCTAAAATCTTTCATGCAGAATTCTCTTTGCCGTTATTATTATTTCTATTGTTATTATTTTTTTTTACTTTCGCGGGGAATTTTTTTTCGCAGATTCACAGCGTTTATCAGAAGTATGACGTTAAGAAGACAGTGACGAAGAATCTTACGGCGATTTTGCGAAAATTCTTGACTCGCGAGATCGCCCTGTTGTATACGGCGCAAAAATCCGTCGCCGGTAAAAGCGTATTCAAAGATACAACGTTCTCATCTTCTCTGTTGGGTGGGTTCTTTTTTTCTTTTTTGTTGAATACGTTTTTTTAAAATGAATACAATATCCGCATGGTCGTTACGCATATGGAAAACTCGGGGATTTTTATGTCCTCCTGGAATAATCCGGGAATTCAGAAAATTCTCTGGAATTTTTCCAGATCTTACTTTTTGCCAGAATTACGAAAAATGAAACCAACTTGGAAAAAGAAAAAAAAAAAACTGAAAATTATAAAAATAAATATTTTTGTATATTTTTAATATTTATATTATTCTTTATTATATACAACAAAAGTTACGTCAGTGCCGAACAATGAAAAATTTCAAAAAACTAAAAAACTAATTTACCCCAAAGCTCTAAAGCGACGCTTTTGCATTCGATTTTTCGATAAACAATTACACAATTATTATTGCAGATAAGTGTTTATATTTATTTTTCAACTATTGACACTGACATAAAAATTTCCGTTTATTTATAAACGGAAATGGTAACGGAAAAATGTTAAATGTTAAAATAAAAAATTAAAAAAAAAAAACTGAAATACAAAAAATAATTTAAAGACTGTAAAGTAAAAAATAAATACTTTTTATAATTAAAAAAAATTAATTATAATAAAGAAAAGGTTCGCGGTATTTGCTTTTAATGTATTTATTTTTTACTTTACAGTCCTTAAATTATTTTTTGTATTTCAGTTTTTTTTTTAAATTTTTTTATTTCAACATTCAACATTTTCATGTATTTGAATTTTTAAAAAATTATGCTATCCAGTTCAATATTTATTTTCCAATATCAGGATCGAATTGAGAATTCCCTCAATGTTTTTTTCAAGCGGGTTAAAAGTGTTTTGTTTTTTTTTTTTTTTTTACAAAAATGATTCATTGCTATTTTTTATTTATATAATCCGTCCCGTATAGTTTGTAAAATTGTGTTTCCATGCACACGTTCTTCATTCAATCCTAATCTCCCTGGAGTATTTGCAAAACCTGCGTGAAAAATTTGGAAAATTCAGGCAATTTCTGAGTCAATGTAATGCGTAACGATCATGTTAAATCCGTACGAGAGAGGAAAAAATATTGATTATTTTTCGGTGTTTCGGACTAAATTATTCTTTTTACAGAAACCGTCGACACCCTCGCCGATGATAAGCTCATAGCGCCGGTGCCCGATAGCGAATACTTCGGTCATCTCGGCTCTGTACTATCGAATGCAAAAGATTGGGGTGTCGCTCGTAGCGAGCGTGCAGCCAAAAGACGAAGAATTGTTTCGTAAAAAAAAAAAAATGGCTCATTGAAAAAAAGAAAAAAAAAAAAAAACAAAAATATACGAATACAGTATTTATTAAGTTTTAAAAATATTTTTTTTTTTTTCAATCTTCGAAAAGAATTAATTATGCATACTTGCGGCTAAAATAATCGCGATTATTTCGATCTATATCGGAGTTTAAAATACGACACGTATGTATGTTCAAGATTATCAATTGATCGTTCGATTTGCGTCAGTAAAAGAGAGAAAAAAAAAAAAAAAACGTATCCAGAAACGATTTTCGCATCTCCGATACACGAATGCTCGATTGATGCCAATCCGTCGTATCAATTGACTCATCCATTGACCCCGGTTCAAGCTTCAATTATAAATTTCAATCCGCCGAGTACTATTTCAGTATGGAAGAATTTAAACGTTACGCACGCTTCGAGATTAATTTGTTTGTGGACGAAAAAAAAAAAGAAAAATAAAATCACCAGGGGGGGTCGAACGAAGGATCGAGGATAGACAATTTTTTTTTTTTTTCATTCATCAGCCACTGGCGATGGAACGAAAAAAAAAAAAGTTATCTCTTAAAAAAAATATTGCGTTATAAATAATGTAAAATTAGCATATTCGTTTGTCATAATTTTCCTTCTGCCAGACAACTCGTCGATCTCTCAGATTTCTGCTCAAGTTTTGTGAATAACGAAAAATGAGGACGAATAATTTTTCGCCAAATCAAATAATGCATAATAATTGCAAATTTCGAAAATTTAATGTTTACAAACACACAATTTAAAGACCGATATCTCGATAGAGATATTTTTCACGAAAAAAAAAAATTTTCAACTGTTATAATTTCGCATTAAAAAATAATTATTCCCTGAAAAAAAAAAAGTATTACGTTTTTTTCTTTCCAATTCTCGATTGTTTCGTTGAAAAAAAAAATATATATTTCCCTGATTGTTTTTTTTTTCATCGCCCACTGGCTTGTCCCATCGTTGATTCAAATAGTCACAGTCTCGTATACTGATAGGCCAAGTTAAGAGGAAAGATAAGCAACGACCTCGTCGTTAAACTTCTTTTTTTTTTTTCTTATTTTCTCCTCTCAATTACGCTACATCGATCGAGTAAGCCAATTCTCGCGAAATAATGTATTCGCAACTGCGCAGCGATTCAAGCAAGTGACGTGAATAATCGGAACGGATAATACATGGGGAATTCCGCGTTAAAAACCACGAGAACATTTTGGCCTGATCCCCTGGGATTTTTTATGACCAATAGATTTTTTGGTTTGTTTCGATCGTAAATGATACCTCTCTAATTTTTCGAGAATTTTTTCCGCCATTGCGCAAAGGTGTGCGACGACCTCAAATATTCTTGGCACGAAGAAGGACATTTTTAGACCGTCCATCGGTCTAAAAATCAGTCCAAGGATTTTACTGCCCAAAAGGGCTCACCAATTTTTCATCATTAAAATAATTATACTTTTTTTCAGGCAGAATTGCCAAAAGCTGTTTTTTTTTTAGAGGTCTACCCTTAGTACCGTACACCTGCGAAGCATTATTTCATAAAATACATTTCTCGATGATACATAAATCGTTTTTAGTAATTTTTCATTTTTTAAAGATTACCGTTCGAGTGACTATCATTTTTTTTCAAAATTTAAGTCAATTTTCGTCGGTGCGTGTTCGTTTATCAACGAGCTCGAGTCGATCGCGCGCCCCGAAAGACCCATCTTGGCTGACGGTGTCAGTTTTCGATACGTTTGAAAATTTAATTCTATCGTGGTTTTACATTATTTTTTGTATATTTTTGTGGCAAATGGATTATTTTAATTGGATCAATTTGAAAAAAAAAAAATGGCCGACAGTGCGAGTAACCGATTACGATATTTTCTGGGCAAAAGTCTCGAGCGCCAGCTTACGACAGCGAGACCGAAAGCGACGAAGACGCCGGATAATAATTTGGGAATCTTTCACTTTCGCAATCATACTATCGTGTACTTTTTCATTATTTCGCATTAAAAAATTATTGTACTGCAAAAAATATTGTTTTTTCTTAGTGATATTTTGCTTACCCGAACTCTCAAATTTTCGTCAATTTTTGATCATTAATAATTATACTTTTTTTTCAGCCGGAACTGCCAAGCTATTTTTTTTTTAGAGGTCTACCTTAGTACTATACACCTGTATGAAGCATTATTTCATAAAATACGTTTCTCGATGATATATAAATTTTTTAGTAATTTTCCATTTTTAAAGGATTACTGTCTGAATGATTATCATTATTTTTTTTAAATTAAAGTTGTAAATAACAAAATAAATTAGTAGAAAATATTTTATGGACTCAAAAGAGTACCGGTAGATTTATTCAGATT
This sequence comes from Rhorus exstirpatorius, assembly GCA_963564615.1. NCBI lineage: Eukaryota > Metazoa > Arthropoda > Insecta > Hymenoptera > Ichneumonidae > Rhorus > Rhorus exstirpatorius. Next base: position 24,221,358 of record OY751320.1, read on the forward strand.
TTTTAAATAGCAATGACATCGAAAAAAAATATAAACTTAAAAGTCCCAACTTGCCGGCGGCGGCGTGAGTGAAAAATCCACTCGAAGACACATTTTTTTTTGTCACCGTTCGAAAATGAAATGAGAATGCCAAATATTTTTTCGAATTTTCGTTTAAAAGAACAAAAATTTCTTGGAATTAATTTTTAATTATGGTTTCTTGTAAAAAAATAAAATAAAAAGAAAATCGAATTTTGCCAAGACGTAGTTTCTTTTTATTTCATTTTTGACGACAGGAAACCGCATCATTAAAAATTAATTCAAGGAAAATAATTTTTTTTTTCAAACAAAAAATATTTAGCACTCTCGTTCCATTTTCGAAAACGTAATAAAAAAAAAAAAAAAAAAAAAAAAAATGCGTTTTCGAGTTCTCCGATTGTACAAATAAGTTTCATCGATTTTAAAAATACGCTTTTTCGTATCAAGGATTTTTTGAGGTCGTCACAGCCTTACAAAATGGCGGAAAAATTTCGAAAAATTAGAGATATGATTTTTGACCGAAACAAACATAAAAATTCATTGATCATCGGAATCCCAGGGGGTCAGGCCGATGACCCCGTGGTTCGACGTGCAATGCCCCATATATGCGCGACTCGTATTATTGTATCAATGAACCCGCGCACAAAACTTATCCTCAGAGTCGGAGGATCTCGGAGACAAAAAAAAAATCCAGCATTCTCGTGCCGACAAAAATTTTTCTACAGCATTTTATCGTTTAACAATGTTAGAGTAAATTGTGAGCTCGGTGATGATTACGGATGGAAAGAATTTTTTTTTTATTCGGAGCCTATCTCGGGGGCTTTCACGTGTTCGTGGCGTGGCCACGCAAGAGTTTTGTAGAATTCTTCAAAGCTTATTTTTCCAACTGTGAATCGTCGTTATCGACGTCGTGTTTTTTTTTTCTTTTTTTTTTTCTGCAACCAACGTCATTCGCACTGGCACAGCTCGTTATCCCGAGGAACGATAAGTCTGGGAAACGCATTCGTAAAATTTTCTCCTCGTCGGAGAAAAGAATTGATAATAAAAAAAAGCAAAAAAAAAGAATGGTAAGATTGGAGGATGCATGGAGGAAATATTTTTTTTTTAATTAAAAAGTCGTCAATTTTCATGTTAAAAAAAAATTACAAGCTCACTAATCAGTTTCCTAAATATTTCCATTCTTCAATTGTCTCGAGAATGATTTTTTTCTTGTTTTTCGCACAACTTTTTCTACTCGCTTGTCGAATGAAAAATTTAAAAAATAGCCATAAATTATTTGAGATGAAATAATTCTTGTCGGGGGAAAAAAAAATTAAAAAATCAAGCAGAATTTCTAATTTTTTTTTAGCAATTAGTACGAAGAGGTAATATCAAACGAAAAATTGTGTCTACTCGCGAAGATCAGCCATTTAAATTTATAATAAAAAAAAAATACATCTGGCTAGAAATTTAGTAATTATTTTTTTATTCCTTCTCTCAATGTCCTTGTTTGTTTTTTTTTCAGTATAATTGATTTTTTTAAATTTTTATCTCATTCCAAGCATGAGAAAAAAGGCATCTTAATTCAAGTAATTGAATATTTTATTCGATAGGTTGCTTTATTTTTCTTTTTATAGGGCTCTGATATGAGAACTCGAATAGGACGATTAGGTGTTCCGATATCGTTGGATATATCACTGTTTAAAACTGGTTTTAAAAAAAAAAGTATGTTTTGCACGAAAACGAAACGTGCTCCGTGAGTAGGTAAAATATGAAAAAATATCCTTGAGAACAGAATTGTCAGAGAAAAATTAGCGTCATTACTCCGGGGATGAGTTTCGGAGTTCTGCAATATTTATGATAATCGATAGTGGGCATAATTCGAATAAAGAATAAATAGAAAATGATTTTTACAAAGAAAAAAAAAAACGAAAAAAAAAATACCCAAGCAAATAAAAACATTTTTTTCCATGAATTATTCATCGTTTGGTACAATAATCATTGGGAATAAATATGAATATTAAAAAAAAACTGATTATTCGTTATTATTTTGTTAGAAATTTATTTATTTTTTCCAACAATTTATCGTTTTTTTTATTTTTATCATTTGATCTCGAAAAAGTATATTCACTTTTTTTTTTCCTTCCCCGTTGACATCGGAGATAAGAGTGATAAAAATTTCACTGTCGCAATAAACGCGAAATGTCTGCTCTCGATGGCTTACTTTCTCGCTTATTGTGCGTGGCTAAAATTGAGTGTCTCAAGTGAGATTACAGGACGAGGGAGACGAGACGAGCCCACGGGAATTTTGTCTCGCTGGTTCTATGTAATTTATATATAGTAAACACACAGACATTGTCGTGTATATTTATCCGATAGGATGAAGACGAATTAGTTATCACGGAAAACGAGACTCTCCGTGGCGTAAAAGGTGTATATTTTTACGCAGGAAATCCAGCACGAGTACAACGCGTGCCAAAAGAGATATCGTAAAATCGCGACGTCTGTTTTATCTTTCGGTCTGGGAATTGTTTCTTTTTTTTTTTTCTTTTTTTTCCTCAACAGCAATTCATCATTCTTTGTATCTATGTGTAACGATAAAACAAATTATCCGTTGATTTATATTTAATGCAATTAATAAGCGATTTTATTGAGGATCGAATTATCGATATATTAACGATCAATGGCTAATTAATTTTTAATTTCAATGAAGAAATTAAAAATTTTACGGACGATGATGAAATTTTTTCGAAAAATTAAAAATCCGAAGCTATCCGTTAATTTCCGTCAAATTAAATATCAACGATCTTTTTCACCCAAACCCTGTATACATGTAAAAAATTTTTTCATAATTTTTACAAATATTTTTTTTATAGTAATTTTGACGAAATTTCTAATTTGCACAATTTTTTTTTCTGCATTCGATTTCAATAATACAATCACGAATCAACGTGTTTTTCAAACATATTTAAAGGCAAATTTATTGCAGTACTATATGTCGAAAATATGAGCCCGATATAAAAATTTGCGCAAATCAGAGCAATTAAAAAATTTTTGATTTTATTTCATTCAAATTTTTTTGAAACTCGAACCCCTCGAGCGATTCTCGTCAAATTCAATACAACACGCCCTATCGTCCTACAAACAATCGATGTACAAAATTTTGATGACAATATAGCCAAAAATATATTTGCGGGTTTAGAAATTTTTCGAATTTTGAAAAAAAAAAAAAAAAAAAAAAAAACATTCAAAATCATGTTAAATGAGACACCGGTTATAGATTGCAGCGAAAATTTTGATAAACAAAGGAGGTGCTCATGCTCAAGTCATGTGCAAAATTTGCTCACGATTGCTTCGGTAGTTTTAAAGATAATAGACGTTTGAATTTTGCAAGATTCGTACAAGGTGAATTTACATTTTGCATTTTGTTGAATTGTTCAAGGTTTTTTTTTTTATTTCTCGACGTTTTGGGACATTTTTAACAGACTGGCATTAAAATCTCGAATGTATATATATTTTTTTTCACCATCACAAAGCTTCTTAAAAATCGATTCAATCATTGAATCAATATGTGACATTGATTGCACGGACCGATGATTTTTAATTTTAATTTTCAACGAAAATTCAAATATTTCCGTACTGACCTGCATTTCAATTGTGCATTCTCGCCCCTCCTGACCGAGCCGAGCTCGAGGCTCGAGTTGGAAGCGTCCGAGTCACTGTGAGCCGGACTCGGCGGACCGCCGCTCGCGAGGCCACCTGTCGACGTAACGAGACTACCGAGACTGGCCGATGGCGATGTACCGCCGAGCTCGTCCTCGGTGGGCATCCTTCGCGGCCAAACCGGAAGGTCCAGCGGTGCTTGATGAAGATTCAGATTAGCGGTGTAGTAGCTTATCGGACTCGATGAATGATGATGATGATGATGATGATAATTATAATTGTCGTTGTTGTTGGTCGAGTAGCCCGTTGACGTGTTGTAATAACACGGTACCGCGGCGCCCAGGAGAGTGCCCGGGTAACGAGCGGCTCCGTAGGGACCAGCGTGGCTTGGCATTCTGCCAGGAACGTAAACAATCATTTTCGCGAATTAAAAAACGGACAAAATAATGCGCCGTTTCGAAGTTAAAATCTCGATGAGATTGAATGGAGAAATATCGAGGTAATCGTCGATGGTCAGAGACGCGATTATTTCGTTGATGGATATATGGTACCGGTTGATCGTTAATTTGCAGAATTTTTCGTCGTAAAAACAGGGATCAAGCGTGCGTGAGTTTAGAAAAGAATTTAGAGTCAAAGACTTTGGGTTTTCGATGTTCCAGCTCTCTCAGCCGTTTCAATATCAATTGAGTCTCATGATGTTTTTCTTTTTTTTTTTTTTTTTCTTCGAATATTGTCCCTATACTCGCTATATTGACTCTCCAACGCCCGTAGATGGCCTCAGCAAAAATATATATCTATGTTCTTATGTATATGCATACACACACACGCACACATATATATATTCGTTTTTTTTTATGCAGAGGTCATTGGTCGGGTTTTCATGCTCTGATGCATTCCCTCGTCAAGCCTTTGTACAATAGCTTCGTCCCACAAGACTTTCCAGGTCTTGTTGGATCTCTGAAGAATGAAAGAGAGAAAGATACAGAGAGACAATCTCTCTTTGTTTTGTTTCTTTTTTCTTCGATTCCGAGCTTCGCATTCGCAAAAAGCCTTTGTATACGTGAGACCCGCGGCACTCTTAAATTCGCACTTGGCAATGAAAACAAAGAGAAAAAAAATAAATATATGTACAAACAATTGCACTCGGACGTATTGATTTATAACGTGAAAAAAGTTGAGCAACACTTGGTCCGAGTTCGTATCGTCAGATGTATTTGAAACGGTTGGACTTGAGTATGCGATAGCTCAGAAATTGCTTGCTGTATTCTATGGAGAACATAACTGGGCTGTTTAACACTGGCGCACTCGTTATACAGTTCGAAGAATTTACCAAACCCGATTTTTTCGAAAAAACGAAGCCACTTCGTCGTATAGATCGATTATACAAGAGCGATCGATGGAGAAAAAAATATATATATTATGTATGACGAATGACGAACACTGAACGCTGTACAAAATGCTGTTTTATTCGTTAAAACGCGAAAAACAAAACGCTTGCGGATAGAATAGAAATTTTTTTTTTCTTCTTTATCTCTTTTGTTTCTTTCCCTTGTCAATTTGTGCTAGGATAATGAGCTTTCCATGATCGCTTGATCGTCCTCACAACGCGTTATGTATTCCACAAAGTCTCTCGCGAAAAATACCGCGTGACGAGCCGCTCTGTGACAAACTTTTTAGGTGTTTTTGTTTCGAAGTATTTTTTTTTTGTTTTTTCCGGGGGGAATCTACGCGTTTCCGTAAGCTCCGTCACACGATCCGCGAGAACAAGATCGCTGATGAACGCGAAAAATTCGTTCGAACAAGATTATTGCGCGAACGTGTACAGTTCGCGTGGCACACGCTCGTCCGGAGTATGTGTGCGAGATCCAGAGCGATTTTGCGAAAGCGGGCGCGGAGATATAACTTAACACACACACACACGGGGAAGGTCGTTTGCAGTGATGAATCGAGATGGCAGAATTAAACAAAAAAACAAGAGCGGGGGAGAACGTGTAAACACAGGGGTACAAGTGTATAGCGGCCAAGAGGCGACTGTCGTCAAACTAAAGTTCGAGCGTCTTGTGCTCTCTTATTTATACAGTTAGGCGTTAGGCTCTTAATCGCTCTTGCTCTCAGACTCTCCGTTTCCCTCTCTCTTTCTCTTTCTCTCTCTCTCTGGTTGCTCTTATCCTTCCTCCCTACTTTCGCTAGATATATTTTTTCTGGTTTTTTTAACGCTCCCCTCGCAAGTCCCACAGAGCTGATAAGACGAGCAACGCGGACTCCGCGGACACAGAACTGAAGGAGTAGATACTTTTTCTCCTCTCTCTCTCTCTCTCTCTCTCTCCTGTCTCGCGCCTGTCTCTGTCAGGTCGGTATTATAGGATATTTACGAGAACATATAATGAACGAGGATGACGAGAGAAAATTCAAATATCCGGGAAACTTCATGTTAATAGTACTCGTTCGGTTTCGAGGTTCCATGTAAAAATTCATATGTGCAATGGGCATGGTTATTTTATGTATATATACGTATATATATATATAAAGCGATAAACTCGAGTTGGATGATCCCTACTCGGAGTACACACAGCAGAAGAACACTTTTACCATATACACGCACTATATACGATAACGAATAAGATGTAGACACTTTAAAGTGTCTATCGTCTCTTCCCCTTTCCCCCTGATGTATTTCCATTTTATCACCAGGAAAAACTGGATTTAAGCGGTTATCAATTTAAAAAAATTTTTTTTTTTTTTTCATCGCGAAACAAACGTATTGAGTTTTACGACATTCGAATATAAACAGATCGCGAGAATTTTGACTTTATTTTTCGTGCATTTATGAAATTATCCTCATAAGCCCACATGTGACTTGTCGTGGGAAGACGATTATTTTTGTGATTATTCAAACTGCTTTTTCGGGGAAATCTCTTTTTTTCTCGATTAAATCAAAGCCTGAGAGAGAGAGAGAGAGAGAGAGACATACAGAGAGAGATAGAAATTTGACACCAATGAGTTGTACGAGAAGCATGCTATGGAAGATGATCCAAATGAACTCGAGATTGACATTTTGATTGACCCAAAAATACGAGAGTTCCGGTTACAACCCGATTTACGAGCCTCTTACATCTTATAGACGAGATTAAGATATCTTAGGATTGGAAATTTTTTTCGCTCTTGATAAAAAAAATAATAATAATGATAATAATAATTGGTGAGGTTCCTCATTGCGTACAGTGAAAGCTCTCGTATGTATCTGACCATCTTGTATTTTAGAGCATATTTTTACAAATTTTTACATTTTACGTAAAAATGTGAATTAATATTCTCGTTCTTTTATATCTTGCTTGCAACAAAAATATTTATCTATACAACTGAATAGAGATTTTTAATAAAATACAATAAAAATAATTTATGACAATCAAATCGTAGGATAAAAAAATAAATAAAAAAAAAAATGTAGAAATTGTTCAAATTAACATGAGTCACAATAGAACGAATTTCAACATGACAATATTTATTTTCGTTGACTCAAAGATATTTGTCTTACATAAAAAGCAAAATAAAATGTTTTATTCGAACTGTTCTTTTTTTTTCTAATTTTATGAATCGTGTTGGATTTTGAAAAAAAAAAAATTAATGCCAATAAATTTTCTTTACTTCGTGAGGTAATGTTGAAATAAAGTGCAATATACTTTGATAAGTCTGGAAATATAAATGGTGGAGGATGACCACACCAGCAATACAGAAAGCTGTACAAGAGAGTGGGATCAAAGTCTCAAGTATGTTCCAGACGTTCGTTATCTCTTTGACGACGTATATTCTCGAGGGGTATACAGAAAGAGAAGAGAGAGAGAGAGAGAGAGAGAGAGAGAGAGAGAGAGAGAGAGAGAGAGAGAGAGAGTGTTTGTTGTCCCACGAATTTGGCTCTGGCCTACGAGGCCAAAAATTCGAGCAAAAATGAATTTTTCAAGTTTTTTTTCCATTTTTTTTTTCGTTTATAAACGTTGAGCCAATAAAGGGCATTTTATCGTTCGTTCTCAACGATTCGAGAAGATTTAACGTGTACAAGACAATCTCTATCCTCGTTTAAATTTTTTAATTTTTTAATTTTATTTTCCATCTCCCTTGACTTCCATTCAAGAGCACGAGCGAGTTTCGTGCTGCACGATTCTTCAGATTCGTCTGGTTTTATATTGAATGGAGACAGACTCGAGGTAAATGAAAAATTTTTTAAATTAGAAGTCTCATACTGCTGTGACTTTGAGTTTCGAGGTATTTTGGTGCGAAAAAAAAAATTACACGATAAACGAAATTGGATTTGATCGATTTGAGGAAAAATTGTAAATTTTGATCGATCAAAATTCGATTTAAATCGAAATAATTTTTTATTTTAAAAGTTTTAATTCGAGAGGATCAATATTTTACTTAAATAAAATCAGTTTTATTTATTTTTTTCCCTCCAAGTCAGTGATTACCCAATTTCCGGTCCGATAAATTTTCCTTCTTTTATAATTCTATATATTTTTTTTTTTACAATCCAAATGACGATACAGAGTGGTGAAATATTCGTCTCACTTTGAGTGAATTCTTTTTAAATATATTACGTCGGAATCTTTATGGAAAATTTCAGGGACTCCCTCCGGCCTCTTCATCGAGTCAACAATTTTTTTCTTGCTCTCCAGGGGGTCTCGTGATCGACACTGACCTATTGCGAAACGTCCTAAATTTTTCATTATACATTCGTATAGACATTCGCATTTTTATGTACGTCAGATTGCCTCATATCGTTTTTTTTTTTTTTTTTTTTTTTAATTTTTCATTTCAATCGAGGGTCCATTATTATTGATAATTCGAGTCTTATGCGTCGTTATTTATTTTTTTTTTTTTCATTTGTGATTATTGAAAATTCTTCGACACTCAAAAGTGTTAATTTTGCGTCCCAGTATTCTCTTAATTAGTATTATCATTTTTTTCATAAAAATTCGGTTAGTATTACGTTAATTAAAAATTTTTTTTTTTAAACTGAAGCACAGGCTCGAAAAATCCGAATTAATTCATAGATATTTTCAACACATTAAGCGAGTTACGAAAATTTTTTCAAAAATTAACTACCCAAATTATCTTGAAATAAGTACCCAATGAATGCCATAAATGAAATTTCGTGGCACGATATCCCCGCCCACGTGTTGTACGATGTTTTTTTTTTTTCTATAAAATTTTTCTGCCTTTACGATTTTCCTGATATTTCTGGAATAAAAATTCGCATGAAAATTCAAAATTTCATAAAATCCGACATCTTGCGAAAATTTCAAATTAAAAGAAGAAAAAAAAATTTTGAACCCCTCAAGCGATTCTCGCTAAATTTAATACCGAAAATTCTCGTCCCTATAGCTTATTTGTAAAAAAAAAAAAAAATTTAGCCCGATACCTAAAAATGTGTCCAAGCGACCATGGATTTTTTTTGAAAATTTCAAAATTACATAAAAGTAGTAATTTTCGAGCAATTTCGACGAAAATTTCAGTAAAAGAAGTGGCTGTACCGCTTTACTTGTCTACGAAAAGGCAGCGGTGTAGCTCAAACCGTTTTCAAGTTATAGAGGTTTGAATTTTGGAATGCCAAAACGCACACACCACACATACACACACACACACACACACACACACACACACACACACACACACACACACACACACACACACACACACACACACACACACACACACACACACACACACACACACACACACACACACACACACACACACACACACACACACACACACACACACACACACACACACACACACACACACGTCTAGGCATTTTTTATAAATGTGATTTTTAGGGATTTTAACCCAGCACTTCAAGAACTCTGACATGAGAATTGAAATTCAAGAATTGCGAAATGTTTTTTGTTTTTTTTTTTTTCATTAAAACAAAGCTTACTCCACCAGGAAGTAAAATTGACGTAAATTTCGCGTCTTACCCTCCCCACACATATGTATGGCTGAGACCCACTCCGCGAATCTTCAACCTCGTCGTGGCGATCTCCCAATCTTTTGCACATCTCGAAAAGTAAAAAAAAAAAACAGCAACAAAAACAAAAGTATCTCATTGGGATCATGCTGAAACATTTTACGAAAAAAAAAAAAAAATTTGCTCGGGCCCATCGATTTTTTTTGGTACGAAAACAATTTTAAAAAAACCACGAATCGATAAGGTAAACAAGCGAGATAATCTGAGCGTGATCGTGCCTGAAGGTAAAATCGTAAGATCCGGCGAACCGGTTCGTCGAAATAACGAGAGAAAGAGAGAGAGAGAGAGAGAGAGAGAGAGTATGAGAGAGAGAAAATTCCCAAACACGTAAAAATGGAGAGAAAGGAATGAGAAAACGGAGATGAGCAGACCGAAAAGGGGGGGAAAAGGAGAATGGCGAGATGAGCAATGAAATGGTTTTTTTTGGTTTTTCGAAAGTTTACACGTGGTTGTTTCCTGATATAGTCGGGGGCGTCGCGCGGTGACGAGAATTCGACACGTTCTCGCTCTTTTTTTATCATCATCGGAGATATTACGAGAGAGAGATAGAGAGAGAGAGAGATAGAGAGAGAGAGAGAGAGAGAGAGAGAGAGAGAGAGAGAGAGAGAGAGAGAGAGAGAGAGAGAGAGAGAGAGAGAGAGAGAGAGAGAGAGAGAGAGAGAGAGAGAGAGAGAGATGTATATATAAGATCGGCACACGAGGTCCCGCGATGTGTAAAAGTGACGTTGGGAGCGTCCCCCTCGAAGTTGCGGAACACATGATGTGAGGCCTCAGGCAAGGTCGAACCATTCTGTCTCTCTTATTGGGTTAAAAAAAAAAATTTATTTTTTTTAAATAAAATTTTTTTTTGTTTTTGTTAAGGATGTTCCTCTGTTACATCGATATAGTGTCATCGACTTGAAATTTTTATAGCCTATCAGTGCTTATCCCGAAAATGTGTGTGCAAAGATTCAATGAGATTAAGAGTCTCGTTGTCGTTGATATTAAATGTTTAAAAAACATTATTCAACATGCGCTCTTATGGTCACACATGGAAAACAGGTTCCAATCGTTCTGTAATTCATGTACTTGAAATGCTAGCACCTTCAAAAAATTCTATGACCTAGTTCTATGTATAATAAAATCGTGTGCGAAAGCTCATCTTAATTAGATGAATTTTCGTTGAGTAATTAAAATGTAATATATTTTAAAATATTGAAAAATACGCTGTCGATTTCAGACGCGACGATCAATGTTGCCGAACTCAACTTGTCGAATAAGGCTTTTTTTTCTAGAATAAAATCCTCTTTCATGAACAAAAAAATCTCAAAATATGATAAAAAGTTTATATAAACATATAAAGTGTCGCACGATGAAGGATGCAATGGGGGAAAAAAAAAAATGGAAATAAAATTTCAGGTCACCGAGCTGTCCTGGATATCTATAGCTCATAATTTCGTGAACAAGTTGATTGTCAAATGAATTTTACTTGCCCCACTTATTCAAGGAAGTTTATTTCTCAATTGAATCTACGGCGAGCTAATTTTTCGTATATCTTATGCTAAAACGGTGGTTTGAAAATTGAAAATTTTCGCTGCAAAATGTCAGCAAGCGTGATCCGAAACTTTACCGTCGTAAAAAAAAAAAAAAATATTACAGAACTAAAATATTTCCAATTTACAAAATTCTCCAATGTGCCCTAAAGTGCAAAGGACTACCTTAACGAGTACCACCCTCTTTTTCGTCCCTCTCTCTCTCTCTCTCTCTCTCTCTCTCTGTTTCCTTCTTGGAGATTCTTTGGCTCATTTCGTTTCTTCAACGACGACGATCTCTTATTATATTGCATGAACGAGAGCTTCCCTCCCCCCCCCCCCCCCCCCCCCGTCTCTATATATGGTCGCTGCGCGCGGGCCAATTCAACCCTCAATTCTTACATGACACCCCACGGATCGTGTGTATGTGCGCGCGCGGGCGAAGAGAAAACGCGCGGTGTCGGCACATTCTTTGATCTCTCCTTGAGGTTCGCGGGCGTGCTCTCTGCCGGTTGAGACCGGCAAACAGGTAAAAGAAGAAGAAGAAGAAGAAGAAGAGCATCGGGAGCGGGGCGGGGGGGGGGGGATGAAATACCACCAGCAACCCAATGCTTAAGAGTCGTCTGGCGCGAGGTCCTCTTGCCCAAGCTCCCGCGTCTCTAAACTTGAGAAAATATGTTCCTCGTTGTTTCGTACCTTTTTTTTCCTTCCTCCACCTCCTCCTCCTCCGCCTCTTCTTCACTTCACTCTCCGGATTGAGATCCCGAGAAGATAGCGCGAGAGCAAAGGAGACGAGCGATTGAGGACAGGGGGGAGAGGGGGAGGGGGGGGGGGAGGGAAAAGAACGCCGAAAAATTGTAGTTGGGATTCAACCCCTCAACATCACGCCGCGTGGAATTGTGAAAGAAGAAGAAAAAGATTGAGAGAAGAACACACAGATTTGTCGAATAAAAATGAATTTTCATCTTAATAAATCAATTCACATGAGAATTTTCGGATATGATTGATGAGAGGGAAAGTTAAAAAAAAATAATATTTCGTGATGTAAAGCATCAAATTTGAAGAAATTCTATTAATTGTATCTCTTCGATCCAAGCGAAGTGAACTCTTTGAGTATATAAGTTCATCCATTTTGGTCTCGCTTGTTCCTTCGATTATCAATTAAAAAAAAAAAAAAAAGTGGGAACAGAGAGTGTGTAGGTACGCAGCGGGAGAATTCTTCGGTGGTTTAATTTTGCTCGCGCTGTTGGGGGTTTTCTTCCTCCCCCTCTCTCCCTTCCTCGCCCTCTCTCTTTCGTTCGGGATCTTTTTTTTTCTCGTAAAAACGGAGAGTTATATGGGCGAGAAGAGGTTTCGAGGGTGAACGAGAGCAAAGTATATAAGTATCGTAGGTCCGAAGGAAGTGGTCTCTCATCCGGGAGATGAGAGCGAGCCTCGCGCAGGAAGAGCCGTGGGAGAGAAGCCAAGAGAATAGGAGAGAGAGTGACTCGAACGAGAGAGTCGCGGATAGAGATGAAGTCGAGGAGCGGTCGAGGGTGAGACTGTGAGTCCCCATGCTCTGGGAAACCGGAGCACTCTTGAGATCGCTATACGGGTTTGCGTGCGAGAAATGAGACGACCGCGTAAAAAATATATATGTATATATATAGCTGAAATTCCAGAAGACAAAAGGGCACAAGTCCCATGATTTAACGACTTGAGCAGCGCTAGTTGTGCACCCTTTTCTCTCTGCTAGCAATCCTTTTTTTTCTATATATATCGTAGAGGAGTCAGCCTCGCTCGCTGCGGTAAAAGGAACAAAAGTTAGAATTCTCTTAGACACCCTCGAGTAAATCCCCTCACCCCGGGAGATTTATCACCCTCTTCGAATGAGTATACTCTGTAAAAAGAAATTCTATATACCGCAAAATACGAGAAATCAATGGTTTGAAATTGAGTGCGATTTTTCGTTTCTGGCTCCCGAACCCTTTACTTTAATTTTTTGTTTATTTTTTTTATTCACATCATCGCGACTGAAATTTTTTCTCGTATAGAACGCGATTGATTCTATCTGCGATATGAAATTTATTTTTCATCGAATATAAATTTTATCCCGAAAGTATATTATATACAAACGCTTCGTGAACTCTCCTTTTCTCATTCGGATAAAATTTCAACGCTCTTTTGTCGATGCAAGTAAATGTAACGTTCACCGAGACGCTAAAGAAGTCTTGGTATGATGGAGGGCAGAAAAAAAAATTACATTTTTGATTTTTTTTTGGTTACTTTAGTTGCCGGTCTTTTCCTCGCAAGCATTATTGATTACTAAAAAAAATTCAAAAAATAATAAAATAATGATCAGTCCTAGATAACCATGAAAATGCATGTGAAGCATTTTTGTTTTTTTTTTTAATTTCAACCTTTTTTTTACTCAAAAAAAATTAATAATTATTTTCAATTATGTGACATTTTGTAATTATCAATCCTGCATATCGAACGATTTTTTTTAAATTAACATCGCACATATTTACATGCGCAATTTGTTAATCGAAAATAATGAAAGATATATGTTAAAAAAAAAAAACATCGATGACTCTGACTGCACCTCACGTGAATATCAATTAATCAAATTTTCCTCGTTCTTAATATCGCGCGTATGTGGCCCAATTAAATGCTTTTGATCGTCCGCTACCATACGATCCTCAGGGTCTTCGTGAGGGGGGAAAAAAAAAAGAAATACTTTGGCGTATAAATTAGTGCGTATAGGAAACGATATTGAAGGAGTGTATATATAAGGGAGGATCGAGTTCCCGGACGTCCTTCGGACTCTCCTCCGGGCCGATTAATCACGTCGGTGGACGACGTGGAATATTAATATTGTAATGGCGTGCGCCTGGCGAGCGAGAACATTTCGTTCTCTGTATAAAAAAAAATATATATATGTATATATATATATATTTTTTATTATACATGTATATGGGCCGATAATACGTATTACAAACGGGACAGAGGACGGCTACCGGTCGCAGCGGGAGAGCACGACGGGGGTCCAAGCTCTCCTGGCTCCTTCGCGAGATTCTTCATCTCGACGTCGTCGTCGACGTCGACGTCCCTCTATATTTATATATATATATATATATATATATATAGTCCCTCGCTCTCGAGCTACCAATAATGAAACACACGACTTTAATATTTTCTTATTTTTGTCCCAGTTTTTCCATTTCTCGATCACTCTCACTTTTATTTATCCTAAATTAATGACAGATAATTAATTAATGAAATGTGATGAATATTAAATAATTGCGATTTCAATTTGATTAATTATGAATGAAAAATTCGAAATTTGCACATTGCTTTGTAAATTTTGGGTTTTTTCATGCAGAGGAAGTATTTGAGCATTGCGCGAAATTCGAAGGAATCAATTTTCCAAGTTTCAACTTGCAGCTTTTTTCGTGCTCTTTGTCGTATAAAGTATCGTTTTTTTTTTTTTTGAGATTTATGTTACTTAAAATTTTATGTATCAGCTGTGTGATCTGCCACAATTTGGAGAAATTAGAGAGGTCAGAAGTATTTTCTGTTGGAAAATTCAAAATTTCATGAAATCCGAATCCTTTCGCTGATTCTTACGAAATTTTATACCCAACCTCTCATTAGTGATACTTGATTCGTGGAAATATCAATTAGCCCAATGTCTCAGAATTTGGAGAAATTGGAGCGGTCACAGGCTTTTATTTTAATTCAAAATTTTCATGAAACACGAACCCTTCGAGCAATTTTCGTCAAATTCAATAATAATCGTCCTTCGATGATAGTCTATTCGTGTAAAAAAAAACAAATTAGCCCGATACCTCAAAATTTACCAAAGTTAGAGCGACTAAAGATATTTTTCGAAAATTTCGAAATCTCGTGAAATGTAGATTTTACCGATTTTTCCAAAATTCAATGCCGCAATCATCCTTTAAAATATTCTTTTTACGTCGAAAATAAGCCTTGAATCAAGCACGATTTCTCAAAATTCGCGCAAAGTAAAGCGATTAATAGATTTAATTTGATTCAAACTTTTGTTTTTTGAAAATTCAACCCCTCAAGCGGATCTTGTTAAATTCAATTTCGTTTATTCTTGTCCTGTAACCTATCGATGTCAGAGCTGGGCAAAGTATGTGAAAGTACTTCAAGTACAAAGTACAAAGTACTGTAAGTACTTGAAGTACCAAGTACTCCATACTTGGTACTTGAAAAAGTAATTGAAATACAAGAAAGTACTTGAAAAGTACTTGAAACGTGTGAAAGTACTTAGTGAGAGTACGTGTACTTAAGTACGTGTGAGAGTACTTGGAAATTTTAGTACAATACTTGAAATACTTTTAAAACACTTTATACTTCAAGTACTGTACTCCCAGTACATCGCAAGTACCGGGTACTTGAACTACCGTCCAGCTCCGATCGATGTAAAAAATTTTGGCTCGATAGCCAAATATTTGCGGAAGTTCGAGCTATTGGGAAACTTTATTTTTTTTTATTCAAAATTTTTCGAAGCCCAAATCCCTCAAGCGATTCTTGACAAATAAAATAAATAATATCCTCGTCCCCTGACCTAATACTCGCGTAAAAATTTTCGAGCCGGATAAATGAAAAATTACGAAGGTTTGAGCGGCGTTCAAAGACTTTTTGGCAAAAAAAAAATCAAAATCATGTAAAATGAGACACCCGTTATCGATTGTGACGAAAATAAAAAAATAAAAACTAAGGAGAGATTAAAAGAAAAAAAAAAACGATGAAAATTATGATTTCTTGCCACTGGAAAATAATAAAAAATTTTATCATATTTTATTGACCAAACATTCATAAAATTTAATGTAAAAAAATTTTATTTTCCATCGATGAAATTTGGACCAATACTGAAAAAAAATGGTCCAAGCAATACACATCGAGTTTCCGTGGTGTAGTGGTTATCACATCCGCCTAACACGCGGAAGGTCCCCAAACAATTTCTACGCAATGTGGAATCTCCGTATTAACCCGACGAAGTGTGAGACAATTCTCTTCAGGCAGCCATCAAGGCTGATCTCAGAAAAAAAAAGGATCGAGGCAGATGAGTTCAAGATCACAACCTTTAAGCCAGATTCAAGAGAGCCGGCACCCATCCCAACTAAGAAAGAAGTAAAGTATCTAGGTATGAGCATTGATTATCTGGTAAGATGCTTCTCGCACGCGGACACGCAGCTCGAAAAAGCCAGGAACACGTATAAAGCGCTAGCGAGACTATTTCACGATAGCAGAATCAATAATAGAGCTAGAGTTATCTGTTACCTCCTGCTAATTCGCCCAATATTAACATACGCCTGTCCAATTTGGTGGAACCTCGGGGCAGCTCAGGTGGAAAAAATCCGACGATTTGAAAGAGCCTGCCTAAGAGCCGCTCTCGGACTGTACAGAAAAAAGGAGGGGGGGGGTAACACGGAGCATCACCAACAAACAGCTTTACGACACAGCCAACGTACCAAGAATCGACAATTTTATCATAAAGCTAACAAGAGACTACTTCAGTCAACTACCGAACATAGACAACAGAACGATACAACAACTAATGTTGACAAACACTGATATATCCACAGCCACAAACAAAAGGTACATACAACCGCAGACCTTCACACATCTCGATAAGTTAGGAATAATCCAAAACGAATCAAACATCCCGACGCTCTACCACCGCAGTAGACATAAAGCCAACAATAAAATACCGACAGATCTATACCGCAGAGAAGGTAACCACAACCTCATATACGCAACCGCGATCCCCAAAAGAGACGAGGAAGACTTCCACCGGTTAGAGGCAAAATATTGGTGGCTCGGCGAAAACTCAGCCCATATAAGAGAGCTGAAGAGAAGAAAAGCGCAGATAGTAGCGGAAGCCCGACAAAGAACAGCACGAGCCCGTCGCTAAAGTCAGAAACGAGATAAAAATAGAAAGACAACAAGTCACAAACTTTATACACGAATTAACTCAAACAAGACAATTCGGTAAAACTCTGTAAATATGTATATACGTTTGTAGTTCTTTAGGTATCTTTAAGCTAGCTGTAAGTCACAAGCGAGATAGTGTAAGTGGTTTTTTTATTACAAAATTTTTTTTCCACCAAATTTCACAATCCGAGACCCAGTTTGGACAAGAATACACAAAGTCCACCCACAACAGAAATAATTAAAAGATCATCATTAGAAGTAAGGAACGAGAGATGCTGTAATAGCCAGACTTTCCAGGATACAGCAAAACACTGTAATAGACGATAAGGTTTTTGTATTTGTTTATTTTTACCTGTAACACATGAAGGAGCTGAGGAAAAATAAATAAACATTAAAAAAAAAAAAAAAAAAAAAAAAAAAGGTTCGATCCCGGGCGGAAACATTAACTTTTACTCTCTCAAATTCCCCTCTTCTCTCTCCCTTTCCAAATTCTCATCATTTTTTGGCCCCATTCAAATTTTTATGAAAAACCGAGTATACACTTTAAATAAAGCAAATCGTACAATTTTTCGACTATTTTGATTTTTAATAATCTTTTTTGGGAATGGCGAGGAACATTTTGTTTTCTCCTCACCAATCTTTTCCATTTCCACCATTTTAATTTACAAGATTTTTCAAAATACATATTATCATCATAGTTATAATCTTTGCAAAGAAAAAAAAAAACTATAATTAACATAAAATTGGGAAGATCGCGTGCTAATTTGAACGGGAAAATGTTCGAAAAAATTCGATCTCCTCTAATTCATTGGCAAAACGATATGTTGAATTTCATTCGAGCATCATTCGAGTCCCAGAAATTGTATTCAGATCAAAAGCATTGTTTTTTTTTCCCACCCTCGATGCCAAAAGATTTTTCTTCGGGCCTGATTTCATAAAACGTATATATATACAAGCGATTGAAAAAAAAAAAAATCCGCGGTTCCTTTAATGTATTCCCCGCAACGAAAAGAGATCGAAATGCCCGCGCTCGAGCCCTCACGGGGGGGCACGGGGCGGTAATCCAGAAAGACGAGTGGGAGTCAACCTGTAATTTCGACGAGAGAACCCGAACTCGAAGTCTTTCTAATATGGGAAGAGACGAAGAGAAAGAAAGAAGCTCGCTGAGGATATCCCAGCGGAGCTGCACAGCCTCCGGGGTGCCTTTGGTAGATACATATACACACATATACATATATATATATATGTATAGTATGAAAGAGTATACGCGACGACTGATACAGCCACCGCCGCCGCTCATTTCCATAATTCGTTCTTTAAAGGATGATTTTTAATAGGCCCCTGGCGCCGTTGCCTTCATCCTTTTTTTCTTATATTTATTATCTCTCTCTCTCTCTCTCTCTCTCTCTCTCTCTCTCACTCTCACTCTCACTCTTAAAGTTCTCAAATTAGTGATGCGTATGCTACCCTTTGGTTACACTCGCTATCGGTCAAAAGTATTTTTATCATCCATGAAAATTGAAATAACCGAGAACAAACAATTGTTCTAACAAAAGTAACATCTGAAAATCTTTTTTTTTACGATTATAGGCTTTCTTTTCCATGAAATTTCCTTTACACTTGCTGCAGCAAACACAACGAATATGAATATCGAAAAAAAAAAAAAATGTTTATCAATCGAAAAATTATCCGAATGTTGGATACTTTTGTCCCACCGCGCATCTTTTTCCCAAATTCCAGCATCGTTTCGAATCCTTTCGGGCTAGAACGGGTAAAAAATTTCTGAACTATTGCGGGTGTGAATTTTCCCGAGTTCGGGTCCAAGAATAAATAAGCTTCGTCCCTTCGGCAAAGTGTCCGAGGATGAAAAAAAAAAAAAAAAAAACGAATATTTGCAAAGGTCCCTTATATTTGTGAGCGAACAAGGGACGAAGGTTGCGAAGTTTCGTGAGAAAAGTTTTGCCGAAACGTCATTTATTCGACGAATAAAAAATTAAAAAAAAAAACGACTAGGATTTTGCGGGTAAAATTTTTTAAAAAATCCCGAAAGATCCCAATCTTCTTGAACCGCCCACACGCGGGAGTGCTTATAATTAATCACGAATTTCACACCTCTCTTTTATATCTCTCTCTCTTTCTCTCTCTATCTCTCTGAATTTTTTCTCGCCCGGTCGGTCTATAAAAGAAAGAGCAGCAGGTCCGGGGAACCAACTGTTGCATCTTATATCCCCCTCGAAGAAATTTCTTCCAGCATCCAATCCAAAGGTCCCCATAGACCGTAGGATCAATGGGGCTACTATAACGGTGAGACGAATGGCTAAACTGGATCCAAATTGACAAATGATTCTCGAAAGAGAGAGGGAGAGAGAGAGAGAGAGAGAGAATGAAAAGAAAAAACATTCTTATCGAGAGACTCGAAAAGACCTCCCACGTAGAATAGAAGGGCTTCTCGCCATTGATTCCCTCGTACTTTGAAAAAAAAAAAAAAAAAAGAAATAACGTTTCTTGAGCCTCGAAATATTTAAGTGTTCGTTTCCGTGTTAAAAGAGAAAAAACAAACGAACTCGATATCGATAAAATTTTATAAAATCGAGTTAGTAATAAAATAATAATAATAATTAATTGAATTGCCAAGATTCAGTCAATTAAATAACAATTGAATTTTTAGGACGTCAAAAGTCTTCTTTTCCTCATTGTCATTTTCTGGCCATCATTTAAATCAATAATAATAAAATTCTTTTTTTTATGACAAGTATGGAAAAGGTCGTGTACATTATTTTCCATTCTTAAATCTTTCAATCAATGGCATAGACAATAAAATAATAATGATGATAAATGAAATTTCCATAATGACAAGTGGGAAAGGTCACGAATGTTATTTCCTGGTCTTAAACGTATTAGGCAATTGAATAAGTGATAGAATGACGATAGCTAATGAAGTTTCGATGATGGGGAAGTGGTACATGCGAGCCATGAACGTTGATTTTTTGTATTTATTACGAGGAAAGGAAAAAAAAAAGATAGCGAGCAACCTTGACAGGGGGTCTTTTCCCACATTGATGACGAGGTCGAAGACGATATTTCCAGCTGCCAATTTCTTTTTTTTTTCCTTCTTCTCCATTCCTCTGTATACAACACGCGGTCATATAACGCGTGTCTAGAGTCCTGAAAGCTCGTTAGGACTATAGCGTGGTGGCTGGTACGAGGATAGCGAGTCTCGGACACTCTGGCATACCACACACCATGCGACACCTTTCCGAGGCTGCTGTTTCGCTGGTGATGCTTTGCTGCTCCTTGCTATACGAGAGGCCTGTTTGGACCACACACGAAGGATTCCCCACTCGTCTCCTTCCCCCCCCCGCTCTCTCTCTCTCTCTCTTTCTTTCTGCATTCGTATCTCTCGTTTACTTGCCTTGGTCTTGTCTTTCTCGGATGAACGGAGAAGAAAACGAACTCATTGAGGAAAGAAAAACTCATTTTTTTTTCACAGTGCTAAATACCGTTGAATTGACAATTAAATAATTGTTGATCAATGAAATATCTAATATTCATTCAAAATCCTAAGAAAGTGAAATTTTTTTTTCGTTAATAATCCTATGCTTGATTATTACAATACTAATTATCGATTAATTGAAAGATTTTTCAATATCACGATCGATCTTTTGACCGAGAAAATTGATTGTACACTTGGATGCAATTTATTCGAATCCACATTCGCATTGTCATTTGGTCTGATTCGAAACATCGAAAATAAACAGAGAGAAGAAAAGGGACTTCTCTTTGAGTCCTTGCGAAGGACAAAAACTCGCAGGGGACCCAAAACATACCATAAACACGAACAATACTTGTTTTGGCTCGGTGTATACCTTCGAGTTTCCTTCTTCTCGCAAAAATGAACGGCCCTCCCTGACTTCTCGCTCTTCTATTTTCCTCTCGTTTCACTGGCTTTTCTCACCCCCGTGGGGCTTGAGCCTCCATCTTTCTCCCTTATATTTTTGTCGCGTCAATGGGATGTGCGCGTGGTGTGCGTCTACTGGCCGAAAGTTTTGTCGTCTCTCGTAAAGATATATATATATATATATATATATATATATATATATACCTTGAGCAAAGTCCCACCGGGAGTGCGGATGAAACGACAATGGAGAAGACCACCACCACGACCAAGAGTTGTATTTTCATGCACCCTGTATAGATGCATGTACACCCAGGAGAGCGCCAAGACGTGTACGCAATTAGCTACAATGCGCGGGGTAAAACCCCCTGCCAGGATATATACCAACCAAACTCCAAAAAGTACAACAAATTCTCTCGTCCATCGTCAACCCGCATATAAAATCTTCACCGCAGTCTTGGTTTCAAAATTCTTTTTTCTTTTTTCGCCCATACCCTCTCGGACCACCCTTAGTTTCTCATCTTTCGAATTTCGAGAAGATATCTTATAACCATTCTCCGCTATCTGTATAGAGGCAAACATTCTGGTGTTTCGTGTTTAAATTAGCCGAGAAAAGAAACTGGAAAAATTCTAGGGGAAGGTCTTTGGGACATTTTAAAAATGTTTTCTATCATCACGCGTTTTACGATCCAATCCGGATTTCTCGTACAAAGCCCAAAGCGTCTGCGTACAAAGACCACAAAACGTAAAATTTTAACGATTTTTCTCAAAGTTTCTCTAACTATATATGCGATTGTTTGAGAAATCTTGAGAGAAGACATCATTCCCACAACGGGACACTGCATGGGGTGTGTGTGCTATGTAATTCTGCGACTGCCATCAACCAACACACACACCGTACGAAAGGGAGGAAATAAATGGATGCGGGCCGAAAATATGTAAATTTATCGTGCGATTCTTCATCGGGGACTGCCACTTGTGAACTCGCCCCGCGGGTTTGCCCCTCATCGCGATAGGGCGAAGCTCCGAAAGAAATATCTCTCGCTCTTCCGCATTATCTCTCGGTTGCGCACTGGCCCTAAAAACTCGGTGCGTCATTACCATACGTGCTTATAAATGAAAACCTGTCTCCTTAGCCGGGGCCCTATATACTGCAACGAACAATCGACGTATACGCGTACGCAGTTCTCTCCCTTCACGCGCTTCTGGTGTTTCTATCCCTAAAGGTGCTTTGAAATGGAAGGAGGGATCGGTGGCATCGCGCACTGAGATTCATATAATACGAGCACGCGGAATGAAGCTCAGAGCTTTATTTCCGGTCCGGGAGGGGGGGGGGGGGGGGATGATGACGTATGATGGCTACGATGGGGGAAAAAAACTAGGGCCACTGGTACCGACCCTTGACGTCGCGTTCTGGCCAACGGTCCTGCCGCAGGATACCGGTTATCCCGTTCCTGCTACGGGACGTTTCGTCCCGAGGCAAGACTCACCACCGCGACCCCGGCTCTTCTTTACTTCGCGCGCAGTTTCCTTTGTCTAGTCACAGCCGAGATTAGAAATGTTCAAATGACTCGTTCCCGAGAACCAAGACCGGAGAATGGAACACACGGAGTGTGTAACGGTTGGTAAAAGTTCATAGGTGATCAACGCGCATCTAGGCACATCCATAAAGAGAGAGAGAGAGAGAGAGAGAGAGAGAGAAAGAGATAGAAAGAAACAGAGAAAGAGGAAGGTGGTTGATACTTGCCAACGGACTCTAGGTCAACGGATCTCACGAATCCGGATTGTTCCTTTTCTCACAACTATCGTCCACTTTTTTATTTAGATGAGAATCGCAATGATGTCATAACCGTTTTTACGACGACTTAGGGGCAGTGGGCGAAACTCGAATGTAGAAATCATTTAAAATGATCTTATGACGACATAGAGGGAATGCGGGAGGGGGGACTTGGAATTTTTTTCATGCAATTGAAAATAGTGTAGTTATTTTGCAGAATGAAATAGCGTTGAAATACAAAAAGCGATTCTGCACGAAGTCTCGGGGATCACATTAAAAATGTAAGACATTTTTTTTTCGCATTCTTTCGTTTGAATTGAACTTCTTACTTGGGAATCTTGAAAATCATTGCTTGAAGTAGTCAAATTATAATATTTGAGTGTTAATAATGAATACTCGGGATTGTTACGAAGACATATTCGAATGAATCAAAGTTCGAAATTTGTTTTCTCAGATATTCCAAGATCCCATATGCATATCTTTTCATGTAATCGATGAATAAATTATGTAATTCTTTATGCAAAAAAATATTCAAAATCGTAGAAGAATATTCCATGCATACTCTCGTAATAAGTATATTAATTCAAGCATGGATAAGAAATTTTTAGAACGATTCTTTACGTACATTGCCAACTTTGACGAAGAATCTTTAACCCATCATTCATTCTTCCTCATCCCTTATTGGATTTTCCAAGATTTTATTAGCCGGATATTAGCCATTGTGAGAGCAGCGTGTGCTTCTGTATATCTTTTCGTTGATCGTTCGAAAAGTGTGAAAATCCTGCGGGAAATACCCGACAAAGAGGTTCAGCGTGTTGTTGCCGTCACCCCAGGACGGTTGGCAAATAGCATGGAAAAAAATACGTTGGGTGTTGATCTCCCAAAAGGTGATCTCCCCTCTACACTACCCTCTCTCTCTCTCTCTCTCTCTCTCTCTCTTGTTCTTTTCCTCTCTCACTTTCTGCCCCGATCCACCGCTATACTTTCCTCCCTTTTTCTCCAGCTTTTCATGATCCCGCTTATGTTATTACGAAACGAGAAGAAAAAAATCTACCAGCACACACACACACACACACACACACACATGCACATGAGAGTGTGACGCAAGTGAAAAGTCCCTTTTTTTTTTCAAAGACAAAAATCCCACCCCAGTGGACTCCCACACTCCGGAACCATGAAACATCCACCGTATCCACGCTTCAACGTATATAATATATGAATACGCGTACGAGAATTTTTGCGCAATCCCATTGAATAATGTTCCCCGCACCCTGATGGTTAGATCTATACATTGTCGTAGATCCATGGAGCAGTGGGGAGGGGGAGGGGGGAGAGCTCTATTGGTCCAATGTTAAGGGGGGCCCCCCCGACGATTCGATTCGATTCAAAAATTCTCGCGTCAGGGATACCTGCCCTCGGGACCCCCGAGATAATCCCATCCTCAGCGAGGGATCCGTTCTTCTTCTTCTTCATCTTCTTCTTCTTCTTCTATAAGCGTGTGTATACGCTTTTCGCGTTCAGCTCTCAACGTCGGGCCTCCATTATATGTATTTTTCCTATGAACTATCCCGTGTGCTCCCCCACGGACTTGTGTGTCACAACCACTGTACAACGTGGACATGGGGTGGCTGTAGGGCAACCCCTCGTCGCATTGTCGCACGGTTATTGCCCGTACATCTCTTCGTTTTTCCTCTCTCTCTCTCTCTTTCTCTTTCTCTGTCCTTATTTTTACTTTGACATAAATTCAAAGTCCCTGTGGCGAATCATCGATGTGTCCCACTGGCTTGCAAGAATGATTTTCGTTACCATTTTTCGTTTCCATTCTGCTACACCATGGATTCTCTCCCTCTCTCGATTTTATGTGGAAAAATTCGTATGTACGTGGGCCTTGGAAATGGTAAAATAGAAGGAAATCCAAGGGCGAGAGAGATAGAGGGCGATGTATATGGTTGAATGGAGAGTGCAGAAGTTTTTCTTTTGTTGCCAACGAGTCTTTTCATAAGTCTTTTCATAGGATCTTGTCTCGTTGTCCGGAGCACACGTGACCGAAATCTTGCATAATTCGAAATTTGGGTTATAGCTTTCTTGCAATTTTTTTTTGCTTCGGAACAGAGATTCCTCTGGGAGGAAGGGTTTCGATTGTTTCGGCTGTCTCGAAGAGAGAACTTGTGGCGAAACGGAGAAACGAGATCATACGAGGAAAACTAATTTGGTCCTCAATCAAATTCGAGCCTCATTCTCAATGAATCAAAAGCTTCGGACTTGTGACTAACGCATCGTTGACTCATATTCGGGAAATTTTTAACATTAGCCTGAATATTTCGTAAAGAAAAAGGTTAACGAGAACGAAGCTTTCCCTAAGAAGCGGAAAATTAGAAAATTTTAGTAACTCGACAGAGGTTTAGCCACGAGAAAAAGGAAAATCGCAGGACCCACACGTCGTCTGATTGAACGGGAAAATTTATTCTACGAATAATAAAAATAATGATACGAAATTAACGTTAATCGATTCCCCATCGAATCGCATGAATTCCAATTTTATTATTTTTTTTTCTCCCCCTGAAATTTTTTGGAGAGTCGACAAAAAGATTTTTGAGCGCGCGGTCTCGGTATCTCCCCCGCTGTGGATCCCTCACAATTCTTATCTGTCCCGCAGGAGTCTCTCGCGTGTCGTCCCCCTCCTCCCCTCCCCCCTGTCGATCTTCGTTAATTAAACCGAACGACAGGGGACAACGAAATCCCGGACTCTTAAACACGCCGTTACAGGCAACGACTGATTTAAAAGTCAAAATGTGAGATTTCTTTGATTCCGTCGTGAATGTATCCGGTAAATTTCAAGGGGGCAGCTAATGGGGGGGGTGGTCGAAAGAGAAGGGGGGATGAAATATTTATCGGAGTGACGCGCGTCTCTGACCATTATTCAACCTGTTGTCGCGGTTATAAAGCCTCTGGATTTCCGGCGACAAGTGCATTCGTCAATTCGTGTCCGATAAAATCAGTCAAAGGATGACTGATCTCGAAAGTCCCGAAGATTCAAATGCCGGCGAGTATTCATTTTTTTTTCTCTTATTTTTCTTAAAAAAAAAAAAAAAAAAAAAAAAGCAAAGAAAAGAAAAAGGAATGCACCTGTCGCAAAATCCGAGGCAAAAAGGGTCCCAGAAATAAAATACGACAAGGATCTTGAAATACCGAATGACACTTACCAACGGCAGATCAGCCGGTTCGATCGATTCTACCGTCCGTCACGATCGTCAATCGCGGACTCCGAAATCGTCGAATTGCTTTCACGAGTCCCACCTCCGGTCTTTCTCCCACAATTTTTTCACTCTGGTTCTACCAATCGGAGTCGAATATATCGCGAATAAAAACCAGCTTAACGAAAAATCCCAAGAGTATCGATCGATCCCTATTGTTCACGATCGATAACACACTCCTCTCTCCGGTTCTCTTGTTCTCTGCGTCAAACTTATCGAGCCCCGCACGTGGTCACTCGTCGGTCCTTTAAAATATACAATGTGTGCGATCCGACGTTTATGTTTTCTTTTTGCCTTCACGATATCGAACTTCCATGGATTAACCTCGCGAATCAACGATCGAATCGATGATCGTGCACTATCGAAATTACGAAACTGCGCGTAGGAAAATATAATGGATATCACCAAATTTTCGCATCCGAGTCCCCAGGCACTTTTGCTCGATAAATTAAGAGTTTAAATTACAAAATTGTCTATATGGTGCTAAGGAAGATGACGTTACGAGTCACCCAAGAATTATAAACTTTTTCGTATTTCAATAAATATATAAAACAATAAATACGCGGGGGGGGGGGGGGGGTTTATTTATTTTGTTTGTTTGTTCGGGTCCCTTGTGTCGTTCGAAAAACGTTACACGATACAAACGACGTTTGGCTTCGACCCGCGAGTTTCCAAGGATGGTTTCGAACTGAGACTACTACGATGAGAAGTCCCGCGCTGCTGGGCTCGGCTGTGGGTTTTCGGTTCGTTTTTCCCTTTTTTTTTCGTCGTCTTCGTCTCTCTCTCGCTCTTTATCTTTCTCTCTCATTCGTCATCTCTCTTTCTCTCGTTCTATCCCCTCGTCAGGGACGATGGTGTGGCGTTTGGTCTCCGCTGCCATGGGGCACCTACGGGAGCCGCGCTCTCGGGGCCTTTCTGCTGGGAGTGGGGAGGGGGGCCCTAACCTTAGTTAACCCCCCCACTATGCGATCACCACTCACCCTTAAGTCTCCCCCCCCCCCGCCCTCATCGTCTACCCCACTCTGCGGGTACTTTAACGTATGCTTTAGCGCTGCTCTGTCGGCTCCCAGCGAAGGAAATGAAATATATATATATACACATATATACATATTCGTACTGGCGTGAAATTCACTTGGTACATTTTTTTTTTTAAGATACTTTGGGATTGCACTTTGTTGATTTTTGTTTCTTCACTCTCGCGCATCGTAGGACTCGTCATTACGCGACTGTTCAATAGCCCATCTGATCGTTTCAACGGTATATGATCATAGTCATATTTTTTTTTTTTTTCTATTTCCATGAAAATCTTTTAAACATCATTATTATTTGGGAACAAAGGACAATTGTCGTCGGGTAAACAAAATTTTTCGTGCAATATTTTTCCATCGTTATGCTTGAAGGTGATTTATTAAATTTATTAAGGGAATAGTCTCGCATCTCTATGTCTTTTTTGAATAATTTTTTTTTTTCTTAATAGAATTTATTCAATAATTTAAAATTTTTCACTCATAAAAGACGAAGTTATAAAGTAATATAGAAAATAAATTTGTTCGTTTTTTATGATAAATCTCGCTGATATGGCCGCCTGAAGTTACCCCTATTCGAATCTGGCTCACACGATATGAACTTTAAAGCATCTGGAAGAAAAAAAAAAACAAAGAGATTATCAAAAAGTACACTTGTCGCTGTTTCCTGAAGCAGAATTATGCAAATTCGTGAAAAGGAAACCAAAATGGCGGACTTTTGAAATTTGCGACCTCTTATTTTCAACTTAAATTGTTTAAGCTATGGATTAAATATTAATAGATAATTTTGATGGTGCTTCAGGATATAGTTATACATGCGCAGAATAAGCCATAAAAATTTCAGCTCGATAGGTACAACAGTTTTTCTCGTAGAATGTCAGCCAGATTCAAAAACGTTTCGATCGAAACGTGATTTACTTTTTTTTTCTAAAATATATCAAAAATTGAAAAAAAAATAGCCTCTTACCCTTGATCAGCGTTGCCTGCTCCATATATCGAACCTTCAGCTTTCTCGTAACTTTCATTTTCTACTTTTTTTTTTCCAAAACGCATCTGTAATGTTTAGAAAATCGATTTTTTGAAAAAAAGATGTGAGACTACTTAAGTACTCAAGTACTTAAGTGCGAAGTAATAAGAACCTTAAATGCGAAAAGATTCATGAACATATCGTAGTTATTATATTGTCTCTTTATGGACAACGACAATTTTTTGGGAATATTACTGACGATATAAATTAACTTTTAAACAATTTTCTTTGTAATTACTTCATCGCGCAATATGAAATCGTTACCGGAATTATCGTATTAATGTTATTAATGATATTTGATACATGAACCGGCCATTTAAATCCATGAATTATATCAAAAAAAATTGAGGACTATATATAGTGTCTAATGAAGTCTAGCTCTTCGATATTATTATTATCACTTTTTTTTCGTCTTCGTATATATATATACATATTTTTTTTCTGGGACAATGCGGGTGCCCATTGGCTGATTATCGATAGCAAAGAAACCGATATTGACGATCCACGTGTGGGCAAACACGATATACATATAGCTAATAGGACGGTATTGCGGAAAGAAGCTGCGAGATGAAAATAAACAAGGACAGAAAATGCGTCTCGTAGGTAATAGAGGCCTCTCCCCCCCCCCTGCTTCGAGTAGCTCATCTCTTACGCATTCTCTGCGTATATCGGATCCCTCTTATATACATATATAGATATAATAATAATCATGATAATAATGGATATGCTCGTCTTCTCTTCTTATTTATTTCCTTATACGTATGGGATGTTCTAGGGCCGAACGACAAGTCCGCGCGTGATCCACGAAATTTTATTATTTTTATTTTCAGTACACCTTTTAAAACAACAACAAAAGAAATGCGCACGCACAGTCACTCGAATTTTTAAATTTTATAAAAAAAAAATTTATCTTCAATGCTGACGATTATTTCGTTTAAATTTTTGGTTGAAAAAAGAGCCGAGATGGATGGCTTGTAAAATAAAGATTAATTTTTTTTTCCTCATTCATTTCGATGCTCCTTTAAATACTAATTTTCTTCATTATCGGAGTAAATTATTTTATTATGGAATCTTTTATTTTTTTTTTTAAATTTAATTTTCAATCGTTTTCATTAATTGTACATTTCGGATGATTCTTTACCTCAATAATGTCGAACTGAAAAATCTCAATTATCGTTATAATTTCTTACGACGAATCGACAATAACGAACAAATTTGCGAAAAATTTTGAAAAACAAAACCGAAACTTTGATTCTTCGATCATATGCTCATTACGTTACGGTCAATGTTCCAAAATTTTCGTTTCATAATCACGAATACATCGCAATGATGTGCAACAAAATTGGCAATTGTGAATTGAAAAAAAAAAAGAAAATGGAAAAATTCCAAAGATTCGTTGATCTTTCGTATATTTGACCCGAAATGCCCCATACACGAGAGAGAGAGAGTTGGTGCGTGTAAATAACGCACACACGAGCCGTAGCTCGGTCCAACGTGGAGGATTTGAAAACACGGTATATACACCGAAAGGCCCCTGTTATGGGGGGGGGGGGGGGCCCTTGGTGTGTGGGACCGTCGCGTACACTCAGCTCGACGTAAGATCGAGTTCCATTGAAGGTCGGATCCTTCCACGCGTTCGCGTGCTCCCATCTCTTGCTGCACGCACATATTTTACGTGCACATATGAGACACGAGTCTCTCGATGCAAAGAACGCTTATATGGGGATCACGAAGAATAAAAAGCCAGAGAGAAAGAGATAGAAAACGAGAAGGAAAAAAGGATAGATTAATCCGAAAGGGTCTTTTGCCCAACTTTTCGGATCCTCCTGGCTCTTTATTACGCAGGGATAAACTCGGTAGACACGTAACTCGGTATAGGATCAAGAGAGATGTCGAGAGAGAGAGAGCGAGGGAGATGGCAGAGCAGGTGCTGCAAAGATCTTGAAGACCAAAGACGACCATATTACTTATACCATCGTCATCTTGTTTCCGAAGATCATATGTAATATCAAATCCTGAAGAACAAAAGGGCGTAACATTAAGAGTTAAATTTTCTCATTGCGCCCTTTTATTTGCTGGCTATCGATATACATAGGCATATAATATGCAAGAAGGTCGAAGCAAATCGAAAAGATGATATTCCAGAGATCTATACCGATCTCTTCGTTTTGCTCTCCCTTCAGTGTCCCTATCTTCCTCCTTATTTTTCATCGTGTGAATCTCCTTGATTCACCTCTCTGCCAGCCTCTCATACCTAGACTACTTGTATATCGAACTGTTTGTTACAGTCTCAATCGAGATGTGTCTGTGAATAATTCGTTGGCTGATTGAATTTAAAAAATCGTTTGTTTGAAATTAAAAATTATTGCAGCTATTCGGACTTGTGTTGAATTTTTTTGAAATTGTGATTCTTGCTCGTGTGTCATATTTTTACAAATTTTCGATACTAAACAATACAAAGTGGAATATGTGTGCGTCTCCATTGAGTCTATCGAGACCGGAAGCTTTAGAGGGGGGCTCTAGAAGTTCTTGGGGGGTATTTTGTATAATTGTGGTTCGAGTATAGACGGGATTACAGTTGTACGATGTATTTGCGAAGTTGTATTGGCTCGTTAGGTTTTGGGAACGAAGCAGCGTGCATGAACGACAACGCGACGACCCCGGTGGTCCCAATTAGGTCAACGCGGAATGCCGAAAAAGGGCTCGAATTACCATCACGTGTGCTTTAAGCAGGAACATTTTTCGGGAGATGACCCACGGTGTAATGTCCCTTTACAAATCCATTACGAAAAATCGTAACCAGATTTTCGACATTACCAAAAAGCATCGGATGTCAAAATAAAATATTTTTTTCGCATCTTTTTTTTTTATAAAACTAATATGACAGGGAGTCTCGTTATGTCCAGTATAGAGAGAGAAAGAAAGAGAGAGGTTACGTAGGATGAAAAAGAAATGAATTTATCTTTGAGTCTTAATTTTCATATACCGTCGTTGCGTTGAACAAAATGGCATTTTCGTTGAAATTGTTTTGACGAATTTCCGAAAAAAAAAAAAAAAAACTAATGACTCAGAGGAGCTTATCGTTGATTGGTCAACGAGTTTGTGGTCGATCGAAAGTTGAAATATATATTTATATTATGATTTGGTTTTTTTTTCTGCAATATTAATAATAATTTTTTTTCCGATAATTATAACATCATTGTACTATAAAAATGATAACGAGGATGAGTCGAAGCTTGTGAGTATTGACTTACGAAATCACATCTCTCGCTCTCTTAGTCTTGAATAATCGTTTGCTTGAATTCCGTTTGCGATGAAAAACGAAACAAAAAAAAATCAACGCGACCTCCCGCAGCTGTAAAGAAAAATATTTGTCTCGACAAAGTCGCGATAATCGAGCGTAAATCCAAAAAAGCAAGCGATATACGAATGAATTGAGGATGCGTGGGAGGCAATAAAGATAAGAGAGTGGGGATTACGAGTTTATATTCGCGGGGGAGGGGGGGGGGGAGGGGGGTACCGAGAGATCCGGGCCGACAAAAGAAAACTGTCACTGAGAGATCTCGATGGAATTTGACCAGCGGTCGAGACATTTTGTTTTTTTTTTTTTTTTGAGTCACAACAATCAGCCAATGTGTTTTTATCATTGACACGAAAATATACGAAAAATACATAAAAACAATGATAATTCGTACGTAGGTACAGTGACGAAAAATAAATAAATATATCACGCGATTTATTTACGAGTGAATCAACTTTTTTTTTTCAATCACGAATCAGCAAAGTTGTATATTTATTTTGTTTGTAACTCAACGTCTAGACTCGCCGTTTGGATCGAATTGTTGTTTTTTTTTCAGATTTGATCTACGTGGATTTAAATTTTAAAAAATCGTGGATCTACCTATAGATATCCATATCGAAAGTTTAGATTAACGTACATTCGAGTCTAATATTATGTTCTTAGACTTTTGCTTATCGGATCTCCGCTTGTCTATTTGAATCTCAGTATAGATTTACTTAGATCTGAGTAGATCTATCGGAGTTCTAGGTAGATCTAGTTGAGGACATCCAGGTGAATCTAATTGAGATCTCTGGGCAGATGTAATTGAGGTCTGAGTAAATCTAAGTGAGCTCTAGATAGATCTACGATCTTCCAAAATTTAGATCTACGTTGATTAATAAAATAATTATACGCGAATTCAAATTTGATCCACGCGGACCTAAACTATTTTTTTCCCCGAGTACTATCGATCAGTCAAATGGGACTTACATTTTAAAATAAATATTTCGAAATATATGACTATATTTTTATTTCGAAAAAAAATTGAAACTTTATTTTTACTTCAAAATTTTACATGTACTTTACTTGATTCTACTTATTTTTTTTGTAATTATTATTACTATCGTATCACGATCAATAATACGTTTATTATTGATTTTTCCAAAAATTGGAGCTATAATAAATGGCTCGGAATTCGCAATGTCACAGAGATAGCTTTAAAATTTGTCGATTTTTTTTCGGTAATTATTTGAAATCAAAATAATGTCTGCGATCCATCAATTATGCTATTTGTTTTTTTTTCTTTTTCGATTCTATCGAGGCGACTTCGAGAAAAATCTGTTGGAATTTTTTTTGAGATTATGCTGATCTGACGCCTCGACATAGTTATATACTTCAGTATGAAACATTCGGTAGATCGAATATTTTTCTTTTTTAATTTCATTAAAATCCTCGAAGCCTTCGGAACATTCAACCCTTTTGTGTTTATTATTTGGTGTATTTTTTACTATTTATTTGTTGTAAATATTGAGAAAAAAATTCAACAACGTATCTATGATTAAGTTCATGCTCGAACCACCTTAATGGGAACTCGTGGCGAGTCGAGCGTAGGCCACGGGCGTGGGACACAAGACGAGAGATCACTATACGCGGAGGCTGCGTGCTCTGCTGGGGGGCGGCTTACTTATCGTTTTTTTTTTTCTTCTACCTCTTTCTTCCATCTCTTCTTCATCTTCGGGGGGATTCTCTTTTTTTTTTCCTCTTTCATCCTCCGTATGCCTCATTGTAAGTGTATATATACATGCATATAACTTCTTTCTCGGCTATAGAGCCTGCGCTCTCCATCCCTGCCCCTGCACCATATATCTCTCATTCTCTCTTACGCGATCTCTCGAGAATTTCTTTTTTTTTTCTCGCTCTTTCATTCTCGAGTCTCTCTCCCTCTACTTTTTTTTCCCCCATATTTCTCATTCTCTGTGTCTCCTT
This sequence comes from Rhorus exstirpatorius, assembly GCA_963564615.1. Taxonomy (NCBI): domain Eukaryota; kingdom Metazoa; phylum Arthropoda; class Insecta; order Hymenoptera; family Ichneumonidae; genus Rhorus; species Rhorus exstirpatorius. The sequence continues at coordinate 24,254,744 of OY751320.1, forward strand.
CCATTCGCTGTTTCTCACTTTTCTTTACTCCCTCTCCCTCTCTCTCTCTCTCTCTCTTTCTCTCCTTCTCTCTCCTCCTTCAACTCGTTTCCCTTTGGCTCTCTTACTTCTTCATCTCTCTGTGACAGCAGAGAATCGAGAATCGAACGACGTGGGCTTATGAACCTTCGGAAGCCTCGGAGAGAAACCCAGCAAAACTCCAGGGGATACGCAACAGCCACGTCTTGAACTTTCTCCCCCACTATACTTTTTCATTTTTTCCTTCGCCAATCTCTCGCTTTTTCTTCATCCTTTTTCCAATTTGCATTTGGCACACGTATACGCGAAAATTTACGCGTATGAAGAACAACGAGTGCGTGCTGTTAAAAGGCCCGCATGCACGCGCCTGCTAGTCCCTTTTGAACGAAAACTCGTTCCCCCACCATGCGCGCTGTACTCGACGCCGTATGGTGGATCGTGTATGCTCGTAGTGGGGGCAACAGGTGGATCCGAGATAGAGAGCATCAACTGTACCCGAAACGAATAAGCTTTACCGTGTACGGGCTCTTTTTTTATGCGAATGGAAAATTTACATTGGCGCGAAGGGCCTCCCGGCAATGATTCTAATATCAATTATTCTTTATTTTTTCGTAGATAGCACTATCCGAAGTGAAATATAATTGAACGTTTTACTCTGACGAGAGAATATCACGATTAATTGTTCGAATAGTTTTGATCAAACGAAATGAAATAATACTTGCCTCGATATTACAGTATCATAATTCAGCTGGTTTAATACTTAATTGGGAAGTATTTAGTCGAACAGAACACTTTTTTCAAACGATGACGTTGAATTGAAAATTAAAAAAATTAACGCCGGTGATACTTTGACGAAAGTACATTGCAATTAATTGGTGGAATATTTTTGATAAAATAAAATAATACTTGCCTTTTAAAATTTGTATCATAATTAAACTATTGAATGACAAATTAGGAAGAATTTACTTGAGTAAAATACTTTTTTTTCAAAAGATGACGTTGAATTAAAAATTATTATCACTCTGGAATGAATGGATCTTATAACTTGAAATATTTTTCGTCTCACGTTTCTTGTATCATAAAAAATCTTTTCTTCCGTCATACGTTTGCTTGAAGCACTGTTCATACATTGCAATCAGACAATCTCCGAGCAAATACGCATATACTTCCTAATGAACAATTAAAGAACAAGTCTATTTTTATGGTATACAAAGAAATAAACGATCGACAAAGTTATCAACGACTGTGGCACACGGATAGATAAGTTCTCAGCCGTTATGATATACGATATGTCGTATACGTATTTTGACGGACATTATTTCATCCATATCATTGATAAATAACGATTGCGTAGCGAAAAAAAAGGTTGACTAACAAAATAGCAGCCCAGTCGATGTTAAATGCATATTATTTATCGCCAAATATGAAATTCAAAAATTAAAATATACATCGATTTCATACGATAATTAATTTTCTAAAATTTTTAATTTACCCGATGACAAATCTCGAGTAATTTTTTTTTTTTTATTGAAGGTTAAGAAAAAAAAAGGGCAATTAAATAAATCACAGATATCGATAGATCGATTTACTCGATGTTACAAGTTAATTTTTTTCATTTCCATTGCATAAATCATAGGAACTAGAAAAAAAAAAAAAAACATTTTGCCGAGAGATCGTACGAAAAACTTCCCTCTCAGATTGCACCCCAACATTTTTCATTTCTCGCCCTTATGCTGTGGGGTTTCGTTTTCCAGCAGCGGATATTATCCTTTCTCGAGATCGCCCTATTGAACGAGTGATTTTTCAATAGGCAGGGAATCCCCCAAGGGCGCCTATACGTAATCCCAGCCGGTCATGCATTGTTAATATTATACATACACGACGATATAAAAGCATCAACCCAGATTTCTTCGTCTCGGGCTTTTTCACGCTCTTTTCCATATTTGCCCTCTCCCGCCTTTCCTCGCTCTTTTCCACTCGCATAATATGCAACTCGTAAAACTCGCGCGTTATATTACACATGTGCATATAGAGGTGCGGGTGCGCTTGCACATAACCCATTGTTACCTAACCTCACTGTTGCGATCTACCGAATGGTATATGGTATATGATTTTTTCTACCAATAATTCGACCTTCTTGCTCCACATCCCTCGCATACAATGTAAGAAGAAGAAAAAAACGAGAATATAATAACAATGAGGGAACAGTGAGAGGGAAAGGGCCTTGAAGATGACGAAGGGATGTTTTTTTTTTTTTTTTTCGTCAAATGAATAGCGAGAGTTTTGCCACTGTCTAGGTATAGATCGGTTTTGGATATGAAAAAAACTTTAGGACAATAACAATAATAATAGAAAGGGACATTGTCTTGAAAATGACGTTTTTTTTTTTTGTAAATTAAACACAAGTTTAGAAACGATCCGTGCGAGTCGGAACAGTTTGGTCAAAGTGGCAGATTTAAGATTGAAAAAAAGGGTAATTGAACGTCAAAAAGATTATTCTTCTCTCGTTCCTTGGTTATACAACCACCATGTTGGATGGGCGCCGAGTTTCTACCCTCCACGTATGAGTTCGTGCGTCTGTATGTGCGTACGTGAAGTCGGCAATTATCAAAGAGCCTCCGGGTTTCCCTCTCCGCATCTTTCTCTCTCTCTCCCTCTCTCTTTCTCTCTCTTGCTTTCTTGAAGAGCATTACCAGTCACGCTGAAGACGGGGAGCCATTTGAGATCCTATCTGTGTTTCAGTTATATAGGTACTATATCTTGCTACATTCGTTCCATTATATATATATATATATATATATATATATATATATATATATATATATATATATATATATATATATATATATAATCTGTCTTTTGCTCTCTGATTTTTGTCTCTCTCCCTCTCTCTCTCTCTTTCAATCATGTTCAGAGAGAATCCGAGCCAGGAGTCTCTTGGTGGCCCCTTTATTTCGTTCCGAAGATTCATCTCGACCTTGCATCTCTTCGAGATCTCCCGTGGACCGCAACAACAACTTCGAGCATCCCAGCATCAGCGATTTGTGCGGACAGTAGTAAATTCTTTGACCACTTGTAGTCTAGCTCCTTGTATATATATCTCTCTCTTTATCTCTCTCGAACTCGTTCTCTTTCTCGCTGTTTGTCTTTGCCCTCTGGCGCCGGTAAATCCGTATAACATGTATACCTGTTGCTGCCTCATATATATAGAGTCCCCTAATTAATTCCCGTATGTGAATTCGTCCTCTGGTCTAATAAACGTACGTGACGAATCTTCGACGAATCGTTCGAATTCGTCGTTTGATTTTTTTAAGAATTTTTTTTTTTCTTCTAAATTGTAAATTCTTCTAAATCTACGCAGTCCATCGTTTGAATTTCTCGTAAAAAAAATATTGCAATAAACTGTCAGAACCGTTAGATAAAAATAGTTAAAATCGTTATCACAACCCAGCGAGGATTGATCAAAACGGGGGTGGAATTTATTATTCTGATCGATGAGAAAAGCTCGCAAAAGGGAATTTCGAAAAATCAACCCCTATTCTTGTCCAGTGTGCGGTACGCCGTTAGCGTTGTTATATATATCACAATCAAAGATTCGTTATTATAATTGCGTGTGAACGGGGAAGCTCGGACCAAGACGGAAGTAACGGAAATCGTATAATGAAGTTGAAAGAGAAAAGAGATGGAAGTATAAGAAAATAGGGGCAAAGACAAGTGCATGCGCGAGTATGCATAACGTGGTGGGGAGGAAGGGTGTAAAGACGCAAGAGAGAACGAGAGGGTGTCTCTTCTTGTCGTGGTCGTCTTCGTCGATGAATTAATAGGCCATCTGCCGTTGGCTCGTATGGACGTCGACGCCTTCGACGGGGAAGTCAATGTTTAGGAAGTCCATGGGAATCGGCGACAACGGAAAGACCCAGCGTGTAAAAATGCCCGCGAACGAGAACGAAAACGAGCGAGCAAAGAGACATGGGAACCGGAGTGAAGAGACGATTGAGGAAGTCGTTTTCTTTCTCTCTCTCTCTCTCTCTCTCTCTTTCCCTGACTCTCCTACGCCTTCTTGCCTCGCCCCTATACCACTTTACAAGCAACAACACCGAGTCTCAAGTCGGTACTCTATACTCTCGCGCCCTAATACGTGCCTTAAGGCCCTGTGAGAAAGAAAGAAAAGAGAAAAAAAAAAAAAAACCAGAAGAGGGAAGCAAAAAGTAGGGAAACATGAGAAGACGACATATATACCGAGGGTTCAGTGGTCTACTGATGTACAGGTGGAGGAAAATTCGATTTTGTTTTTCTTCATCGGTATAAAATATATTGGCAAAATTTTCCAAATAAACCATCGATCGGTCCCAGAATTAAAATTTATAAAAAATCGAAAATTTTCATTTCGCCGAAATTTTTTCGTTTCATCGAAGAATTAAATTAAAAAAAAAAAAAAAAAGATAGCTAGAAAAATACTCAACTAACGATGATAATATAGTGATTTTTCAAAATTATATTGTTTGAAATTTTCGCTGCTGCTATTTTTAATTGGGTCAAGCATACTTTCTAATTTTGTTTCAAGATAAATTAAAATCGTTAATTAACAAAATTCGTCATTCGCGATATCGCCGATCGAATAATTTTCTTCTCCCATTTACAATTATCGTTAAAGTATACACCGAACGAATATTCGCAATGGGGGACCCCCATAAACGAAGCAGGTGTGAAAGTTTTACTGGCGATGGAGAAACGAGAGAGAGAGAGAGTGCTGGATAATGTTTGTATCTTACGGATCTTACGATCCAACTTCTCGGTCGTTAAAGGGGGGGGGGGGGGGGGTGGAGGGAAGGGTAAGAATATGAAAGGGAGGAAAAGAAGAGATGTGACCAAGAGAGCCCCATAGTAACAATAACGAAACACCTTTCATGCACCCGAGTGCATAATAATAAATAACAAATGATAAATAATAAATAATGAATAATAAATAAAAAATGTTCAAAAACGCGTTAAATTCAATCGTAGGTTGAATTTTCCAGCGTAACAAAAGACCTCAGAGATTCCCGTCTAATGTCGAAAAAATAAAAATTGAATTCGAAGCAACAATTCTCCAATTTTCATAGCTCGAGTATAATATATATTCTTGACAGTTATTGGGTCGTATGCATATTAAAAATATTACTATTCAAAATATATATATACAAGTATCGGTGTGTATAAGAAGTCTCTCGCGCGTTTACCGCACATTCACCTGCTGCTATATTCGAAGATCAGCTGCCCCAACGGCCACCTTGGCAGCAGCAGAAACAGCAGCACCTTGCTACCCACCTCGGTATGCCTCATACTCTTCTCCTCCTCCTCCTCCTCCTCCTCCTCATCAACCTCCACCTTCTTCGTCTTCTTTTTCTTCTCAACCTTCGCTCGAGAGAGAGAACGCTTTACTTCGCCCTCATCAGAGGGGATCGAGCGCGTGTGCCCCACGAGATATCGAGCGAGGAGGGGAGAAGATTCCCTCTTAATTTCTTTCTTCCAAATTTTGTTGTTTTTTTTTTTTCGCTTTTTTTTTCGTTTCATTCTTTGTGGACATTGAGACATCCTCGAGAATGGGAGCAAGGATGTATCAATGTCCTAAAAGTAAAAGAGCAAATATTTCGGGAAAGCACGCCTCAAAAGTCAGCATAGTCCCCGTTTATCTTTCCCCAAACTCAATGGTGCATGACTAATATACGTTTGTTCATCTCGAATTTCCGATTTACGAAATTCTCGAGCACGATAAAAATTATTTCATTTCAAATTAATGAACATATTGATTTGTTCAATCGAATTATATTGATTGATATACGTGTCGCGTCGACATTTTTGCTTTCTAGAAATTTTCAATTTTTCAAAATCTCGGTCAAAAGACCTCCGGATGAATTGATATTTTTTGAGAAATCTGTTAATCGTACAATTTGCCGAACGCGAAGAGATTTTTGTCTGGGGGGGGGGGGGGGGGGTGAAACAGGTCTCAATGAAATGTAAACGACGAAAAGATGAGAAAGATATACTGAAGACGAGGGTGTATCAATTACGAATTCGAGAACGCAAAGTTATGTACATGCGTCTAGCCCCCCCCCCCCCCCTCCCCCCAACCCCTGTCGCCGTAGTCGCGGCATCGTTGTTGGGCTGCATTATGCAGGTCGATGAGAGAGAGAGAGAGAGAGAGAAAGAGAGAGAAAGCGGTTGAATGCAAAGGGTTAGTAGTATTTGATCGGCGTCTTCCCACACGGTTCACCGCTGTCGTCCCTCTTCGAGAACCCTGAGAGAGGAAGAAAGAGAGAGCCCTGTAGCGCGCACCCCTGTGGGAAAGAATCGCGGCGACTCTTGACGAGGGCTTTAAAAAAAAAAAAAAAAAACCCCCCTCGGACTCAAGAACCCGTAAATTTATGGGTATGGCGGAAGAGAAAGGAGCGAGAGAGAGAGAGAGAGGGAGAGAGGCTTCGCGGTCTCTGGACCAAAATCTTCGGAGGCAGGAAGAAGATTGTTTTGGCTGACCCGAAGGGGTCCAAAGGGACTTTTGACCCTTCGCGCCGGACCCCAATGGACCCCAACACTCCGCCCTCTCCGGTTCATTTCCTTTTTCTTTTTGCTTCTCGACCTCAATAATCTCCGAGTACCCCCACTGACGCAATGCAACTTTTGAAAGGTATTTAAAGGGCAATCTTCTACATCTTATTGTCATCTTGGCAATCGACTACATCTTGTCGATAATAATCATGATAGAAAAAAATTCAATTTTTGATACATCGTTTCATTTGGAATTCGATCTTCGCGTTGAAGATCTAGCATTTGAAAATAAGAAAGAAAAATTTAATCTTGACTCGGTATTTAGGGGTAAGAATTCTCCAGAGATATAAAATTAAATGTCCTTTCAGAGTCACATTATAGCTGACATTTATATTATGATTAATTCTTTGATATTAATCGAAGAATTAATTAAATATAAAATGTCACACCCAATGTAACCGTAAAAATAGTTTTAATTTTGAATATAATAAATATTTAATTATAATTATTTATTATAATAAATTAATTATTTGATTCAATGTTTTAATTGATTGTTAAATTTTTGCAATTATTATATATTTTGCCAAATAAATTGACGTTTAGTTGACTGAAACAAATTTCATTTGTCATCCATTATATTTTTCGTTTTTTTTTTGTTTGTTTGTTTGATCCTCATAATTTCTTAACAGTTTTTCATTGAATTGTACATTTATAAAATTCATACAATTCGTAATAATTTTTAAAATATGCGACCAATCGATTTTTTTTTATTTTTCACGTGCCGTCTATACTCGACGGTGCTACAAAAAAGGATTCAAAAGTACAATTTTATTCAATGTTAAAGGCACTCTTTACTCACCGCTCTACGCACATCCCGCACGTTCAATGACCTAACTTTGAGCTCGTGCATCTCAGATTTCACATGAGTACAATTTTTTTTATGTTAAAAAATGCTCCTTACCTTCCTCCGTAGCATCGAACACTTTCAACTCGAAATATCGAAAAATAATAATAAATTAGTCATGAATAAATTTTTGATCGATAAAAATTTTTTCATATATTCAAATAAAACAAATCTTAGATTAGATTTTTTTCCTTCGGACTGGCTTGCGATGAAAAAAAAATCTGGTTACTTTTATCGATACTTCGTATGGATTCGAAGGAATCGACGCCCAATCAATTTTTCTCATAATTAATAAATTTTCGTCTCTCAATAAATAAATAAATTAATTAATTGAAAAAAAAAAAAAAAAAAAATCTTCACACTCGAATAAGATAATTCTCACTTTTCTGCACTTTCTTCTCGAGTTCGAAATACATTTCGGTCAGAAAAAACCAACAAACAACAAATTCCCAAAAAATCTTCGATCTCGCGGGCTGATCCTCTCGTATCGGAGAGGGGCGCCCCTGTGGTCAGCGAGACGAGAAGAATCGAAGAACGCTGTGAGAGGATAGCCGCGAATGCACAGAATCACCTGCAGTGCACCTGCTGCGCAGGGGGCTTCTCGGCTCGCTCGTCGCTCTCTCTCTCTCTCTCTCTCTCTGTGCACCGTCACAAGAGATCGGCGTGTGTGCGCTCCGTGGTCCCGTATTAAAAGTGTATCAAGCAGCAGCAGCATTAGCAGCAGCAGCAGCGAGAGGCATCCTTTCTCAATTCCTTCTCTCTATTTCTCTCCTCCCGACGACCCCTCACTCTTCTCTTATCCCTTTGCTCATTCTCCCTCGCCATCGCCACCCTTCGCGACCACCGCTGCCAGGGAATACCTGCTGGCTATTCTCCCGCGACTTCAAAAAAAAAAAAAAAAAAAAAAACAAAGATCCTCAATACTTTTTTTCCTTCATCTTTCTGCTGCACAAATAACGGGCGACAGCTTGGTGATAGGCAGTGTCTTACGAATGAAGAACCGCGAAACATTTTTTTTTTTTTTACTATTCCGTCATTTCTTCATTTTTTCCATCGAATCGTCCAGTTTTTTTTTATTTGCTTCTTTGCCCCCTCCCCCCCTCCTTCATTTATTCGTCTCGAAATCTTACGAGTAACTTCTGGGATCCGTTGAAAGAAAGAAAGAGAGGGAGGGAGGAAGAATTGTGGGAGAATGTATGCGTTATAAGAATGAGAAAAAGAAAAGGGAGTGAGATCCAGCACAGACGGTTGCCAGGTTGGGCCAGGGCGCGCGCGTCCGCTGCCAAAAAGTCGTTCTTTCTCCAAAATTCGTTTGGGCACACATGCCCCTCTGACCACAACAACGTTGAAACATTCACACAAACGTATGCGCACTCGGTGACTCAAATCGACGGGATCAAAAGTCAAAGGGGTCCGTGAAAGTTTCCAACGCGTGTCGAATTTTCTTGAGATGCGACTTTTTGACTCCAAGGGCTCGCGATATATGCGCGCGAGTTTGTGTCGGGAGGTGAGCTCGTGTATATACAGATGAATTCTCTCCGACGACGTTACGAGCCAAAGAGGCAACGGCAGAGCGGCCAACAGGTGTATAGCAGGTGCACCCCAACAGAGCGTAGTCCATATATGTGTGTTTGTGAGAAGGTAAAAAAAAAAAAGTTTCATGTCCACCACGCGAAGGTCCCACGCGAGAGAGAGAGAGAGAGAGAGAGAGAGAGGAGAAGGCGAAGGAGGAAGAAGACCTCGCGGGCTGCGCTTATAGTAGGTGGAAAGGGGAAAGTGCTCCTTCTTCCATATATATACATACACAAATGTATGCATCAACTTTGGTGGTTGCAACCGTCGTTTTCTTTCGATCGCCTCCTCTTTTCCAACCCTCCTCCTCGTCGTTCACGGTTTTTTTTTTCTCTCGTTCCCAGCAACCACACACCCTGCGTGCGTCTTGCCGCGAAGTATTATCTCTTTCTTCCTGCGTGGATGACGGTTGATATGCCCATCCATCGCAACCTGCCATCAGCAGATCCATTTTCCAGAATGTTCGACGCTGGAAAATTCATAGAAATTTCGGCTATGTAATTTTCATGGTGGCGCAGGCACTTTCCTGGGGAAAATTGACCTCGGGGGGGAGACCAGCCAGGATGAACGAAAATTTCAACTTCTTTAGGTATAATCTTGAGAAAAGCCGATGAGGAGATGAAAATAAGTTTGTTCTTTTTTTTTTAATTATTAAATTACCCGTTAGTTCTAGGCATTTGGGTTTGCGTTTGAAAATCTTCCTTTTTGTCGAAAATTATGAAATAAATAATCATGCATTGGCGAGAAAAATAATGATTCAGGGAATAACAATGGTTATTTTATTTTTTTTTTTCGTGGGCGTTATCGTCGTTGATGCTTAGGGTTCCTTTTGATCTTTGCATTGTCGCCAAGGAATTAATGGTCATTATGAAACATTTGTACCTTAACAACCAGGGCATTTTGTTTGTTGAAAATTGGGGAAAAATCCTCAATCATTGTTTAATTCGAATCACCAAATTCTTCCTGAAACAATCAAATCGGTTTTTTCCCCTGCAAACGAATAATTGCGCTCTCTCCCTATATAAATGTGTGGCATCGATAAAGATTCGTTAACGGTTCAATAATTCGAAAATCTAATCATTGAAAGTTCTATTTTCCTACTTCTCGTTTTCGCGAATTTCGATAAATTTCTCATCAACATATATACGCGTTTGAGGGAATGAGGATCTTGTGCGGTTAATACAGGTGAATTTGTTGAGTGCTGGAAGGGAGAAGCGACAGGCATCTGTGAATTTCGACCGTTGCCCGATAAACGTGAACACGAATGCATAGATATAATATATGAAATACGCGCTTGTATATATGAGGAAGAAGGTTGGTTCACCCTCGCGAGGGAGGCCGTCGCAACCGCTTCTCTCCCTCGGAGGATCGGCCGAACGGTCGCTTTAATCGTGAACCGGGGTTACCGGGCGCGTCAGGTGCTTCTTCCTGGACGTCAAGTGCACACACAGAGCAGTCGAGAACCCCATATAGAGGCACAAGTGCTTTTTTCGATTTAATGACACGTTGTGGTATACCTGATGCTAATACCCGTAGCCTCCGCACCCCATGCGTATACATACACACGCGCAGATATCTATCAAACACGGCTTGTGCACACATATGTATATCCAAATCGACGGTTGAAAGTTAAAAAAAAAAAAAAACGAAAAAAAGATCGTATTTCACATAGTTTTTCATGTTAAATGAACCGAGAAACGTTCCTGCGTGATCTTAAGCTGAATTTTACACATCGAAACGAGAGAATGTGGAAAAATCAATGAGGGAGAAAGAAATTTTCAAGACTGTCTCGCAGATTTCCCCTCAGTCGAGATAAAGTTCGTTCGAGACTTTCGACAAACTTATATCGACCATCGGGTCGATGGACTTTTACATTGAAAAAAAAAGCTCAGCTTAGCCGAGGGGCAGCTTCGTTGTCATTATATAGGATGGTCCTTGTGGCAGACTAGAAGTCATTTGATCGACTATTTTTAACGATAAAACCTGTTGGAGACAGCTATGAAATCTGATAGGACGTTGAAGTTGTTATGCAGACTTTATAATAAGTATGGAGATGACTTTTAGCACTTGAATTAATTTTTTTTTTTTCTTTAAGTAATTTCGTTTTTTCGTCATCAAATTTTACGAGTTCGTTGAATCATTTGAGCTCGGCTGACCTCAAAAATGTTGAAAGTTTTCTAGCAAATGTATCATATGATTACATAATTCTTAATTAGTTTTGATTATTAATGTAATTTCATTACGCACGGAAATAAGAGGCGTGGACAGTTTGATATTGATAAATGCTTAAAATTCTCATGAATTAACTGCGACACTCGTAGCAGAAGGCTGGTCAGCTGATCGGTTACACCGTTAACCAATTGAGTTGTATGCTGATCGTTTAATTGGAAATTTCGTTGCCAAACATTCCGCGACCCTACTTATTTTTTTATACAATCTATCGGAAGCTCATCATTTCGCGAACTAATTGATCGTTGAATGAATGACTTGTCCAGGATTCAAGTAGGTTCATTTCTAAACTGAACTCGTGGCGAGCTTTTTTTACTGAACTTGCGGCGAGCCGGAAAGATCGGCAACGTGATCTGAAACCTTGCAGTCTTAAAAAAAAAAAATGTTTTCAGGATTAAAATATTTTCAATTTACAAAATTCTCCAATAAGCGCCAAAGTGGCAGGGACTATCTTAATTGTTCCTGAAAAAAAAAATAGTGATCTACGGAGCTCAAATTCGGAGCTACGTAATTATTTTTTAGATCTACGTAGATCTAAATTTTGGAAAATCAATAGGATCTACCTAGTTTTCATTTAGATCTACCTAGATCTCCGTTAGATCTACTTCCATTTTTTCCATCGATATATTTTTATCATTGCCACGTTGATGCTTCCACGGGTAGTTTTCTCGATTATTTTTACGCTTCTTCATTAACGGCTCATTAAAAAAATATTCCAATTTAACATTTTACAACTGTTCGTAGCTCGTACTGTATCATTTCCGCGAGAAATATATACAAATTGTCCCATACTCGATTCTCGTATAAACACCCTCGCTTTTTGATCCGCTCTTCCCCTCTCGCTGCGCCGCGAAGAACGATCCGCGAGAGATGATGCACCTTGCCCCCGGCGCGACCGGTGCACTCCGAGGAGATGCCGACGATCGTGCGCGCACCTTCCTCGGGAGCCGCGTTTGCTCCGCACAGGGCCCCGAAGACGGCGCGAAACTCGAAGAGAGGAGAGAGATGAAGCGAGTTTGGCGTTTCTCTGTGCTGAAGAGCGACCGCGGCGTTTGGAGTCTTATACTCCCCTCGCTATGGCAGCTGTAACGTTCTCGCAGAAGGCAATCTTCGGCCTTTTGCCGCTCGCGAGAATTGCCCACACGCGTACATTTCCAATGTGTATATATATATATATATATATATATATATATATATATATATATATATATATATATATATATATATAGATAGATTTGCCGATTGGGCAAACGCGTGCAGGTCGTCCTTCGTCGTCGTTGCCAACGGGGCATTTTGTACAGGTGTTTTTTCGATGTTAAAAACGATCGCGCGAGAAGGCTCTTTGTCTCTGGCCTCACTATATATATATACGTATATATATATACCATATATATTTTTTTCTCCGCCCCGGATGGAAACTGTTTAGATCAACGTAGATCTAAATTTTGGAAAATCGTAGATCTACCTAGATCTCCGTATATAATGGTAGATTCACGTACATTCTAGTCGGCCTAATATCATGTTTGAACCCTTTTATTAGGTCTCCGTTTATCTATTTGAATCCCAGTAGATTTACTTAGATCTAAATAAATATAATCGAGATCCAGCCATTTCTAATTGAGATCTAAGTAAACCTATGATTTTTCTGAATTTAGATCTACCAAGATCCAAAAATTTGATCTACCAATCTCTAATATGGATCTGCGTTGTTATTTTTTAGATCGAATTAGATCTACCTAGATCTCTGTTTATCTACTTGAATCCCAGTAGATTTACTTAGATCTGAATAAATATAACCAAAATCCAGCCGGATCTAACGGAGATCTAAATTCTACGATTTTTCCAAATTTAGTTCTACGTAGATTAAAAAAAAAAAACTATATAGATCTAAATTTGATCTACAAAGTTCTAATACGGATCGGCGTAGTTAATTTATAGATCAAATTAGATCCACGTTGATCTAAATTTTGGAAAGCCATAGATCTACGTAGATCTCCGTACGTGGCGGTATAGATTTACGTACATTCGAGTCGAACTAATATCATGCTCGAACACTTTTGCTTATATCAGATCTCTATTTACTTGAATCCCAGTAGATTTACTTAGATCTAAGTAGATCCAACGGAGACCTATAAGTAGGTCCAATAGAGATCTACGGCGCGGATCGAATTGAAATTT
>OY751320.1:24268369-24464870 GCA_963564615.1 Rhorus exstirpatorius
AAAAAGAAAAAAAAAAATAATTAGCCAATCAATTAAAATTTATTTTCATTGCCATGCGAATGCGATAAAATTTTACGAGCAACGAAGGAAGACATTGCGCTGTCACGTGCATATTACATTATATAAATGTAATTCACTTTCACTTCCGGTCCTGATCCGGCAATATTTCGTTTACACTCTCGCTTGCACTGTACCCGCGTCCCCCACACTCATTCGCGAGTGACGAAAATCCGTAGGTGGGATGACAAAACGCAGTCTGGAATGGTCGCGGTAATCCATTGACTCGGAGCGTTGACTTTTGCGTCTATTAAATGACATAACTTGGTGGTCAAAGTTCCCCCAGTGTTCGTCCTGTATTTTCAACATGGCCGCGCGAGAGTGTAAAATTTTAAATGAACATTATACGGGAGGCCGAAGGGTCTGCCCTGATTTTTACGAAATAAATCTCGAGAGAGAGAGAGAGAGAGAGAGGGAGAGAGGGAGAGTAAAACGATCGTTTCCGCGCTTCGCGAGGCGTGAAATGACCCAGAGTTTTGTCCATGCTCGTTTAACACTGACGAGTTGAGCTCTCTCTATGACGTGATATGTGCGCTCGAATCCACGATCGCCCTATAGAAGGGATAAAGACAAAGTCCTGCGCTTATACGCCCTCGAGCGATCCTCGAAGGGGAGTTCCGGTCCCGAGAATACACCGGAAGTATAACGATTATATGTATATATCGTTTTCGTATAATTTGGACGAGCCCTCCATATTCATAAACTCCGTGACACCGTGGGCGCGTCAGATAACTTCGCATTATTCATACCTAGTCGTGTATATATACATATATATAAATGCACGGACTTTGTAAACCAGTTGTTGAAAAATTAAATCATGGAAAATTAATAGTTTGATCCTTTTTCGTTGACTATTCGCGATGTGAACTCGGGGAAAAAAATCATTTAGATTTACGTATAAATATCATTTGAATCTACGTTCATATTTTTTAGATCAAATTTTATCTGCTGTTCAAAAGTTTGGAAAATCGTAGATCTACCTGGATCTCCGTATATGTCACGGTGCATTTTCGCTACATTCGATTCGAACTAATATATCACGTTCAGACACTTTTGCTTATTAGATCTCATCCGTTCATCCATGCACTTGAATCCCAGTAAATTTACTTAAATTTGATTTAGATATAACCGAGATACAGATGGATCTAATTGAGATCCAAGCAAATCGACGATTTTCCTAAATTTAGATCTACGTAGATCCAATAAATAACTATACATATAGATCTAAATTTTATCTGCGAAGCTCGAAGCTCTATAACATGGATCTGCGTAGTCCTTTTTTTAGATCAAATTTGATCTACGTAGATCTATATAAAGTTTGGAAAATCGTAGATCTACGTAGATCTCCGTATGAGATCGTGCATTTTCGTAAATTCGATTCGAACTAATGTCATGTTCGAACACTTTTGCTTTAATAAATCTCCGCGTTTATCTACTTGAATCTCAGTAGATTTACTTAGATCTGAGTAGATCTAACGGAGATCTAGAAAGATTCAATTGGGATCTAGGTAGATCCAATTGAGATCTAGATAGATCTACGATTTTTTCAAAACACAGTCACAATTATAAATTGTACCGGAAACCCATAATTTTTTTTACCCAATCTAATTTTTCAAAGTCTCAGCATTACGAAAAACATTTGTGTAAACGATTTTTGTAAAAGAAAAATCGAAAAACGAAGCTTCGCCAAGCAAGGATTGAAATGATCGAATGAAAAACCCCTGAAATGAATATATAACGAAAAAATAATGATTAATTATCGTAAACATGTAAAAAAAATTATTTCGTGTCTGTATATATCTGCTGGAACGTTTTAAGATATTGTTCCTTTTTTTTAAATTAATAATTGGATTTTTTTCGCCGCTTACTGCTTAACGACTCGAAGCTCTCGTATTTTTTTTCTCTCGCCAACTATCTCTCGAACAATCTAATCCCTTCAATCGTTGAAAAATCGTCGACGTAATAATTATACTCGACGTTCTTCTATAACGGAATGTCGTATATTATGACGTAAATCTGACTCTGCATGCACTATATATATACATTTACATTTAAATGCAATGTTCGTTGCACATTATGCACGATGCAATAACGAGAGGGGGAGCCCCACGTGGCAAATGATACCATTTATACCGCGAGGAGGGTTCAGAAGTCACTGCGTATATACCAGAGCAAACTTTTATATATGTCATTTATTATTATGAATCAAGACTCGGGCGCGAGTCTGTCAGTTCGTTCGATTAAAAAAAAAACAAAAAAAATCGAGGGTTGCTCATGCTCCCGAGTATTATTACCCCAATTTAATTGAGCATTCATAATAATAACAATAAATTAATTTTCATTCCCAAGCTCGCAATTTCCGATAATGTCATTTGAAAAATGATTTTTCTCACAATTACATACGATTAATCGTTGTTCAATGAAATTACATGAAAAATTACATATTTGTTAATCCAAATGTTTCAATTAAAGGGTCTTGAAAAAAAAAAAAATACCACAATTGCAGTAACGAAAAAATGATATCATAATGCACAGTTTCAATTTAAATTAATCATTAATTTGAAACAAATTAATTTCGTAAATCGTATTATGCGTTCATCGAACGAATTACTATAATGACGATGACTGTACTCTCAATCAAGGCCATTTTTATTATTTGTTTTTTTTTTTATTTTTATTTTATTTATTTATTTATTTATTTCCCTATTATCGTTATCGGTTGGCTCGCGCGGTTCCCGAGTCACCGAACGCCAGGCACCTTCGACCGGTCTGTCGTTGTGGTTCGCTTGATAGCGATTAAACTGTAATCGAAGAGTCACAACGACCAGCGAGGGAAGCCTATATAGTATTTCGCGATTTGTATAGCGAGAAGCGAAAGAGCCAATCGGGTCACTTGAATGTTCGTCGTGTCTCTTTTCCCTTCTGAAAACTTTGTTATATTTGTTGTTGTTTTTTTTTTTAATTTTTTTATATAAATCTCGTACGCCAATGTTGCACTCGACAATCAGCTAGACGTTAGTTGCCAATATTCGTACAGTCTCGGATTAGTGCAACGATGCATCAGCGACGAATGCATGAAGCAGATAATACGAGAGAGAGAGAGAGAGAGAGAGAGAGAGAGAGAGAGAGAGAGAGGACAAAATGATAAACACAATAAAACAATATTTATCATCGTGAATGCTGATAAAACAATGACCCGTTGTTCAGCCTAATGGGAAATCTATTTTTTTTTTCACTTTCTTGAGAATCTTAACCCAGTTACTACGAAAGAAATAGAAAAAGAAAAAAAAAACAACTATAATGATATAACGATCCAGCTATATCTCGCTGTGACTGGTAAATTTCAGGACACCAGATTAATGAATCGACGGAAAATTTAATTGAGATTTTAGTTTTAGGATAAATATCAAATTATTATAAATATTTAAACATTTATAAAATACTTTCAGTATTGTTCAATATTGTGGGGCAGGGGGGGGGGGGGAAGAATCATGTTAACAACTTCCTTTGGTACTCAAAAATTTTTTTGAAATATAATCTTGAACTTTATCACTCATATATTCCTTAGATTTTCTTATCAATAAACGAGAAAGCCGGAAAGAAATTTTTCGACCGATTGTCAAGTTGCAAAGTGCAAAGGTCCGATCGGTACTCTTTCCGTTATCGCTCTTTTCTCATGTTACTATTTTTATTAATAATAAATATGCCCTGAGATATTTGCTCGATTGTTCTTTTTATTAAAATGTATTCTTATCGTCGCTATAATAGTGAAAAAGAAGAAAGAGCGAGATTAAAAAATCTCCGAGTACGGAAAAGGCGGTTTTTTTTTTTTAAATTCTTATCCATACAAACGAAGCTGCTCGCCATCGGAAAAAGAGTGGGATAAGGAGAATTTCGAGCAAACAGACAACTTCGGTGTCTGTGTGGTGATCTGTCATTATAAACGCTTCATTAGGTCATCAGAGGAAAAAAATTACGGAGCTTAAATCCAGTAAGAAATGACATTATTATTATTGTTATTATTATTATCGTATTTTATTTCATTGGCCATGGATCTCAGATAAAAAATGATTAAAGACAATCGAACACGTACGAAAAAAAACTTATCGATGCAGAGAATTATCGTAAAATAGTTATCAATTGTCTACTTAAGAGCGTGGCATAATTTTTTCCCCGATATTGACCATATATCATGAGAAAAATTGGTGATCACCATTGCCCCAATATCCCTTATAAGATTGATATAACGGGGAAAGATAGGTGATCCGAATTACCCCACTACCAAAGGGTTCCACGTTTCTCCGCCTGAAGCGCAAGATTTCGGCGCATGCGTATACTCGAGGTAGAAAAGTCCATTAGTAGCGCGCGCTCTATAGTACTGGCGGCGAATACCTAAGTTATTGTCCGCCGGTATTCGCGCTTGCTGTTTGTGCTCAAAGTCGTGTTTTTTTCTCTCGTCTCGCTTTGTGAAAGTTTTGTTATTCATTAAAGATCGGCTTAGTGAAGAAATTAATGATTATTTTGATATTAGTGACTTATGTGACAAGTGATGTGATTGGAAAAAAAAGTGAAATCGAGAGGGGGTTCGGGATAAAGGAGAGCGTCAACTCCGATGGTGAATTATCGATGGACCTTCTTCCGTTTCAATGAAGAAGAGAAACAGTCAGCAAGTAATAAGTAAAATAATTAATTATTTATTTGGCACTTTAGGCAAGTCGTTAAAAGTGCTTGTCGTTGTTATATAATTACTTTTATTCGTGTGTGTGTGTATTTCGATGTTAAATAACCAGCAAGTAAGTTGTGGCCTCTCGAGGTGCATATAACCTTACTTGGCAATCGGTGCGTTAGGAAATTCGCTTTTGTATACTTATACATATATGTATCAGCCTGCATTGACCAGATACCCACGATGTTGTGGTTCCTTGCAAGGCTCTCGTCCTGAGACGTCTCGTAGAGAAAAATACATTGTAATTTCAACGATCGAAAAAAATATAACCTATAATCGGTGTTTTTCGTTCGTCAAATTGTTTTTTTTATTTTCACATTGAAAAAAAAAAGTGTATCGAAATAAAATAATCGCGAAAAGTATTAGCGTCGAATTCTCTCTGTCGAAACGACCATTATAGAGAGATGGCGAACGATCGAGAAGTACTGAGAGAAATATGGGAGGGTAAAATACCAGTTTGCTTTCAATTGGATCCCGAGGAAGTTTGCGAGTTGCAGGCACCCGATCCGTTTTATCTCATGGTACCGAGATTGAGTTATTTCCCTCTCTGCACCGACAAGGTAATCCGCAAATGCTTCCTCGTAATTGGAGATTTGCAACATGAAATTTTCGAATCATATTTGAATTGCCGTGTCTATCAAAATTCATTGCAAAGGATTGTCAAATTGAATAAATTCGTATGGAATTTCCAACTAGCAATTATTCCGTCGGTGTCAAAAAAAAAAAAAAAAAAAAAAACCCCCCGAATTATACGATTGAAACGTTAGACTTGAATTGCAAGTGTTATTAGAAAATTGAATTTTGCATATCTCAGCTCTTTGCATTATCATAATCGTGACTCGATGATCCCAACGATGATCGATGATTTGTCAGGTGCGCAAACATTTTATGCGACACATACAGCAAGACAAACAGGAAAACGAGATGTGGCTGGAGTTCAACGGTACACCGTTGAAATGGCACTTTCCCATAGGAGTTTTGCTCGATCTTTACGCCACCGATGTACAATTGCCCTGGAACATAGTCGTGCATTTTGACAAATTTCCGGAAAACATACTCATGCACTGCGGCAGCAAGTAAAATCCAGATTCTCCGTAATTCTTGCGTCGATGGGCATTCCTCGTCGTTTTGGGAAAAAGCATTTTTTCATACCGCCTATAATTCGTTTCCTACTAATTATTTCTCACAAACGTTCCGCGATATTTGTTGATCGTATCGCATAGTAATTCCGTACTTCATGAAAAACGACACGCGTTTCTCAAATCGACGAAAGTAGACCATCTCCGAGTTTTCTTCCGCGTCGAGAGCCCATTTTGCCCTCGTTCCTCATGCAAATTCTGTATTATCAGAGAGATCGTTGAGGCTCACTTTCTGTCGTGCATAAAGGAAGCCGATGTCCTGAAGCACAGAGGCCAAGTGGTATCGAGCATGCAAAAGAAAGATCACAATCAGCTCTGGCTCGGTTTGCTAAATGACAAATTCGATCAGTTCTGGGCCGTGAATCGTAGGCTCATGGAGACTAACAGCAGCGACGAGGGTTTCAAGTATATTCCCTTTAGGTGTTACACCAGCGAGGACAAGTACATACAGAAATTAGTGAAACCCGTGAACGAGGAAGGACAGAGAAAGACGCTGAAGCATTTGTTGAACGAAGTTTTTGGGGAGGATAATCAAGGTAATTATTGAGAATATCGGCTCGGATAATAATTAAAGATAATATCAATCGTTAGGGTAGACGTACCAGTTGCGGCCGCTATACCGTTCGTGGCCACTCCGCATTTTCCTCGAATTTCTTAAAGTTTCAAGGCTATGAGCGTAATGTTTTCGATATTCAAGATGTTTCCGCACCAATATCGATTGCTTTATTGAATATTCGCTAATTTATTTCAACGAAATATGACGAAATTTTTCAACGCCGAGCGATTCGCGTAGTTCTCTTGTCAGAAGTGTTAAGGGATCCGGAGATGAGAAGACTACGGTTTTTTATTATCTAAAGTCATTCCGCTCCATAGAAAAATGTATATTTCATCAGTTAAAGCTCATTTTGCGGGTTGTAATCACAAAAAACTGACTTATCAGCTAAAATATCTGAAAAATATATGCGATGGCCAAAAGTCGTACATTCAAAATGCGATTCTTCTATTTGTGGCCGCAATTCAAAGCTCAGTGGTCACAACTGGTACTTCGGATGACCAAAAGTAGCACAATTGTGGCCACAAACGGTGAAAAAATTACAGCTACAAGATAATTTCCTATTTTCTTATTTATCATGATCAGAAAAGATTTTAAATGATAACAGTTCGATTCTGCGTACCTTTTGGGTTAAATCGATCGCTCTTTCAATTCTGAATTTGCAATAATGCGAACACTTTTCGTAAATGAATGTTCGAAAAATGCATAAAGTGGCGCCACAACCCGGTACGTCTATCCTATACCTCTCTCTTATTGAAAAGTTGTTTCGATAAATATATTTATAGAAATTCATGAATATTTTGTATCAAAACGGGGAAAAAAAATTAAATTTCCCAATATTAAATGCTCGATACTATTGTTCTCCAGTTGAAGCGAGAACTCATGGAATACTACCGCCGATCGAGACACCTCTGCAATGGCTCTCCGAGCACTTGAGCTATCCCGACAATTTTGTTCATCTCTGTATGATCACGTCATAACGCAACGTGGCGAATAATTGTTGCAAGCTTTTTAAAAAAATAATGACTTTATCTCGACCTATTCTTCATAAGCTTCGAAGACACGATGAGATATTCCTCGAGAGAGAGAGAGAGAGAGAGAGAGAGACATATTTTTACTTTTCTACAATCGATACGTCGATCCAAAGACTCCAATCCCCCAGAAATTATCTCTTAGCATCTTGAATCCGCGTGTATTATATATATATTTATTCGATACTCGGAAAAATTCTCGCTTCTTCATTGATTCGTTCAGGAACGAACAGAGACGATGAAATATTTATTGTATAATAATAACAATGTTAATAATAATAATAATAATAATACGGTATCTTCGATAAATAATAATAAATATATATATATATATATATAAGTACGTGTACATAAAAGAATATCGCTGTACGAGATTATTTTATGCAATTCAAATATTTGATTTGAAAAAATTCGTTATTTTTTTTTCTGTTTCAATCTCGCATTTTTGCCTTTCGAATGAAAAAAAAAAATATATTGTGTAAAATCATTTTTTTTTGCGCTTTCTTTTACGCTATCTCGATTGAATGCGCAAGATGAGATGGCAAAATCGCGGGGAAAAATTTCGTGAAATAAAATAATTAACGAGGAAAAAAAAAATTGTAATTGAGTATCCATTTATATTATTGACAATTGTCAGCTTATCGCGCAGCTCTCTTCCAGATTTCTATATATTCTCATAATCTGGGAAGTCAGATCGTTCGGAATTTCCGCCGGTCTACGTATTATCACCGGCTGATTACCGTAATTACTGTACTCGATCGTACGTCTGCTTTTCCCGTAGCTCAGATAATTCGAAGTCTCAGTCTTTTTCTCGTACTCCTGAAAACAGAAAGAAAAAAAAAAACACCTTTTGATGAAAAATTCTGTCGAAAAAAAAAACCGTCAATATAAGAAATACACTTAGGACCTCGATTTAACGGCCCTCGATTTAATAGACACTCCCCACCATGTCGCATTTGTCGATCCGTTTTTCGCGCGGTGCGGGAGATGGTGGGGGACGCTTAAAGTCTCGCCGATCAGGCCCGTAGCACGGAGTGCCGATGCGCAGATGCGCGATGGGCGGGCGTACGCAACCTCGATTTAAACAAGATGCGATGCGGAGCCGGTCCCTCCACTGGCCGTTAAATCGAGGTCCTAGTATATTCGAAAATCAAATTCATGAGAGTCCCCCCCCCCCAACGAAATTATAATTGTTTTCTCGTACTTTTTTTTTTTTATTTCTAAATTAACTAAAGCCTTTTGATACATTTTGAAATAATTTTTGTCAGATATGACGAGATTTGGAGGAAAAAAAAATTAGAATTCCATAAATTTGTTTCGAAAAATTTGAAATAAAAAAAAAATATTTCGATCCTCATCGATCCTCGACAAATCATATATTGTACCGATCGTTGTACGATGAAATTCTCTTTGATGTCGAAAATTTGAGCAATTGGGTAGATGTACCGTTTATGACCAGTCTCTTAATTAATTCTAAATATTAAGTATCGTGAAGTTGACAGCATGAAGATCAGGGATTTTAGGGAACAGTGCTTAAGTTATTTCGGCACAACTTTTTGCCGCTTCGGAGGCTTATTACTGCGTCTCTGTGGATAATCGACTGTAAATGTGTATAGCTCTTCGGAGATTCTGACTAAACCTTACAGAAAGCGTTCAGCGCACTGCGAGTAAGTACATGAACAATTGTCGCTTATTTCACCAAAATATAAACAAGACAATGCATATATTACATCAACAAACTTCGTTCTTTCGAATAAAATTAAATTTCCCGAAGCACAGGCAACAATATATTACAAACAAGGCGTATGGCCGCAAATGGTACAATGGATTTTGTCGTTGTACCGTTCTTTTTTATTATTACTTATAACTATAGATTATAATTATATATTATAACTATAGATTATTATTATTTTCATACATAGTAAATTATTTGTCAATCTTACCGAGAAGAATATATAGGGTGAACAAAAAAAAAAATACTGAAACGCAGAAAGACAAAATTTAGAAAAAAACCTCCAAAAAAAACATTTTTTTGTCAACTACTGTGAAAAGGACGTCAAAAAATGCATTGCAAGCGACAAGAGATGGTACTCCAATCGCGAAGTTTTTTTATATTGCATCCTATAATTATTATATTTCACTATTGCATTATATTGCATTTGCAATTTGTTTCTTGGTAATTCTTCGAAAGTGTGAATTAACTTTTTATTTGGTCTTTTCCATTACAATAGATGAGCATCCATCTGAATTAGTGGAATTCAATTTTCCTGCCGACAGTTCCATCAGTCACCTGATTCCTTTTCCTAATCAATGTATTCTTATCAAAAAAAAAAGTCGTACAGTGGAGAGTTCTTTACAGTGAATGAAAATAGCTCGATACAGTCGAATTATTGAAGCTACATCAGAACATATTGAGAAAGAAAATCTTAATACTGCTGGCATCGAAGCCAATGCAGATCTTCTGTCTGATAAGTGTAGATACATTAGCCGATTCGGTGCCTCGCGAATATGTCAATTCGCAAAAAATCGCTCACCGACGCTTTGAATTCAATTCTTTTATGGCCGCAAAAATGCAAAAATGCCCGAAAACGTAAAAAACCAATCGAAAATTCATTACTGTGATAACGACACCTAAATGGTTAGAGATAATGGAGGCCAAGGAAAAAGAAAAAAAAGAAGAGGAAAACAGAATGAGAAGAGTTGAAAGACTAGCATATATGGAAGAAAATAAAAAGGTTAAGGATGTAACGGACGTACCTTCCCAACCAAAAGTGACTTTCGTCGACAATATTGCATACTTCATGATAAGATAAAAATCTGAAAAAATTCAGCCACGATAAAGACGATAAGAAGATTACTTTTTAATAATAATAATGCCCAAAAGTTATCAATAAATTGTTTAAACAAAATATTGTTCAACAAATTTTTAGGGAATGTTTTTTTTTGTCATGTGAAAATAATTCGTTGATTTTTCTGACTACACGTGAATTTTTTTCAAATTTTCTTATCTTTTTGAAATTTTGGTTTTCGGAAATTTGTAAAGGTTGTATTTACGAAACTATTCGTTCAATGCCCTGGAAACTTCTTAATTGTAATATACAACGTTTTTACGAAAACATATACAAAATTCGCGATTTTTCCTTCATTTTTTTAAATTAAAAATTTTTTCGGAAACCGAAATTTCAAAATGATAAGAAATTTTTAAAAAAATTCGTGTGTAGTCAGAAAAATCAACGAATTCATTTCACGTATCAAAAAAAAACTTTGCCTAAAAATTTGTTATACAATGTTTTGTTTAAACAATTAGTTGATAACTTTTTGGCATTATTATTATTCAAAATTAATCTTATCATCTTTATTCTGCTTGAATTTTTTCCGATTTTTATTTTATCACAAAGTATGCAATATTGTCGACTAAAGTCACTTTTGGTTGGGAAGGTACGTCCGATACATCCTAAAGCTGAGAAGCTAATAGAGCCAAATAGAAAAAAAAGCTGTGTTCAAACCTTGTAAAGTTGATAGGAACAGTAAATAAAAAGTTGCGTATTGTCAAAGAAAATACATGTTTTCAACCAGAATAATTTTTTTGTGTTTATAAATTTTTGTATGGTTAAATAAAAACTCGAGTTGATAGAGTAGAATGTGTATTCGATTTAAATCTCGCCTACTAATTTTTTTTTTTTTTTAGTGGCCACAAATGGCAACCTGGCTGGCAAAAAATAGTACTTTAGTGGCCACAAATGGTAAAAACAGAAGTCGCATGACTATTCTATGTTTTTTCGAGTAATTATAGTCGGAAAAAATTTCGATTAATGACAATTTCATCAGATATATATTTAGCAATGATATTGATCACCTTTTCACTATACCGGACAGTTTTATTTAAAAGTTATCTAGCAATAAACAACACGAAAATGCTTCAAGTGGACACAAAATGGTACATCTACCCTAATAACTTGAAATTTTTCGAATAATTTTTCACAGATATTTTTCCATCAAAATCTCCCAACGACGAATCGTCATTTTCATTGGATATAATTTTCGGATGATTTCACTGGCTTGAAATTATTTCAATATTAGGGAGGGGGGGGGGGATAGAAAACAATACAGTAGAAACTCATTTGATGCACGCTCATTTGTTGCCTGTTTTCCCCTCGATTCCCTTGATTGATTCACGCCGCGCACCCCCCACCACTTCGGGCCTCGAGACACTAGCCCCACCCCTCTTTCTCCTTTTATGCCGTCTCTCTTGTTGCTCGTGGTTACCGGCCGCTAGCGGCACTCTTGTTCGTCGTCAACCTCAAAACGCGATAGGTAAGATTTCGTTTCTAATAAAGAAAAAAATCGTTTTGTGCTTGCGTGAATGATTTTGAAAAAAGTAACGTTGCGAGATTAAAATTTAGACTCGGTTTTTGTACACTTTTGGCGAATGATTTAAAAATAAAAGCATTCCTTCATTTCCTAACAGCTGATCAATTCGTGTGACAGAAACAACGATATTCATAGCTGTATATACATATGTACGAGCGTGGGATATGCTCTCTGCAGGGATTGGTTCTGCCAAAAGTTGTAGAGGGGCACCCTTGATTAATGCACTCCCTCAATAGGTGTCGGTACAAAAGTCGTGCATTAAATGAGTTTCCACTGTACTTTAAAATGGTAAATTTTTTTACCTCGTAGATCAGCATAGCG
This sequence comes from Rhorus exstirpatorius, assembly GCA_963564615.1. Taxonomy (NCBI): domain Eukaryota; kingdom Metazoa; phylum Arthropoda; class Insecta; order Hymenoptera; family Ichneumonidae; genus Rhorus; species Rhorus exstirpatorius. Next base: position 24,280,568 of record OY751320.1, read on the forward strand.
GTATCCTGATATCTCCTGTGAATCTCCTCGTTCGTTAGCTCGATTTTAACATCGGGAGATTCATACCTGGCAGTCATTTGCCAATTAAAAAAAAAATGGGGGAAAAAAATATCTGATGTGTTCTCTCAGCTGGTACGTACGATTTTCCAATATTATCTGAAACAAAATATGCTCCGCGTCATGAAAAATTAAAATGCGCAGGGAAAATCTTGTTTGGCTTAAAAAATAAAAAAAATTAAATAAAAAAAAACCACGTGACGAGCTATAATTATTAGTCCGCGTTGAGATTTAACGTTCCGAAACGACATGTGTCCCTCCGCGTTACACGGAAGAGATGAGAATCGTGCGTGTATACGTGCGCGAGAGCATCAGCTCGCGAGACGCCAAGATAAAAATACAATCGTTTGGCCTTTCGCAAGTGACGAACGTGATTTTCCTTCTTGCGAAACAAATGACTGTTTCAATTTCGTCCTATCTCCCCCTTCCCCTGCCCCTTTAAACTTCACTTGAATTTTTTTCACCCTCTATCGATGCATAATTGTCAGGTGTGTGTGTGTGTGTGGAAAGTTTTAAATTTATATTTACAATTTCCGAAATATCGATTTTTTTCCTAATTAATTAATTCAATCGGTTGACAGTCGATCCAGAAAATTTATTCCATCAAAAAAAAAAAAAAAAAAAAAAAAGAATAATAATTCAAATGCACATAATTATATGATTGAAACAAAAAACATATCAAAAGTATTCGACGAAAAAAAATTCTATCGAAAAAAATTACTCCATTGCGTAAAAATTGTTCGATTAAAAAAAAATGTCATTTACAAAAATTATTGAATTAAAAAAAAATTATTATACACCGCAGGGCAATACACCGTGGTTTATTGCCCTGCACCAGCAGGGAAAACCACTTTATTTCCCTTGGTGTATAAAATATCGTATTCACTACAGGGCAAAAAGTGTTTTTTGACTCATGCGATTGTATCCCTCGGCTTCGCCTCGGGATACAACCTTCGCATTCGTCAAAAAAAATTTTTGCCCTGTAGTGAATAATATACTATTCTATTGCAAATATTTTTTTTTTCCGTCACAGAAAAATATATTGGATCGAGAGAATATATGATACCATTACCGGTCTGTCTGCACTTTTTTTTTCAAATGCGAAGATTATATCGATCGTAGTTGACTCTTCTGTAGATCGCGAAACAACGAATATCGATCGAATGAAAGTATTTGCCCGGCGAGCCCGTTGAAATCGGCGTTCGTTTTTTGGCTCAAGTCCAAAAAAAAATTAAGAAAAAAAACCTTTCGGAATGCCTTTTTAATTTCCGGTTTAAGCGCGACGGTTATAGCGAGCTCGCAAGGAAATAAACCTTTCGTGAATTTAGAAATTTAGAAATTGTTTTTTTTCACAATGTCCACGAGTTCTCGAGGTTAAATATTAGAAAAAAACGAATGAGAGTTCATTACCAATTAATTCATGGAAAAAAATATTGAAAATAATAAATACTAATAATATTAATGAAAAAACTATCAGTATGTAAGTTTTTTTTTTTCATTGCATTTTACTCCATCGTTGTATCGACATTTTTTAGGGAGGAATTTTTTAAATGCACAAGCGGTTACTCTTCTCTATTTCTCTTTCTCTCTCGTTGAGCCGTGTGGTAATCCCTCCTAATTGCATTGCATCAGGCGATAGAATCTAATGGCTCTCTGGTTGGCATCGGACAGGCGGCTTTGATTCAAGGCCTTAAGAATATCATAACACTGTCCAAAGCGTTAATTGAACGATAATAACGTAATTAAAAAATGTTCACCTTTAATACACAATTTTTTTTCTCGATATTTTCGTATTATGGTCCAATATTTTTACATACAAGTGAAAAATCGTATAAAGTTTGATTATCAAAAAAATGATTTTGCAAACTTGAGTGTATATAAAAATAAAAAAAATTTCGTACATTTTAATTTGAAGAAGTAACGCCTCCCGTGTGGTCGTACAAAAAAATTAGCACAGTTTTCCTTCGTAGAATGAATAGTCAGGGTCACGTGATGAAGAAAAAAAAAAAAGAACCGGAAGTCCCCGTGTACATGTAAACACATTGGCACGACCTCGATATAAACGGGTCTTCATGATATATTATACGGATCACAGCCCGAAGGGGCGCTCCGTTCGTAATACTGGGCACTATAATCGTTTTCAACATACTCCATTATACATCGTAATTGTGGTCAACGAGGCAAAAAATCACTAGCCAGTATGTAACGTGTCAACGTATACATAGGTGCCCGGTATAAGAATAATCCCCCTCGTTTCCGCTTGCTCAATGAAGCTCTTCGCACACTGACTCATCGTGTGATTCTCTTAATCTTTTCACTCTCGTCACGTACACCCACGGGATTACGATGCAATATCGATTATCACAATCTGCAGATATCAGAGGGTCGATTTATAACGCGCTCGCGAGCATGTATAATTATTTCGAGATAGGAAGAAGATTCAACATCTTTCAGCTCAAAGTGTTTTCTGCATCATCGATGCTCAATTGATGAAATATTGTTCCACTTTACCGAGCAATGATATTAAAGAATTGTGCTAGGGGGGCTCTCTCTTCCGTCTTCTCGTTTTTTCTATACAAGCTTCATTTTCTTATCCACGTGCATAAGTGTCGAGGGAAGGGATATAAAGGCCAAGCTCGAAGCACATGTGTGCATAGAAAAATATGCGAATTTAATTTCTTCGTCTCGCTCTCGTCGATAAGAAAACCCTCGGGAACCAGGTGCTGGGTGCTCCCATAAGATTTTTCAATGCATCAATTCCGTGTACTCTTGCTCGACATACTACGAGAAACACATGCACACATGCATATACATATCTTTGCGAATATATACGACTTCTTTTTTTTTCTTCGTACTCGAACGGCCAATGGCAATCGGCTGCTTGTATGCCGCCTGCGATAATGGAAACAATGCAACACGCGTGTTTTCCTGCTTCGATCGTATAACTCCCCGTAGAGAACGTTATTATGTTCCGATATAGCTCTTATGAATTTAACGTGAATTCGTGATGCAGACGTTTTTTTAAATTTATTTATTTATTTATTTTCACCGTTTATTATCACATTGGTCTCCTCGTTGATATTCTTGGCGATAAGAAATGCTGATAATTCTGATAATTTACGAATTTCCGTGGGTTATGCCAAGAATGGATTTTACTTTTTCGAAATTAAAAAAAAAAAAAAATTCAAAAGTTCATAGCAACGAAGGAAAAATTTGCAAATACTTTATCGTTACGAAAGACGTTTATTCGAATAAATTGAATTGTTTTACAGTTCAACATTATTTTAATTACACTTGACGAATTTTATACGTTGTTTTTTTTCTTAATGTTAAGAATGTACGCAACAAATGAATTTAGCATCCGCATCATGGGGGGGGGGGGGGGGGGGGCATAAAAAAATCTTTAATACTTAGAATTTTTTTTTTCGAATGATTAATTTTTATGACGCGAATTTCGAATGGGTTTCCGGGTAGAGAAGACTGACTGGTCGTTGACTGCATGACCAGTTTCATAAGAACAGCCTAGTAAAGATTCTCGCATGTTTAAAAATAGAAACGAAATTATAAAAAAAAAAAAAACTTCCACGTGCTCGAAAAGCCAGCAGAGATTAAATTTCGTAACGTTGAAAACGTTTTCCGAATTTTTTTTTTAACTACTCTATTAGAATTAATATCTTTTCCATAGTATTATGGTTTTTAATATTAATTTTTCCGTAGCTTCGGTATATAATTTTTTTCATTTTATCTGACTGTCGTGCTACTGAAATTCTCATGGAATATAATTTTTTTTTCTTTTCATCCAAAAGTTGGATTCGATGAAAATTCAGTGAAGGTCATACATTTTCGATTCTGGCGTATAGAGCGTGGCTCTGTATTACACTTGCAAAGTTTCAAGGATATTTACTCACCTGTTTCATCGATGCGGACTTTCCAATTTTTCTACCAAGAATTAACATATATATTGAGACTGACGTGTAAAAAAAAAATCGTCGATATTCACAATGATCAGGGATTAATAAATAATGATAATAATAAAAATAAATGATCAGCGGCTTAAAAAAATAATGATGAAATGATTGGTAAAAAAAATTTTCTTGATCACGTTAGGTTTTTGTTAGGGAAAAAGAGGGTAATAGCGATCATCCCTTTCTCTTTCGAAATATAGTTAGTTTCGAGAAAAACAAACATGCCACATTTTTATTAGACATCTGATACTTTTTTTTTTATATTCCTGTTCTCCAATAATATTTTTCGTAAGTATTACCAAGCTCCGATCGTATTTTCATGATTTTAATCATTTAAACAAAATGTAATTGAACAAAGTTCATTTGATTCATAGATTTTTATAAAATTTCGTAAATCCAGTGTTTTTCCGATATTTTTTTTTTTTTTTGGTGGATCAAGGAGGATAGGAAAAGGGACAAGAAATAATTAGTCGTTGATTCATTTAAAATAATCTTTTATATTTCCTCTCAAATTCGGTAAATTTCTAGGAGATATATATACATATGTGTATATATATATATATATATATATTTATATTTTGTATATAGTACAATATTTTTTTCGTTTTAATACAGTAACTCTTGAGTCTCTCTGAGCATATAAAAAGTGATGACGACGCTTCGTACACACACTCGAGCTATCTTTCCCTCTTTCTCTTTCTCTCTCTCTCGCTCAAACACTAACGCTACAATATATAATTCTGTCTTTTCTTCTCTTTCTTCGAATGAATCACAAATGTCGGATATGGTCGTTCGATAAGCGCTGTTTAATTCTCGCTGAATCGAAGAGAATAACTCTCCGTACCACAACGTACACGCGCTTAACGTATTTTTCTTCACAAATAATTTTTTTTTTTTGTTTCCTTTAAAATCTCTCATTTATCACACATTGAGCAGCCGATGACAGAGGAAAAGCACCAGACTCGCGTTTTCCGGGACGCTCTCGTGGGTTCTTAATTATATTTTCAGGCACGTTTTTGTTTAAAAATTTTTTCTGTTTTTTTTTTTTCTTTTCACATCGTTATTTGAGATATTAAGGCACGCGTAGGTTTTTTCTCTGTACGAGTTCGTTAACATTTGCTCTTGTACATTTTTTTTTTTCATTATGAACATCGTTGTCTTTTCTCGTGTATAGATAACTTTTTCTTTAATTTATTATGTGTATAATAAATTTGTATATATATATTTTTTAATATTCATAATAATAATATTAATGAATAATATTAATAACATAATATGCTTGGGGCCTGAGAGATAATTCGTGGGCTCGCCCACGAGACTCGCCTCTCATGCAGTTTAAAAATATTGCTTATATTTTCCGTTCGTATACTAAACTAACCTTTCATCGTATGTATACTACGTTTAATAGACTCTTGTGGGCCGGGGCGAGCACGCGAGCTCAGACTGCTGTAACGTCGATGAATTAACTATTCGACTTGCAGGATTCGCTCTTATTCATCTCTCTCTCTCTCTCTCTCTCTCTCTCTCTCTCTCTCTCTCTCTCTCTCTCTCTCTCTATCTCTCTTTCTTTCTTTCTTTATCTTGTCACATTACACACTATTATGTAAATTGTTTTATGGCTTTATGTCATTTATTATGGCTTAAAACGATTCGCGATAATCTCAAGTATTAAAAATTAAAAAAAAACAATTATTGTACATTGCCACCTTGACCCGTGTCTCGCGCGCGGTAGCGTCCGTTAGCGTTCATTTTCGCGAACCCGGCTCGAGAATTTCTCGAGATCCGGAACGCGACCGAGCCTTAACCACGCGAATTCACGATTTGAAGAGAAAAAAAAAGAGATATATTTATTATGGACGTAAAATTTATTGGTGTGAAGAATACTTTTGTTAGCTTTGGAGGACGATTCGTACGAACTACAAGGAGCCAAACGAGGCTCTTGGATTTTTTTTTTTTTTTTTTTTTCATTTCTTTTTTTTCAATCGGGAGCTCATCTTTTTCCGGTTGAAATTTTTTTTTCCTTGTCTCTCTTTCTCTGCGCAGTATAATGTGCAAACGAGAAAAATGAATTTTATTTCTATAAATTGTATTTTATTTCGGTAAATTATTTTTTAATTTATTCAAATATATATATGTTTTTTTTTTATTAATTTCTTTTGTGTAACCAAAAATTCATTTTTCGCGAATGTATAGACTCGCTTTGTTTGCTGGGACCTTTTCCGGCAATCGAGTCTCTCTCTCTCTCTCTCTCTTTCTCGATAATCTCGTTATTTCACGTATTTATCTGGATAATTATAATTACGTCCCTGTATGCGTCTTATCTCGGTAGCCGGGTGTGTAACCCCGCTCGAAGAACCGTCGATACGGCTTGAGAAAGGCGATATATCAGCGAACAAGAAGGCACGCTCCCATGAATTTTTCTTTTTTTTTTCTTCCTCTGTATAAAAACGATAATTTTGGTACACACCGATGTTCAGCTATTTCATTATAACAACATTCACACATCGTGTTTGATCGAGAATCACATGAAGAGATAAAACGTGCCAGTTTGAATATCCGTATAAATTCTTCATATTCTTCCGAAGAGATTTTCGTGCGATAAATATGTGTAAATATATATATATATATATATATATGTATACATAACTATGAATATACAAATTTGTCATAATTAATTCAATTTTCCTGAGCGTTAAAACGAGAAGGCACCACGCGTTTCGTAAGGCTTAAACTCGAACCTCTCAAATTTGTTTCACACAATCCGTTAAATCTCAAAGAATTCGAAAATTATTTTTTTTTCACTTACATATTTACAAATGAACGAAAGAAACTTGAGAAACGAACGAACTATAAGACGTATCGTTTAATTGAATGAACGAGTGCAAAGGTCTCTCGGATCGTTACAATTTTTTTATACTTCTTTTTATCCTTAATTTCTTACAACTCGATTAATGGAAGCATTTTTTTTTTGTTTGAGCAATTCAATTATCCTCCAAATCCATCACTCGATCCTTCGTACATATAACGCATGTGAATAGTAAATATACCATGATCGGTAATAACAATTAAAAAAAAAAAGACAAAAATTTAATTCTCGCAGCTATTCAAACCGCGTAATTCCGCCGATTCACACACGCATACGGCATACAGGCGCGTGCATGATTTGCAAATACGCGTATATGAGCCAGTGGAATTTCATAATCGTAGCCAACGGACTGTGAGTGAGACGACCTCTAAACGGCCTAGAGACGATAAGACTCCCCCCGCTTTCCGGCTAATCTCTCGGCTGCGATAAGCCGAGACCGTTTTGAGAAAAATAAACACGAAAGAGATCGAGAAGAAATGAAAAAAAAAAAGTTATTTCCAAGTGGAGAGGAGAAAGAAGATGCCTAAAACGACAACAAGTCACTAGTGCCATAGACGTTGGCCCACCCGTTTAGACTCTGACATTATTACAAATTTATCAAATGGATCCAGAAGATTGAACTTTTTTTTTCGTTTCCTCTCGATTACGACACAATTCGCAACAGTATGCCAATTAAAAAAAAAATATATATATATATATATAAGTTAACAGCAACCCATTACAAGTCCGTAAATCTTTTGTGATCTTATCTCTCTCAAAAAAAAAAAATATCGCGATTTTAATTCTCATGATTTTTATTCTCAATACCTCAGCCATTTTTTGCGAACGAGTCACGTGTAGTGGGGACTCGTAGGATACCTGACGAAGGCGCTTCTTCTCAGGCGTTCGGGGAATTCCCCGTATCCAGCGGCATGATGCGCGTGCCAAGTTACGGGAACCCTAAGATTGAGCTCAAGGGCGTAATCGTGCTGTTGCGAAACGATCGTTTTATCCTCGTTAAGATTGCACACACCGTGACAATTGTTGTTATTATTTACGATGACGCTGTGTGCGCCAAGAGGCGATAATCCAGCGTGCTTATTGCGAAGACCCGGGTGCGTCTCCTCGGTGGGTTTGCTCACTACTGGATTATCCAAGTAAGGCTTGAAGAGAATGGCGTCCTTCTTGCTCGTGGATGTTAGCGGAGGCTGGGATACCTGTTGAACCGGTGGCGTTGGTACGGTGCTCGTAACAGGCTCCGTTTGCATCGTCGGGGCATCGCAAATTATCTTCGGCTTGACAAGACACAGGGGTACCTCCTGGGGCGGTTGATCCTGGCATATCGGACTGGAGCGTCTCTTCCTGTCGATGCTCTCGTAGCAAATTCGCTTCGGCGATGGAAGCATTTCGTAGCAACAGCTGAGAGTACAGGCGGATCTCTTCAACGGCGAGGTTGTTATCGTAACGTCGATCGCCTCGTTCTCCGATTGATCTCTCGGCGAATAGCAGTATCCGCTACCCATTGAATCCGGATAACCGGACGATGATCTTCTCTGACTAGCCGTCTCCTGATAGCACATCATCGAAGCACCATTGAGACTGTCCATGCAGCAAGAGAGTGTACAGCTTCTGGATGACATTTCCGGTGATTCGACGATGCTACCGCGACGATAATAGGCGAATCTCCGCGACGAGATACCATCGTCGCAGCAATAATGCGGCGAGGAGGAATTCTCGAATTCGGCGTCGCTTCTCAATCCGGAAATCGATGAAATCGTACTTGACGAAGTTCTGAGATCAACGATGGATGTATTATCGCCGTTGTTCTCCGGCATTGGTCCCAAACGTTGGCGCAGATCTCCACCCCGAAGTGTTATCTCGCCCCTCAATTCGCTCTCCTGTCCGAGCCATTTTTGCACCTGACGACGATTGATGCCAAATTTTCTCGCTGTAGCTCTCTGATTACCGGCAACACCGTTGTCACGATGAAAAGCATCCAGCACATCGAGCTTGAATCTCAATGAAAAGGATCGTCTTCTTGACAAATCGTTGATAACGTTTCGCCTTGAACTCGAGGAATAATCCAGTGGATCGATCTCGCTGTCGGAACAACTGCTGCTCGTTGATATACCCGAGCTCGAGGCTGTTCCCGGGCTCGATAGACCGGAATACGTTCCAGCTGTATCTCTCACGATCACAGGACTCACAGGTCCGGATGAATCTACGGATGATAAAACCATTGCCGTTCTCGCTGATGCTTGATAATCGATGCACGAGGCCATCGCGTTCGTTCTCGTTGATTCCCGATGATATCTGGAATCATCGCAAAGTACGTCTTCCACGGACATCTCTCTCCTCGGCTCGACGCTCATACGCGCCAGCATCATTCCCGAAATCGCTGGACTACTCGCTCCCGTGGCACCATCGGCAATCATGGTCTCGTTATCAATCCTTTCCGCAACTTCCTCCTTTACTCTCGGTCCTCGCAGTCCTTCCCCGTATTCCACCTTGATGCCGTTTTCGCGCTTCAGCTCTATCTCCCGTTGTCGTTTCTCGGAAACTCGTGAATCGCACGCGTGTGCGTCTACACGAATGTGCACGTGCGCCAGGCTCGCTGTCTCGTCGTTCGAGTGAACGGCAACGGAAGCAGCAGCCGTGGCGGCTATGGCCGCCGATCCCGTCGCCGCATTGGCTATCGCGACGTTCTCATTTCTCGCGTTTGTGCACACAACCAGCGCATCGCCATTGCGCTTATCCGAGCTCGCTGCTACTGTGACTCGACTGGCGAGTTGGTTCGATGAACGATGATGTTGGTGTTGGTCGTTGCGATGGCGAGGCCTCGGCATCGTTGCCGCGAGCTCGGGCGAGCCAGGAATCTCGCACGGCCCTGGTGGCGTCGCCAACGAGTCTGGGCTAGCGCGTTCCGACTTTATCGTCGTTGCGTGGAGAACCAGTAACGAGGAGGAGGAGGAGGAGGAGGAGGAGGAGGAAGAGGAGATAGCGGAGGCGAAAGAGGTCGTTTCTGCATGTTGCAATGAGGCCTCGTTTCCGGCTGCGTTCACATTCTTATCCTCATACGACGAGAAAGACCTATCGAACATCCCAATCTCTTGTACCACCTCGTTGTTATTCCGATTGCTCCTGAAGCCGAAATTATTGCGATATGATTCCAGTGTCTGATAATAATCGTCGTGATTCGTAGAGCGGGATAGGCCCGTACCAGCATAAACATCGCTATTGTCGTAATTTTGAGGGGTCATGACGTAAGAATACTTTATTTCGGGCGTGCACGAGGTATCTTGAGTGAGCCTCTCCGTCATTTGGCAATCATCGTCGGCCTGCTGACGTCTCGAATAACGTTGATGATCCTGCTGCTGTTGTTGTTGCTGCTGCTGCTGGGTCTCTCGCTGGCTCTTGCTCTCGTAACTTCCATGCGTACCGCGTAATGGCAGGGACGACGAAGCAGGCACTTGATGATGATTATGATTATTGTTATTATGCTGAAGATATTGAAGAGGTGTGGATGGACGTCGTATGGAGTGACGCATAGGTGCTCCAGGGGTAAGGGGAGATGAATGATGCGACAGGGGCGCTGAATGCCGTTGATTCTGTTGCTCGTCGCCGTGCAGTCTGGCGAGGCTGAGGTTCAAGGCCGGCGCTATTGGTGCTGCTGGTCCCCCTGACACTGGAGCTGGTATTGGCGTACCAGACGAACTCGGTGCGATGCTCATCGACGCAATGACGTTGCAATTTACAATAGGACCATCGTTGCTGCTGTTAATCAAGGCCGACGACGAAGAAGACGATGATAAAACGGACGACGAGGATGCAATCGGTTCTATCTTCGTTGTCAGATCGACCTTACCAGCGACGATCGATCCGGATGACGCGTCGGAAGCCGCGATATTGCTACTGACTGGTACTTCGCAGCATCCACTGCTCGTAACGGTCGTCGTTGAGTTACTATCGGCGCAGCTACTTCGCAAATTATCCTCGCACTGCAGCCACTTTTGTATCTGTCGCCTGTGTATACCGTATTTACGTGCCGTGGCACGCTGATTGCCACGGCAGTCTATGTCGTTTCTGTATGAATCGAGGACCTTGAGCTTGAAGGCCGCGGCAAAGATTCTTCGGCTACCCATCACTCCGACGTTCTTTCTCTGTGACACGGTTTGCTGATTATTCGTCTGTTGACTATGGCCACTGTGCACCATTTTCATCGTATTGCCGTGCTCACTCACCACTTCTCCGACACCGTGTGCCATTATGAGGCGAGGGTGGTAAAACAAACAATTAAAAAAAAAAAAAAACGAATAATCACGAGAAACTCTTTGAATCGTCACTAAAGTACAAGTTGCAACGAAATCTGGACGCGAGAATTCGCCGAAAAAGTGAATAAAACGCGCGATACTCTCTCAGAGAGTATTGGCACACGAGAGACAAATGAAACGAAAAAATGATGATACAACGTTGAACTCGGCAGAAGCGCGCACATACAAATTTAAAAACGAAAAGCTCACTGTCGTACACGTATTCGCCGCAAATGTCTCACGTTCACACGGACACCGTATATCTTTATAAATATCTCTTGCTTCGTTTGCGCTTTACCTATATCACGTATTCGCTTTTCTATAATTCATATATAAAATATCTCTCCATATACGTTACAAAATTACAACACGAAAGGCACAAACACCGCTAAAAATCTCTCTTTTTTTTTGCTTTTTTCTTTCCATCTGCACACACCACACACTTTACGCGTTTTCTCTTGCGTCTCTTAGGAGACCGGCGGGCACTGTGAACTACGCACCGGGGGTATCTTAACGCGTAACATTGCGCGGAGTGTGTGGCCTGACCGAGCGCGGCTCACGGAGTTCCTTTTAGGTCTCTCGGGTAGATGCCGTAACTAATTTTCATCCCCACCGGGTCCGTTGAGGCCTCGGCGCACAGACGGAGAGTCAGTTCGTCGATTCTATCTCTCTGTCTCTCTCTCTCTCTCTCTCTCTCTCTCTTAGCGAAACGACTGCGGAGAGAACCAAACGACTACAACGACAAAAGCGTAGGATCACGACGCGTTGAACGGTTGTGTGTTAGAGAGGTGGCAAAGAGAAGTTTTCGAGGGGATCCGAGTGAGAAGCCACCAGTAACTTTACATTCACACACGAATGTACATGGGTATATGTATATACATATACCCAGTTTCTCGGGGCTTCCCACCGCTAGGCACTTTTTCCCCTTCCCCGTACTGTATAGGACGCTCCCCTCTCTCTCGCACGGCGTCCCGACGCTCTCGGGCAGCAGCAAGCACGCTCTACCCAAGCTCCCCCGGTTCCCCCCCTCGATCGCTCGCTCTTTCTCTCTTTCGCGTCGCTCCACGTTCAACGTTCCAACGCCAAGCGCCGCTGGCTCGGTCGCAGCAGGAACCCCCGTTGTCCCTCCCTCACACTGACATCATGGACCCCAGCGCTTCGGCCTCTCTTTTTGTATGTTCCTGTGACTGTGTGTATGCGTGTGCCCGCTCCTTCACAAATGCAAACTTGCGAGGTTCGACCATCAAGCGCGTAGGCCACCAGTCATTCTTCTTTCTTTGCGCCACCAAAATCTTAGCTACCAATACGAATATACTTGTACCCTGTATCCGTATATTGTATGTATATATATTGCCGAGGGATTCTCCACACGAAAACGTCTTACGGAGAGGGGCCCCCTCTTTCTCTAGCGTTTACAGAATTTCCGCTTGGTTCTCGTTATCTCTCTCAATCACCGCGTCATTCTTGCTCGCTTCCACTTGTCATTTTCTCTCTCCCTCTCTCGAGTGCCACCCGCAGGTTCTTCTTTTGGTCTTCTATCTACCCAGATCGCGTCGCTCTTTTCTTTCTTTTTTTTTTCATCCCTCATCTTTGTTGTTCTTCCACGTATTGTGCCCAGAGCATAAAATAGAAGGAAAGAGATGGATCGAGGCGCGTAGGCGCCCCCCGCTTTCACACCTCGTCGGGAGAGACACAGCAGCCATCGAGTTTGCCACTAAAACCTCGGCCATCTTGTGGCCTCACTTCCGTTAATGACGCGTATACTTCGAGCCAACAAGAAAACTAGCATAAATGTATATCTATTTATATACATACATACATACATACATATATATATATATATATATATATATATGTGTGTGTGTGTGCGTATTAAATATATACAGGATAATGCAGCAGTCCACCGCGCGGGAAACGTCACGCTAGTACGATGATGACGAAGCCGAGTTGCACACACACACAACCCACAAAAACGCGATACTCACACACACACACACACACACACACACACACACAACACACGTACCAAGTCCCTGAACAGCTCTCAGCGGTCTCATGTGGTGTAGCGCTTTCGAGAGAGTCGAGCCGCCGTCGCCGCAACACGGCGCCATGTTGTCTGCCACGATCGTCTGACTGCCTCGACAAGCGTAGCCAGAGCGGCGGCGTGCTCGCTAGCCAGCGCGGAGCCTCTCGATTTTTCGCTCGCTCGTTTTTCTCTATCCGTCTCGTCCCCCCCCCCCCCCAAGCTCCATCCATGATTCCACTCTTTTTTTTTCTTCTCTTCACAGCTCGTCTCCTCGTGGCAGCTTCGAAAAGACCCGGGAGACTTTTCGACTCCTACGGATTTGTAGATTTCTCCCTTGGGCATCTTCTTCCATCTTCGCGCGTCTTGTCTCGATTCTCAACGGCTGCATCAAATTTACTAATTCGAAGCCACAAACGTTCGCCCATATTGTTGTTCAAACTGCGCGTTACATTGAGTAGATTGAACGAGCCGAGAAGGTTGCAATGCTTTTATCTTTCGCTCATGAAATCAGCAACGCGTTCGGCCTGGCGATTTTGCTATTATGTACCGTATATATATATATATATATGTGTGTGTGTGTGTGTGTGTTGAGATAAAAAAAACTCTATAGAGGCTCTAAAGCATTACTATAGAGCCACGCGAGTTCCGCGAAGTCTCTTGGCCTACGTGTGGCCGCGAGGAGAGTTATAAGTTGGTCCGACAGCCAACGCTCATCGGGTCAAGTGTCATCATTAGGTCAGAGGCTCTTTCGCTTCTGCTGTAGTAGACGTAGTCCCGATTCTCTGTATAGAAAATTGTAATATTCTGCCCCGTTACAATTTTTTTTTTTCTTATTTTGTATTCTATCTCTTCAATCTTTAGCAGATAACTCGGTAGGAAAGAGAGGAGAGCGAGAGAAATGAATCGTATATCTACTTTATTTTCAAGAGTTGGCGTTTAGAGAAGCTTACACGCTTCACTCGGTGTGCCAAAATTTCTCAAATAATCATAGCACTCTTAATCGTTCGACTCTCGCTATTCACGGGGATCGAGGTTCTTTTCTCCTTTATCGATGGCATCGATAAAGTTAAAGCAAATTTTTCCACGCTGTGATTGTCGAGAGAGAGAGAGAGTGAGTCTTGAATGAGATTTCATTTATGAAGCTCCCCGCGCCTTCTTTCGTTTCATACAGCGGCACGGGGTCAGGTGGGGGGGGGGGACTCCGGCTGTGCAGAGTTCCTCGCATATGCGCCACGGAATGAGATCATGTTGTTTTTGTGGCGTGAGCCGACAGTTAATATGTTTAGCTTCCCGCGCAGTTGCCAAGTCTCTCTCCCAACTCTTTTTTACGCCTTCTCGCAATCTCTCTCTCTCTCTCTCTCTCTCTATCTTTTCCTGACGATGTGTGTAGGCAGCTCAAACCCGCGCCACCAGTAGGAATGACGCAAGCGTACCTCGCTACGCAACACAAACATGACTCGTGCATATAATTCACATAGTACATAGAGTCCGTAAACGTGATAGTACAGATTGGCATTGTGGCCTGTACGTTCGAAAGAACGAACGAAATAGATTGCGTTGGTACGATTGCGGAAAGTTCCACGAGTTTTTTTCCATAATTTTCTCGCGCATTATTGTCCCAGAAGAACAATTTTCGAGATATGCGAATATTCGAATTGGGAGAAAACTGAGGAGGGAACCTCCTTCCGCGGGATTCTGGGGGTTATAATATGGTCGAAAATCCCAGGTCCCAATGTTCCTTTTTTCGGGGAATACTAAAAACCGAAAGGAGAGAAAAGGGGATTCTCTCTTCTTCTTTCATTCTTTCTTTCTTTTTATGAACTTTGGTTGAACCTGCTGGTACTCTGGGTATAGATTGGTACAACAATAACTAGAAATTTTCTATCCTCTCCATCATTTCGCCTTTTCGTTCTTCTTCATTCTTGTATCGTCACTCTTTCGTGCTTATATATATATATATATATATATTCGTGTTCATAATATATATATATATTTCTCGCTGTAGAACGAAATCGTTGGCAAACGTCCCGAAGGCACCTGCTCCTCTCCATAAACCACACTCATATATAAGAGTGTGCGACGAGCTATAGTGGGAGCTTAAAGAGAAGGAGAGGTGACCGAGAGAGACACCTCGGTCGACTCATCGCGGTGGAATCCTTCATTATCTGCGTCATACATCTGTGAGCATCACGCTATCCTCTCGATGATGTTATATACCTATAATGTACACAACTGTGGTTCATAGCCTCTTCCTATACTATGTACACCTGTGTGTGTGTGTGTGTGTGTATGGCGTAGTGGCGCTTTCGATCACCCTCACCGATTCTTTCAAGCGAGTTTCGAGACCCCGTCCACGTATCTTTGTTACAAAATCCAATGCCGATATTATTCTCTCTATGATTCCCAAGTTAAACCACCCGCGTGTTATATTACCGTAACTATTATGAGGCTCAAGAAACTTGCCACGAAGTTCAAGAAAGGTGGAATATACCGAGCATAGGAATTCCACGACTCGGTTCTCCCTCTGTTGAATTCCGCGCTAAACCTCCAAATGTTATATTATTAGAACATATATCCCTAAAGCACGACGAGAGTACCCCATCTCGAGTTGCCTCTTTGGAATCATAAAAAAATATATTTTTGTCCTGTACACGCGTTTGAATGAGAATGATACTCGTGATTTTTTGTTGTTTTGTCCTCGGTGTAACGTAAGAAAAAGTCGACTTGTGAAGTATGAGAAAATGTGAACGAACTACCGTGTAGAGAGAGAGAGAGAGAGAGAGAGAGAGAGAGCCAGGGAGTAAACTCGTATGCGTGTGTTGAAGATTTCGATTCAAAAGATCGAGAGAAACGAGTCCGCTGAGCAAGTCGAGCGGGGCGAGCAAAAGCCCCCGTTGCTGCAGCACGACCTACGTGTATAATACATGCCAGCGCTGCGGTGCGGCTAAGCCGGGCAGTCTCCCCGTCGCCACGATGGCTGGCATCGTCGGATTTGTCCTTGGGGCCGAAAGGTAGGCGCAGCTACCAACACACATACAGCTATGTCGAACGCGCGCGCTGCGAGGCATTATCCTTACTATATATATATATATACACACACATGCCGATGAATACCATGAAATGCTGGGCAAGTAAAAGGGAGTAACTCACGTTAATAAAGGCCTTAAACACGTAACAATTACGGCCTTAAAGTTTTCCAGCATTCGATGTGTATGTAGCGTATTTGTATACATATATATGTTTGAAGAAAAAAGAAATACACGCGAGTATCGCATTCGAGAATGAAGAAAGAGCGAACGTGGCAACGTCGCAACCGAACGATTCCCCTCCTTTGTCCGCCGGCCGGTTTTGCCAGACAGGGTGTCGCCAGCTCCGGTCGCGGCCTGGCCCGCGCGCGCACCACCATCGTTTGTTAGAATGCCGGAGGGGTCTCCCTCTTTACGGGGAACGAAGAGGGGGGTCTCTCCATACGAACTAACGCGATGTGAGAATGTGCTAGAGCTTGGTTAGAGACGAAGATAAATATACACGGAAAAGAGAGACACGGATAACCAGTTGCTCTTTCTTTCTCTCTCATATATGACGGAACGACAACGAACTTTGAGCGTCCGAGCAGCGGTGGCGAAGAGCGATAACGCTGGAAAAAAAATAGGAGATAAGGAGGCGAGGAATAATGAGTATTTTGAAGTTAGGAGCGAGAAAAGTAGATCTGGCGTAGCAAGAATATAAGAGGACGAAGAAGAGGGGTCCCCATGTGTCCGAGGAATCGGTTGGTGGAAGAATAAAAAGAAAATACGAAGAGAGAAAGCAAGTGAAATACATAAACTTAAGAGTGAGGGCACAAGACGGAACATCAGAGCTTGCCCGTAGGGATCGGTCGAGGACCTACATTCACAAGGGGGTCGCCATCTTTGAAAAAAATTCCTCTCTCTTCTCTCTCTTTCTCCCTACGGTTGATGGGACTTCCCGATCCCGATGGAATGCTGCTGTGTGCCCCGAGGGCTTCGATTCCTTCACCCATCCACCATATATCTATAAAAAAAACCCAGCCCTGGCATCTACGTCCTACGAAATCGTACTGATAGGATACATATATACTTGTGAATGATCAACATCTCTCGCTCTCTTTTTTTATATACCTCTCTCTGTCTTTCTTGTTAGGTTATCGTCTCTCCCCCCCTTTTTTCTCGCCCCCGCGGGCCCCGCGAGCTCGTTTTCCCCTCTTCGGACCAACCGGGCTCGGTTGGCGCCCCAAATGGTCGCGTAACCAGAGACGCGCCTCTTTGGCTAGCCAGGGCCATGCTTCTTCTTCCTCGCTTTGTTCGTCGTTTTTCTTTTTCCCTCTCTCTCTCTCCCTTGCTCTATCCTCGCGCTCGACTATGGCCTGCTGGTCGCACCAGACTTCTCGGCGCCCAAATGATCTACTGCGCTGCCCGTGTCGACTCACGATCCGCGCATGCGCGCTCTTTCTTTCCTGCCACTTCAAGGAACCCTCTAAACATGTATTCTCATTTCTGCATTCTTAGAAATATGCAAATTCATCCGATCTATGCTCTTCGAGTGCGAATAGAGCGTTCTAATGTGTAAAGCACAGGATTGGATACAAATACAACGGAGTATTAGAATTATCTTACAATTTTTATCAAAGTGAATAAGAGAATCTTACAGCGATGCTTTCTGGTATCACTTTATTTGATTTTATTACGGAGAAAGTTAGAACTAACGCCGTCAGCGAAAAAAGGAAGTCAAGGAAATACATTTATTTGATTTAATTGTTTTATGAAAACAATTACATTCATATTCGAATGGCGCAACTATTATTGCGTAATAATATGTAATATGGATGTAATTTTTTTTAATGACCTCTTTTCGTGAATTAGATAAATTAGAACCGACTGATATAAAAATATTCCTCTACTTAAAATGACGAAAAATAGTCACTAAGTACATATTACATCGTATCCTTACATCGGTAAGGAATAAGAAAGATTGCTGACGCGCTTTTGAAGCGACGGACAGGGCGCGATCCTCGGGCGTCTCATTCGTGATAACGCCTCTTCTACTCGACTCAAACAACATTTAATAGGGATTGTTTTGAAAACTAGAAATAATAAGCTAGGGCAATGGTGAAAAAAACGTCAATACGAAAACTTGAAAAAATAAAATAACAAAATGGCGTCGGGTCGAAGATCGAAAAAAAATTGGCGGAAAAAGATAGCCCGGACGTTCTTAACAATAATTTCCGTTATAAATGATAGATCGGTGTCTACAAAGTCTCGATGAACAGGCTACGTTTTAAACAATAAAATGATCCGTAAAAAAAAAATCAATAGGCCAAAATCCACGAGACTCATTGGGCTCTGAAGTTGCGCTAGTCTGCGACTGGACTACAAACGCCTCTTTGTATAGTGTCACGAAGATTTAATTCCGTTATGTACTTATACGCTTGTTACTTTACTAATGTATATAAAATAGTTTGTGTATCGCTCGGTAGGTATAGCAGTTCATAGACTTTAACTACACTACGAGCTCCGAAGGAATTATTACTTCGCGTTAGAACAGAGCGCGCCTACGAGCTTTCGACTCGAACGAGTAGATGGCCTTCTGTAAAGCGAGAAAGGTGAACGCACGTGTTGCGCCTGATATGTATATATATGAGGGTTCCGAGCTACGACACAGATTCGATCGTTCATTGGAAAACGAGACTTACTTCGAAGCGAGAAGGAGAAGAAAGAGAGAGAGAGAGAGAGAGGGAGAGAGAAAGCAAGGAGAGAGAGAGAGAGAGAGAGAGAGAGAGAGAGAGAGAGAGAGAGAGAGAGAGAGAGAGAGAGAGAGAGAGAGAGAGTGGAACGAGCAGCGAGGGTGGTCGTTGCCGGTCTCTCACACGTTCATCAGATTCAGGTAGAATTCCAGGCAGGACTCGTCCCAATCGCGTGAAACTGAACGATGGAATGAAAAAGAAAGAAAGAAAGAAAGAAAAAAGTATCGTTGAGATTCCGACTAATTCTCAATTCTCAGTATTTCGTTCCTAACGACGAGAGCTTTTGTGAAAGATTTAACTTGCGGTTTCAAAAGTTCGCATTGTTATTGTTAACGGTCTCGTTATTTTCATACATAACAGCGCACAGTAAGAAGCAGAAAGAACGGGCTCAAACTCTAGTGCAATAAAAATTATCTTCATTGAACGGAACGATTGTCCCAAGTCTTCCTAAAAACGTAGTCGAGATTGGGATCATCACACGGACGATTAAAAAATCTTCAAAACCGTGAAAATAGTAAATTTTCTTTATTATGAAACCATATTTTTTTCTCTGTAAGGTGAATGCTTTTTTTTTTTAAATTTGAGAATAGTTTTTTTTTGCTCGGAATATCACAAGGGTAAATTAAAATACTGAAGCGAGATCCACGCGGTTGTCCGATTCTTCGTTGTTCTGCCCGCTTGGCTCAAATTCTCCGGATCTGCGCGCACCGGCACACGATTCAAAAGCCCACTCGTTATAGTTGCCCACGCTCATGGGTATTCCGTACCAGAAATATCCATGAGTACGTGGGCGTTTGTACGACGGCGCCTACTCTGTATTACTCTCCGGTGGCTCGTTTGTACTCGTCGCATACCTGCGCCACAAAGCATCGGCACATTGGTTCTTATGAGCTATGTATACCCGAGTCTCGAAAATCCTACGGAAGTAGAGACTCGTATACCAGTAGGATGTTTTTTTATGATTCAGCTTTGTTCGATCGGGAAAGAATTTCCTAATTTCAATTAATCAATTAAATCAATTAAATTAATTTAAAGCTTGCCTAAATTTAATTAATAAACCTTGAAAATTCAATTCCCTATGTACGAGCAAAGGATTAAATGTCCATAAAAAAATGTCACAGCCATATAAATCTTCATGGAAACGTTTATGAGTCATTTATTCTCTAAAAATCGTTAGCAATCGTTCCTTTGCATGCATACAAAGAGCTCACTGAAGATACCAATAAGATAAATGTCCCAATACCGGACCATGTCCCAGTTTCGGACCACCTATCCAATTTCAAATAATCAAGAGACTTAATTAAATGAAAGTAAAAAAATGCTCTCCCAAATTGCTGTTAATTTTATTTTAAACATATTGTACATACACGCCGATTAGAGAATTGGATTCTGTAGCTAACCGGATATGCCAAGAAATCGCAAAAGCTTATTCGCTGCCATTTCTCAGTGGTTTTGACTATATTGGGCTCTTGATGCTAAAAAACATCGCATTTGTCGACTTGTTGTAAAAATTATAGTGAAGAGTCACTTGTAAAGTGTTAATTTTCACGCTCGCGGTTATTGGTACATGCCAAACGCATGTTGGACCCATATCGGACCATGTGTCCGCGGGTCTTGAGGCGTGCATGCGATTCAGCTTATTGTTAGACCATAATTTTTCCAGTGGTTGCCAATTTAGGGACACGGTATGGTCCGATATCGGGACATATTCAAAAATCCCCGTCCGGATTCTGGTACATTTGCATTCGCTGGATATTATTGCTTCTAAAGGGTTAACTACTGCACATAGAACCAACGATAGCGTGAGTTTTCGAAACTACAATCCATCAGCTTTGCATTCGCCATAAGTATTTCTTTGAAGGGTCGATCTTTATACGTGAAAATGAGGTTAGAATTTCTATAGCATCTTAGATGGTCCGGTATATTGAGGACATTTTCCTTACACCGTTCTACGATTGATATTAAACACTGGTACACTGTACACATTTCTTGGGCGTCGTCGTATACACAACTCCAATGGTCGAGTATAGAACGCCCACGTTTGCGTCAACTTGCAGCGAGATACTTGAGCATGTGTGAGACGGAGGACGCTAGAGACGATGAAACGAAAGACTATAACTTTTCGCCAACCGTTTCTTCGACGCTTAAAAATAATTGTTAAATAGCTGTTGGCGAAAATTTTGTTTTTTCTTAAAGTATACATCGCATGGCCTGTTAAAATTTCATGAACAATTAAAAAAGGAAATAATCTATCGGTTAGAATGATCGAAAGTGGATCGAATTATCGTGAAATGCCCCATATATACGTATTGCAGTTGCAACTATTGAATATTATTCGGACATTTTACATTCAGCGACAATCGCACTGGCTTACATACAAAGAGACTGATGAAATCATACCTTTATCTTATCATTGGCGAAGGCGTCTCTCGGCGACACTCTAGCTCTGCCATGTGTGTTACTCGGTTATTACCTAGCCGCCTCTCATATACGCTCTCGTCGAACTTTCGGTAGCCGCGGGGAGTTCCAATGCAGAAGAGAGAACGACCGAAATGTCCGTCATTGTAAAACATCACTTGTGTATTTTACGCTCCTCTCGATTTGTGTACGCGCAATAATAACACCGTGTTTTCCATCCCTCGATAAACGTTGCCCGGACGACGTAAACACGCTAACGCGAAATACGACTAGCTAGCGATATATTTTGTCTCCCCAGTCTTTTACACATTTTACTATAGATGGAGAAAATGATCGATAAAGTTCGGTTTTAGTCACGAGGTGGCGCGGATAAAGCTTCTAGTGTGCTCTTTGAAGAACGTGTTATAACGGAATGTTCTGACTTACCGAGTGGGGAGAAACGAAACTATCGGGGAAAGAAAAATACTTGTACGTGAGAATAAATGAAAATGTTTTTACGTAAAAATTTAGGGGGACTTTGAATTTATATTATATATATATATATTGTCTCTTGCTTCGAAGCCAAGCTATTTGAAAAAAAAATTGAATAGATAAAAGTGTACTCACAGGTGGATGATTGGGGTGATTAGAACTAAAGAAATAATAATTACGAATCAATTTCGTTACGAAATAAAACTGTGAGTTATTCTAAAATGATAATTCCTATTCTGTTAGCGACGATTATTATTTCTTTTCTTCGTATTATAATTTTAAATTGCTTTTTAGTAGATGAGGATGTATTTTTTTTAAATTTCTCCCTTCAAAAACGATAGTTTTTAAAAATAATAATGGAACGCTCAATTACCGAGGAAAGTCAATCGATAAAATTATTACTTCGAACAATTATTGCTTTCCCATAGAGGAAGCTTCGTTTTGGTGATTTTTTTTTAGTTTTCAATGCCAATGTGTTCAAGATGTGCTAAAATGCTGAGAAGCCACATTTTGAAAAAAAATTCCCGGACTTTTGTGTGTGTGTGTGTGTGTATATCTACTATGGAAAATTGAATCGTCTGTAACTCGATAACCGGCTGATCTACAGTGCTGCAATTTTGCAGTCGAGTAAAGCATTACAGCCCCTTGATTTAATGTAATTTTTATAAAAATTCATACAGTGACTGGGATCTTGTGTCATTTTGAATTTTTCAAAAAATGATCGCACCCGCTCTAACATCCGCAAATTTTGCGATATCGTGCTAATTTTTTTTATATAAATAGATTATCATTAAAGGATGGTTGGTATTGAATTTGGCGAAAATCGATGGAAGTTTTTAGATTTAAAAAAATGTATGTAATCGCTTCAACTTTCCCAAATTTTGAGATATCGTGCAACATTTTTTTCTCATCATTCAAATCATCCTTCAATAATACTATTACACTAGGACCTCGATTTAATGGCCCTCGATTTAATAGACAGTCCCCGCCATGTCGCATTTATCGATCGGTTTTTCGCGTGGTGGGAGATGGTGGGGGATGCTTAAAGTCTCCCCGATCAGGCCCGTAGCACGGAGTGCCGATGCGCAGATACAGCATGGGCGGGCATACGCTACCTCGATTTAACAAGGTTCGATGCGGAGCCGGTCCCGCCACTGGCCGTTAAATCGAGGTCCTAGTGTATTGAGTTTTTCAATCATAGGCTTTATAAAATTTTAGATTTTATGAAATTTTTAATTGAAGAATGATTTGAATTTGTCAAGAATCAATAAAGAGGGCTTTATATAGTTTACGAAGCTTTGAATTTTTCGAAAAATTAATATAACAATTCGACATTATCCAAATTCTGATATATTCAGCCAAAGCATACAAAATTGAAAAAAAAGTTACAAATTGAAACTCCCACGTGTTGCTTCCTCGTATTTTCGAAATTTTATCAACGCTTTTTTTTTTATCTCGCTCACGTAGTTTCCTCTATGAGGAAGCCAAAATTGAAACAACTCACTTGCTCATAGAGGAAGCTTTATGAGCGAGACAAAGAAAAGCTTTATAAAATTTTGAAAATTACGAAGATGCGGTGTGCAAGTTTCAATTTGAAACTTTTTTTTTATTATCACTGATAATACATTTGATTTAATGCAAAATTAATTTTCATTCCAACATATGAAGGGGATGTTAAAAAAAAATCATTTTTCGAATAAAAATAAACTTATTAATACAAAAAAAATTGCCTTCAACGATAAATTACGCCATACGTAATAAATGCTTGATTTTATTTTTTTTATTCTATTTGCGCGAGATATCGAAAGACCTTGTCCGTCAAAACCGTACCAAAAAGGTGCGCGATGATCGATAAAAAAATAGCACTTTCGATATGTCGAACTCGGCGAGGAAGTGCTCCGAAAGAGAGAGAGAGAGAGAGAAAGTGCGTCTCAAAGCATGCTAACTTTTATCATCAAGTACTCGATGCAAGCGAGGAACGATCGAACAGTATAAAGCCTTTAATCGTTTAGTCACGCGCGTTCGAGCAGCCTCTGACTGCGCTTGTCAATCACGAGTTTTCTATCTGGCACGTTGGTAGATAGAGTGAAAGAGAAACGAAGGCGCGAAGATAGGAGATAGGACTCCATTGCCTGTGGTGGCTAAATATATTAAATACAGAACTAGAGAGAGAGAGAGAGCGAGAGAGAGAGAGAGAGAGAGAGAGGAGAGATGGAGGAGCACAGTGAATGACTGTACTCTGTGCAAATGTCTAAACATATTGACATACACATGCGCAAATGTTTTACCTTCGACACTTCTTGGTAGCAGGGAAAATAATATTCAACGGAGATAAATCTATCCGTTGCCAGCAGCTCTATTTAACAAGAAATATTTTTCATCTCGATCGCGATCAATGATAAAGTACAAACCGCATACATACATATTTCATACACATATATGTATGAGGAATTACTACCTCAATAGACCCGTCGGGCTATTTTTTATTTTTTCTCCTCAGATCAGTTTGTTACAGTTACATGAGATCGCGAGGGTTTTATTTCGCGTATTTGAATAAATTAGCGTAAAGGTGTGATTTCATGAGCAGTAAAAGCAGCAGCAGCAGTTCAGCAACTTACTAGATGTTACTAATATCAGTCCAGTGATTTGACGTAGCAGCAAAGATGCTTATGAAATATACATACATCGTAAACTGTCGCGTAATCGTCGTGTCGTCTCTGCTGTTTGCTACGTCACGTCGTCTGCTAGCATTTGCTGCTTTGCTGTTCGGATGAATGAACTACTTCAAGCAGCAAAAACTTGCGCCGGAAGTGCTAGTAACTTTCATTGAATTGCTGCTGTTTCTGCTGCATGTTATATGCCCATGAAATTGCACCTTAAAAATATATGGGATATCCTTCTCTCTGCTTTATTTGCAAGCAAGCCGAGCTAACCTTTTCTCCCGTTCGCTAAATGATAAATTCGTTGAGGTTATGTGGAAAATCCATCGATTCTGGTTACCGACTGACAGCGATGCTAACTTTAATTATATTATTTCCATATCTGACGAGAGGGGGCTCCTTGCGAATTTCCTCCGTCAATTCTACGACTCGTGTGTGTAATAGCGCTTTCCACTGGGGAACTCAGTGCAGATTTTTACATGCGAGTGAGTGAGACAAAGATGCACTGAGTACATATGTGTCTCACTTACTCTCATCCGAAAAACTTGAGTCGGTGCGCACTCGGTGCACCAGTGGAAAGCGCTTCGAAACGCGCATCTTTAAAAAAAACTTTATAACAATGGGTTGTATTAAAATTATTATTATTCGCGATTGCGATATAGTTCGATAACCGAACTCTGTCTTGCTCGAGCGCTATATCTACACCGGCGAGAAGCCATGCAGTCGAGGAAATTCACAATAGTATAAATAGTTTAACGTACATAAATCTGACGAGTGACGCGAGAGTATGTGCGAGAAGACTCTGTCGCATTTGTCTCATTCATCGTAATAACACGAACGTCTCGAATATTATATGGTCGCGCGATACGATGATTACCCATGATGGCAATTTTGCATCGAAACGTTCGAAGCACGTACTTGTAAATCGATGGACTATAATGACAAAGGAGCGCAACGGTTATGTATAAGCGTTGCTTATACGCCTCTGTGGAATTGAACCATCGATATACTCATCGCGCGATTGAGCGCGTGCGCAGGAAAAAGGTCTTTTGTAATTTATCACGAAACTATATCCGAGTTTGCGTAACTACGATCACGCGCGACATCTAGAATGGGACGCGGTAATCTCATGTCCGCATCAACGGTCGGAAATCCCCGCGCGTCTTTGCCGCGTCCGCGTAGTACGTGTCTCGTTCGCAGTGATATATATATAAATAATAAAAGACTTTGTATACCGGGTATAACGTTCGTCCATCCACTTTATCGCCAACAACGTCCGGGTGGGGTTAAACGATGATCGACGCTACCGTTAAACGCGACTGGCACGAGCTGCCGATTTCTCGCGTCCACTCTGACGTTATATATCCAGGCAAAGTTGAATCGAGAGATAGAGAGAGAGAGGTATGTGAAATGAACCAAAGGGGGAAAGTTGAGATTCGAATCTTTGACTATTTTTTTTTTTCAAATTTTTCCGAAAAAAGCTCAAAGACATTATAGCGGATTGAATGGAATTTGTGAAAAAAAAATCTATTTTTTTTTTCGTTTCCTGACCCGAACAAATCTACAGACATATCTTGCCTCGCCTTGCCTTGTACCAAAACTTCCGATTTTTTTCCTATTCATTGTTTATAATGTCGATCGCCTCTCGTGTCTGTCCAAAAAAGTAGGTTCACAATGCAATCTTCTGCATAATTGATTATGCTCTTGGAAAAGGTTTAGGGGTGTCCCCTGAGTATAAATTCAAGTTCCGCCAACTTGAATTTACTCTCAGGGGACGCCACTGAACCTTATCCAAAAGTAAAATCAATTCTGTAGAAGATTGCAGAAAAAATTGCTAGAATGACTCGACTAATACTCTAAAGTCGATTACTACAGTGATCCGACTACAGTTGGCTCGAAACAATGAAAAGAAAATTCAAGTCAAACCTTTTTTAATGAAAGGACGAATATTTTAAAAAATTAGGCTAGCCACAGTCATAAATTAAAAAAATTTTTGTTTTTTTTTTTCTCAATATTATTTTTCTCGGCTTTTATTTACTATCGACGCATTATAAAGTACTGGGATCAAACTGCAGTTAAACTAAAATATAAATGAGAAAATGAAAATCCAAAATTTTTGAATTCAAAGGCAAAGAAACCTTGTAAATCCATCACAACAACGTCGTCTTTAGTCTTTACTCAAGCGGTTAAACAGAAATTTACAATGACCCTCATTACCCCGTACAATTTACCACACGAAATTGAAAATATTCAACTTCCCATCAACCAAAAGTGACTTTTCGTCGACAATATTTCGTACTTCATGATAAGATAAAAATCGGAAAAAATTCAACCACAATAAAGACGATAAGATTACTTTTTAATAATAATAATGCCCAAAAGTTATCAATAAATTTTTTAAACAAAACATTGTTTAACAAATTCGTAGGGAATGTTTTTTTTGTCACGTGAAATAAATTCGTTAATTTTTCTGACTGACCATGAATTTTTAAAAAATTTTCTTATCATTTTGAAATTTTGGTTTTCGGAAATTTGTAAAGGTTGTATTTACCAAACTATTCGTTCAATGCCCTGGAAACTTCTTAATTATAATATACAACGTTTTCACGAAAACATATACAAAATTCACGATTTTTCCTTCATTTTTCAAAATAAAAAAATTTTCGAAAACCGAAATTTCGAAATGATAAGAAAATTTAAAAAAAATCCATGTGTATTGAGAAAAATCAATGAATTCATTTCACGTGTCAAAAAAAAACTTTCCCTAAAAATTTGTTCAACAATGTTTTGTTTAAACAATTTATTGATAACTTTTTGGCATTATTATTATTCAAAATTAATCCTCTTATCGTCTTTATTGTGGTTGATTTTTTTCGATTTTTATCTTATCATAAAAGTATGCAATATTGTCGACGAAAGTCACTTTTGGTTGGGAAGGTACGTCCAAAACATCCTTAAAATGGCTCAGCAAATTTCGTGAAATTTCGACAAATCGGACTTTGTCTCAAACGGTCTTGGCTCGGAATGCTTCTCCATTATTTTCATGTTTCATCATTTTGATTTTTTCGGATTGCGATAAAAAAAAATGTTCCAAGATTCATAATCAGCGTGAAAGATCGTCTGATTAGATGAGCTAGGCTTCGACGAGACATTTCCGGTCTTAAAAAAAAAAACAATCGAGCATCGCCTTACTATCGAAAGTCGATTTTTCCGAGTCATGGAAGATTTTTGTGACTCAGAAGTTCAGAAGACTCTCGGAACTGTCAAACGAGCAGTTTTCTCTCCCCCCCCCCCTTTCCAGGTACTTGGATAAAAAATAATTTGACATTGATTCAAAGTTGATGATCGTTTAATCAATAAAACATTCGTTTGTATACATTGTATATAAATTAGAGTACAAATATTATGCGATATTGGGATGAGTGTATTTATTTATTTTTTTCGTATTCGCGATGATAATGTACGAGAGGGCTATTCGTAATTTCTTTTTTCTTCATTTCCGTTTCTTATATATATGTACATTTTTTCCCCCCTCAATCTCAAAGATCTTCGATGTAGCAAACTGAAGAAAAAAAAAAAAAAAAATTCTCAATTTTCCCCGAGCGTTATTTCGTTGTTCGCGAATTAGCATCGTTTTTGTTTTTTTTTTTCCCACCACATTTTCCACGATAAGCAAGCGCTTGCTGCACGAAATATTTATATGGATATTCGTGAAGCTCGTGAAATATTTCAATGTGGCTCGCCTAAAGGGGACGAGGGCAGTGGCTGAAACAATTATTTGGCTTTGGGGCACACACAATTGTCACGATTCACAGAATTTCCCTCGCGTTCGAATCTTTTTTTTTTTTTTTTTATTATCCTCTTTGAGCTGTTTTTACGTAATTTTTTTTTTCTCCACGACGCCCCCTCCCCCCAAAATATATATCGATGTTTATTCGTAAATGCCATCGTTGCAGTAGCTTAATTCTCGCTTAATAAGACGTTATGTATTTTTATCTAGCCTAAG
The DNA here is from genome assembly GCA_963564615.1 of Rhorus exstirpatorius. Taxonomy (NCBI): domain Eukaryota; kingdom Metazoa; phylum Arthropoda; class Insecta; order Hymenoptera; family Ichneumonidae; genus Rhorus; species Rhorus exstirpatorius. Next base: position 24,309,087 of record OY751320.1, read on the forward strand.
TTCATGTCTTACAAAAAAAAATGATCCACGAGATAGGATTTTTCGAGGATAATTGGGAATTGGCGAGGGAAGAGAGGAGAGCGGGAAGTTAAAAAAAAAGGGGAGAGGGCAGGGCTCTTTACCATTAGAGACGTTAGTCAAGCGTGAACCTTTAAATATCGCTAGTCTTGATGCGGGTTACAAGTCTCTCTGTATCATGCACCGGCGAACGAGTCGAGTCTTTTTCTTCGAAAAAAAAAAAAAAAATCATCGCAAATTCCATTGCTGATAATGTCACGTTTTTCTCGTTTCTTATTTTTTTTCTTTCTTTCTTCTCGTCAGCGCACGAGCGAGACGACGATTTGTACGAGCTGTATCGACAAAATTTTCGCGGAACTCGTCACAAAAAAAAAAAAGAAAACAAAAAAAAATACTATATTTTCGGTATTCGATTAATCAAATACCATTTATGCGGTATCGAATTAATAAAATACTCCGTTGATAGTATTTTTAATTCTTTTATAATAAATTTCTTATAATCAATAATAATTATCAAAAAATTAATTATTATTATAATTAATTTGAATATTGTAATAATTATTATTATTACAATAGAAAGAATTGACTGTCGTTCACCGGTACGATCCGAGGATCTTCCCGAGATTTATATCGCGAGAAGCCTCGCCTGGCTATCCTTGCACCCCGCTCAAAAGTAGCCCAAGACTCGTAGAAACAAAATGGAATTATAAAAATTAAAAAAAAAAAAAAAAAAAAAATTCGAAGGAAAAGAATCGCGAATGGATTATTCGTGAGATTATTCGGAGAATTTCTCAGCTTTCCACTTTTAATTCTCTCCTTCGTCCGTTTCCATTCGGTTTTGTTTTTCTTTTTTTTTCTTTCTTTTCTGTCATCGCGCGCGCGTTCTATCGGAGAAGAGCACAGCGAAGGCTCTCGCTTGCTCCCCCCCGTGTGTCGCACATGTGGTGTCCGTTGGAACGGACTTGGCTCTGTTTTTTGTTTTGTTTTTTTTTTTTTTTAATTTTTTTTTTCTCAGTATTCTCAAGCCATCATTTTTCGCGGTGTGAGCCACTTCTTCATGTAGTAGCAAAATATGGTTGACACGTAAATGAGAACGAGAAGAGCGCATGTCACGCCCAAAGCGAGAACCGAAGTTTTCGTGGGACAGGGCTCGATTATGGTCACCGTTTTGTCTGTGGAAAAAAAAAAAAAAAAAAAAAAAAAAAAACAAATTGATCACAGGAATTACGAGAATTGATTCTTTAAGGGCGGAGATCTTTTTTTTCGAATTTTTAGACGATATTTTTTAATCAGAATGAATTTGACAATAGCGGAATTTGAGAGATTAAAGAAAAAAAAAAAATTCTTACAAAAACGCATATTAGGATTGACCGAATGAGTTTTCGTTGAATTTGCATTTAAATCTAAACGATCATCGATAAAACGTGTTTGATAAAAAAAAATTTTAATTAATTTTTGTTTTATTAAAAAAAAAAAAATTTTTATCGAGCTTAACACTCACCAGCCTCGTTGAAATCTATGCTAGCGTCGCTCTTGAGGAATTCAGATTGTTTCTCGTCACCGAAATCGAGAACGAGAATCTCCTGCGAGAGGGTCATGTCCTCGGATTTCTCCTCGGTACCGTTGGTTATGCTTCTTCGACGCCTCTTGCCCCACGATTCAACGGACTCGCGACCCCATTCGCATACAGCCTAAAAATCATCACCCGAACAATTTTTTATAATAAATTTTTTAATTAAAAATTTTATTATAATTTTTTTTTATTACAAAATTTATGGTAATTGTCTAGTTTGGTGACTTTTTCGAATTTTCGTGATTTAATTTGGTTTTTTTTTCGACAAAACCCTTCATTCCGGCACTAATGATGATAATTAGACGAGGGGGCTCGAAAAATATACCGCCTTCCTGTTATTGTTAATATAAACAAGCATTAATCGGTGATTTTGTCGAATTTTCATGTTTTTTTTTTCTTTTTTTTTGGCTTAGGTTAGATTTGGATATATTTTTCGAGCTCCCCCTTCTGATTATCATTGTTAATGTTGAAATAAAGGGTTTTTATTTTTTTTTAATTTTTTTTATACTTTTTCATGCTCCCCCGCCTGATTATCATAGTTAGTGCCGAAATAAAGAGTTTCGTCGCATAAAAAAAATACGACAATTCGGCAGTCACCTGACTAGACAATTATCAAATTATAATTATTTTTTTCAATGAAAGAACGTATTATAATTTTTTAACTTAAAATGTATCATTATTCGTACCGGTTCGCAAGGTCCGAGACAGTACTTGACGTTGCACTGGAATATCACGCCGTAAGACTCGGTGAATCTGAATGCCTCGTAGACCGACTGTAGTGCGTTACCGTCGGGCGTGAAACTCGGAAAAATCGAAGGATCAATGGGACAACTGTAAAATATTGAAATTAAAAATACATTAAAAATGAAAATTCAACAATCAAAAAAATGCTACGAAAAAATAAAAGGAGTGATGTAAATTTTTGCAAAAAGCCACGCAATGTAACAACGTTCAATTTTCATACTAACCCCTCGTCGTCGATTATCTGAAAAGTGCTTTTCGAGTCCTTGGCCATTGCGACACAGCTGCGAGCGAAAATTCCATAAGGAGCTACGAATAAATTCCATCGATGAAATAACAAGTCGAGGAGTCATGATTTCTCTTGAATGTATACCTAATATATGTCGCGCTTCGTGTCGAACTCAAAGATGTAAGAGGGCATCGGTGAAGAGGAAAAAAAATTGTTTTTTTGCCAATTTATCCCGAAAACTGTCTTATGAGCTTTTATCCGATGACAGCATATATACATTTTTTTTTTTCGAAAAGGGCAAAAAAAAATATTATTTTTTCAATCGTTTAAATCCTTTCAGCAGTTACAAGGTTATGATTGTTACAAAATTGAGAATTCATTTATCATTCTCTCGAGAACCAACAATAGCGATGGGGGGGGGGGGGGGGGAATGAAATTTTGGTAAAATGTCATCCCCCATACTAATTTTTTCGAAACGAAGTGGCTCACTTGACATGAAGCGCGACATATATACATATACATATATATATTTTTCTTTTTCTTTCTTTGAATATAAAAAATTTCAAACTCACTGTCTTCGGGTATTTCGATTCTAAATGTGAGCTTGTCACCGATTCTTACGGTCTCGACCTCGCGGGCGCGACTATCGAGAATACGAATTCTCGGCGGTGGCGCCTCGGGGGCGCTCGTTATGCTTATCATTTCCGGATCTCTGATCGGCATCATACCGAACGTTATGTTCTTCGATGACATGTCGTACGTACATTTGACCTTGTAAATTTTATCGGCTTTCGTCATAACGACCGAGTGATGCTGAAGGACAACGGTGTTGGAATAGACGCCAGTCTGAAAACCGTCACGCTGCCAGGTTGAACAGAGCACTTTGATAGGCAAAAAAAGCACGAATGGCGGGCGGCGTGTCGCGAAGTGCAAGGGGAAGGAGCGAGCGAGAAAGGGACGTGGGTCAGGGGGGAAAGTGAACAAAGGACCGAGAGCTCAGGATGTAAACACTTACCACGCTCTGAGTGTTGCAATCTTGACCGCTCATCGTGAGGTCGAGCCTAAAGAGATCGCTGTTTATAACATCGATGTTGCATGTCTCTGACCTACCGAGAGCGTAGATACGACCGTTGAATGCCTGATTGGTCTTTACTTGTACGGCTATTCGAGTGTCTTTGCAGTCCACCGTGACTGTCGATAAAATAATGGATTTTTGTTTTTTATAGTCACGTTAATTCACGACAGATGAATGCATTATTCGTTATGAATTAGCAATTGATCAATGAGAAGCTGATTGATTAATTATTCATTATAAATTTGTAATTAATCAATTAGAAGCTGATTGATTGATTATTTAACGGAGCTGCGAAGAATTGGATTAATTTTTAAAAAAAGGTACCTGAATTAAAAATGATTATAGCTGCGTTGAATTTATTAATTTAATTTAACTGAATAAGATAAATTTTTTATAGTCTGTCGATTCATAAGAGATAAAATAATTATTCGTAATAAATTGGAAATTAATTAATATGGGGGTTGACTAATTAATTGTTCGTTATAAATGGCCAATTAATTCATTATTGATGATCACGGAGGTTTAAATAATAAAAAAAGGTACCTGAATTAAAATTTGTTTTTAATATTATTATTAGTATTGTCATTGCTACTTATGGGTGTGATTTTTGTTTTAACGATTAATGCGATATTTACCATCGTAACAGGTTCCAGTCTTGTCGCAATTGACACCATCCCTCGTTAAATTATTCAGAGTAGGTTCGTGTTTCGGTGGCTCGACAACGACAGGCAGCTGAGTGGATTCTACAATTGGGAAAGCATTAAAAAAAAAATTTTTTTTTTAATTTCTCAATTATCCTCTCTCCCGAAACGAAAATAAATGAGTGGGGGCTTTTTCATTTTATCATTCGCCCAGAAAAATCGTAATCACAATCCGAGACGATTGGTCGAAATACTTTTCTGGGGGGAAAAAAAAATATTCAAATTGGGACAGGAAAAAAAAGTGCAAGTTGAAAGGTGCATAATGCTTTCTCATAATTCATGCACATCCTTCTCGATGAGCAAGTACATTTGTTAATTTTGTCTTATTTAATTTTTATTTCTGTTTTTTTTTATAAATTACAAATTCCATAAAATTTTGATCCCTTTGTTGATTTTTCCCCAAGTCAGTAACAAAAACATCCTCGACTTGCAATCTTTTTTTTACATGACGCACACAAATATTCGTACTGACATCTTGAAATTTTTGCGGCTTAGTGGATTGATATTTTTGAAAAAAAAAAAAAATTGTCAGAGGGCTGTTATTTTGGGGAATATTTTTTTTGTCTCGGAAAAAAGTGTGTCCCTTTCTACAATTTTTTGTTTTTTTTTTCAATAATCATTTTTCGATTTTTGATAAAAACGTGAATTCAAACGAGACGTGACTTACTTTCGCAAAAATTCTCGAAATACGTTCCGACTCTTTCGCCATTATCGATGAGCGGTCTCTCGGCATTGAGATAGCTGGACGGTCCGTCGGGCAGCGTCCAATGATCGAGATGAAAGAGTTGACAGTTGTAAGCGGTGCCCTGCGGTACTCCGCGATAGAGGAATGATCTGCAGAGAAATTCATTCTCCAATTCGCATGCGACTTTACACGCGGCCTCGGTCTGAACCTGAATCTCCTTGTCCGGATAATAATGCAGTCCCGCGTATTGCGCAATTTTCTCATCAGCAACCCCGATACGTGGATTTATGAAAGTTTTCTGAGACTTGCAGGCGTCCTTGCCTGAAGGAAATATATGATTTTTTGACTTTTCGCAAAATTGCGCGGTACAAAAATTTCGGAAAAATTTATATGCATGTATAAATCAATTTTTGAGTTTGACAAAGTTGATTATGATGAAATTCAATTTGGTTGAGCTATAAAAAAGCTAAATTTGTCCAATTTTTTGCCACGAGAAATAGCGTTTAATTCAAATTTTTATTAGTCCAGATATAATTTTTTTAATTGAAAAAAAAATATATTTATCCGCCCAAATATAATTGCTTTGATAAAAAAAAAAAATAGTATAGCACAGTACAGCAATAATAGTATAGCGAATAATTTAGCATCGTGTATTATTTAAATTATTTTTCGCTTCACTGTTATAAAAAATAGTATGTTCACCTCGGAGTAAACGGTCGTTCGCGCCTCGTATGAAGTTGAGAACACCTCGGCTTCGCCTCGGTGCTCAACTTCATACTCGGCGTGCAAACGACCGTTTTCTCGCTCGGTAAACAATGTACTATGTTTGCAGCCCAAATAATTTTGCATCGATTGAAACAAACTATAGTCAGTACGCGTAAAATATTTTTTGACCCAAACAATTGATTTCAATTGAATTAAAATTGATTGAATTTGTTCTGAACTGGGAAAAAAATGAGACGAAATTGTTATTTTGTTTTTTTTTTTTCAATCGTATACCTTTGAGGCAGAGATTCTCGAAATAATCGACGCCCTGGGCATCGACCAATTGAACATATTGTTCGGTGGTACGTCGATCGGAATCGCCGAGATGGCACTGCATGAGATCGTAATTGTATCTGACCGAGCGACAGGTGAAACGATGCTCGTTTAAACAGGCAGCTAGACATGCCTCCTTGGATGAGGTGTAAACAAGTGCGTTGTCAAGACCACGTATCATCTTGTTTGGCATTCTCTCGAACGTCCATGGACGCAGGCACACATTTTCTGTATCAAAAAAACAATTTATAATCGTAAAAATTTATTACGGTATTATACGTAATAATAATAACAATAATACAGACGCTTAGGAGTAAAAATAATAAGCGTACGGTAATAACATTGTTGTTTTTATAATAACAATAATAATGAACCTACTCGGAAATTCCAATTTTTTGTTTTTATAATAACAATAATAATGAACCTACTCGGAAGGTCCAATTTTTTGTTTTTTTTTTATGATTTGGGAAATGGCGAATAGGAGTCAAGAGGTGATTTCTTGAGATCGGTTTACCGGTTTGGAAAAGGAGAGGACGCCTATGGTGAAATTACAAAAAATTACGACTGGTTTAATTTCTCATGAGGCTTATGTTAATAATAATAATAATAGCGACAATATTAATTATAATATTTATGATAATAATAATAATTATTGTCGTTATTATAATCGTATTTTTGATCACGAATAATGCCGAGGGAATTAGTCACGTGAACTTTGAAATTAAAAAAAAAAAAAACAAAAAATAAAAAAAAATTATTTCGTTGTGTACAGCGATCTGTGATGAACGAGACTCATCGTGATCGCATTTGCATTTTCGCCCACGTGACGAATTCTCTCGACGATTCGATGTGTGCGATCCAACGACGAATTGGTCACTCGCTATTTTTGTTTTTATTTTTTTTTTTCTAAATGTTCTGGCAAAGCTCCACGAGACGAGAATTAGCTTGGCGGGGCGTTTATCGTTCCACCTGCGCGTTCTATTTCGTTTTTTTTTTTTTTTTTTTTCGAAAGCTCGTGTGCCTCTTCGAAGACGAATGGGGTCTCGAGAGAAATAGAGAAGCTTTTTACGCCCTGGCGCTTCTGCTTACTCGACGTGTGCCAACGAACCGTCGTGTGTGTGTGTGTGTGTGTAAGTTTCGTTATAGAATATTTTAACTCGTGTCTGTTTTGCAATAGTATCGAGTCCTCGTGACTCACTATATCGTATTATTTCGACAGGTGAAGTTCGGTTTTTTTTTTTTTTTTTCGCCAATCGTCAATTTGCCATTCGTGGAGTCAAAAAATATATTTGAACTATGCTCCTTTAGTCGAAAATAATTATGGGACAATTTTTTTGCAGGAATTGTAGAAAAATTAAAGATTTTATTTATTTTATTGATTTTTTTAAACAAACAAAAATAATTTTTTTTTCTTTTTTTTTCAAAAATATTTCAAAAAAATATAAAGTTAACAACAATTAAAATCACTATTATGACAGAATTACTTGAACGAAAGCATTTTCTCGCAGATAAATCGACATAACGAAGTTGAAAAGCGTGCAAATTAGAAATTTTGATTTGAAAAATTAAAAAAATGTAACGAAAACCGAAAATTTGTGTACGAATTTTTGTAAAATTTAATGCCAATCGCTCTTTATGTAAAAATAAAACCCTATCTCGTAAAATTGCGCAAAATAAAGCAATTATAGATTTTTTTTTATTACAAAATTTTTAAAATTTGAACCTCTCAAGCGATTCTTGTCAAATTCAATGCCATGCACTTTTGTCCCGTAACCAATCGATGCAAAAAATTTTGGCCCGATGACCAGAAATATTCGCGGAAGAATTTTTTTTTTTGAAAAACTCAAAATATTTTTCACATCTAAAACTCTCCAGCTATTCTTGTCATATTCATTAGCAAGTATTCTTGTCCCCCAACTAATTCGCGTGAAAATTTTCGAGCCGATAAATGAAAATTTACGAAAGTCAGAGCGATCACGCAGCCATTTTTGGAAAAAAAAATTTTTAATCATGTAAAACTGGGCAGCCGTTATTGACTGTAGGGAAAATTTTAATAAACAAAGGGAATCTCAGGCTCGAGTAGTTTGAAAAGTTTGCTCACTATTGCTTCGGTAGTTTTCGAGATACAGACATTTTTCCAGGGTTTGTATACACGCACATGCATATAAACACATACACACTCACATATAAGCCGGGACATTTTTTTTTAAATGTGATTTCTCGACGTTTTGGGACATTTCGAACACATTTCAAAAAAGTCTTTTTTCATCATCACAATGCTACGACCTCGACGAGGAAGCAAAAAAAAAAATTTAAGAAATTACGCTGAAAATTTACAAAGGTTCATATACTAACACCATGTGGCACAATGCTCGAAAACGCTTTTTCCGCGAATTTCAACGATCGCCCGAATCCCCGAACCTAACCTCGCATTATGTATTCGGGACGCCTCGAAAGTTTGCGTTAACGAATTTCACTATATCCCTCTCATGTTTGAGAAAAGAAGGGTACGAACAGAGAACGAAGCAGAGAGAAAGAAAGAAAGAAAGACAGAAAAAGAGAGAGAGAGCGAGAGAGAAAAATAGGGAGAGGTGAGAGGGTGTAAATATATTTGCAGTCAGAATACTCCATGAGGGGTAAACCAGTCTCAAAGAACACCTCGGGAATAAAGCGCTTAGCTGTGGTGCCCAATATATATATATATATATATATATAACATATATATATATTCGCACTTTTATTATAAAACAAAAAGGCGTATGCCACATAACTTTTCTTGGACCTACGCCTTTTTTTTGCAAGTAGCCGTTTCTATATATACACTTTTATACATGCATATAAAAGTGTGTGTACCAACTATGGGATCGCGGGTATATCGTACACAAAAGCGCGCGAGGCGTCCCGAGAAATAAAGAACAAGAGGATCGCACCAGCAAAGCCCTGTCAAAACCAATATTAGGCCTTTCTTTGAGACCCCTCGACCTTTTCGACACCTAGGCTAACGTTCTCTCTTCCTTAACTATACATCCCCTTTCCGATACAATATACGTATATATACCATTTTGTGTCCACTCTGGTGCTTGTATATATGTACTCTTTCCACATAAACACAAGGAGGCCTCTCTCTCTCTCTTTTCTCTAGTACCTGTTTACATCCGATCGTACCGTACTTAACGCCTTTATATTATTTTCCTCGAGTCTCACCCGCCGGGACATCGCTTTCCTTTTCCTTCCATATATATATATATTATATATATACGGCACTCAAACTTACCGAATTTCGTGTACCAGCCACAAGAGAGAAAAAGAGTTTCCTTTGTTCTTAAGGCGTTGGTACCGCAACGTACAAATTTTCATGCTGAGCAAAGTTTTATGGGTTTACATTGTGGAATTATCTTTCGAGCAAAAGACTAGCACCAGCAGCAGTTTAAGTATTCAATGCACGTATATAAATGTAAACCTTTTTCGACAATCGTGCTATTCTCGCGATTTTACCTTTTTCCCCCCAATCTATCGGTTCTATTCATCCATGCGCATGAGCTTTCCGTTAATTTGGAAATTTTATTTACGATATTCTCATTTATTACGTACGACGTGTATATGATGGTGTGAAACGATTTCTGAAGATCGATGAAAGCTCACGAAGATTTTGAAAATTATGAAAAATTTCAGCACTACGGAATTAATTTTATTCGCGATGCACAGTTTTTAAAACAATCGGGGTGAGAAGCTTCACGCTTGAGAGTAAGAAAAGGAAAATGTATTTTATTTTTTTTAGGCCAAAAGAATAAGAATCGTATATCAAAAATCCTCAGCGTGATATTTTTTGAAAAACTTTGCCGATCACGTGAGAAAATATTTTCACGGTTGTGTATAAGTAATTTAATTTTAAAAAAAGTTTTAGCCGATCGAAAATATTTTTAAAAAAGGTTATAACCTGTAAAATATTTTAAATAAAAATCTGAAAAAAAATCCTAAACGCACATTTCGGTCAATGAACGACTGGGTTTATATACATTTATTTATATTATTATTTATTCATTAAAACTTCATTTAAATTGAATAAATTTGATTATTTACGATATTGTGGAAGAAAAAAAGAATTTTCGTAAATCGTTCTAGAATATCGACCGAGTATTATTCTACATATATATATATGTATATATATATATATATATTTACCCGAACGTATCTGGAGTTTCGTCATGTAGTACGTATTTGCTGCCCTCTGTGGCTGAACATTGGGATTATTCGACGTTGTTTCGTTCTGAAGTTGGCACAGTGTATCCTGCATCGGTGCTAGAGGATTTGGCACGAATGAGAATACCGCTGCCTGACACTGCGACTCCTCGCGACACCAGCCCTGGCACTCGTAAAGCGAGAGATTTCTCACGCTGTAGTAAGTCGTGCCACGATAATCGAAATCCGTGAGCTTCTCGAAAGCCGTTCTCGCTGTCGATACCAATCGATAATGCAGAAAACCGTTAAGAATTTCGTTGATTAGAAATGTTTTTTTTTCGTATTTGTTTTTTTCTTTTAATAAAAACTACGTTTTCAATGAAATTTATGTAAAAATCTTTAAATTTTTTCATCATTAAAACTGCGAGAATAAACTTTTTATCGTTACTCACAAAGTCCAGCCTGAATTCCAGTCGCGAGTATGATGACAAGCACCGTGGTGACGTAGCCAATCGCGTACGAGCCCATCTGTAAAATAAGAAAAAAAAAAAAAATTATGCAAAATTCCACGTGAAATTAATTATTATGGGAGACAAATTATCAAGATGCATACACGAGCCCCGCGAATATCAAGTTTACACGATACCATATGATGATAATAAAAATAATAACCATGACCGTAACTCTCTGATCGTCTGAGCTACGGTCTCACGGGGTTTTTATTTCTTTTTTTTTTTGTTATAAATCTCACACTCTCGTCTTATACGTGGAATTGAGAGACATAAAAATACCACGAGAATGCTACTTTTATATTCCTCGTGGTGCGCGCTTCTCTGTGGAATTGCGCTCGGTATTATAGCTCGCGGGGAATTTAAAAAGAATAATGGAGAACAGCCAGTAACGCCGCGCGAGATAAATCGCGAGTGTGAGCAGCTCGAGAGTTATATATTTTCTCACGAAACTGAAATACCGATGTGAGAGAGAGAGAGAAAGGGAGAAAGAGAGGCCACGAGGGACATATATAGATATAAGAGTCCTTTTTCTTTTATTCCTTCGACTGTTATGTCTATTATATCGCAATTTATATTTTATGCATTTTATAGAGATATATATAAATACATTATGCATTATTATTATATTATATAGTAATATAACAGAGCTAGGAAAAGTACCAGAAAGTACTTCAAGTAAAAAGTACTTCAAGTACTCAGTACTCGAGTTATCAAGTACTTGAAATACGTCAATTATCAAGTATCAAATACTTTTCAAATTTTTCAGGTATACATCTCGTAAGTTCTGATACTTATATTTGATGTCTTACGTACTCTTTAAACTCATATCGGTTTTGATTCGAGTACGTTTTGTTTCAAAGCGTATTTTCACATTGTGCAATTCACTCAGGTTAGGCAGATTGGAACAGAAATATTTAAACGAAGAATTATAAATAATTATAAAAGTAGCATCGACGATTGTAATTGAGATTTATTTAGGCCTCAGGTTTGAGAACGAAAAAAATAAAGAATATAATACACGGATTGTTAAAAACGGTGCCATGCATTGACAATGACACCATAATTGCCGTAGCTTGAGCCTTTGAAGGGTCATTCCTTACAATCTTAATCAAAAGATGGCGCAGAACGTTTCTCAATTATATATTCAAAGGCGTTATACATGCAACCATTAGCAAGACGTATTCAAAACTACTTCATACTTGGTACTTGAAAAAGTATACTTGAAGTAAAGGAAAGTACTTGAAAATTTAAGTACAAATATTTGAAGCACAGTTCAAGTACTTGGGAATTGAAGTACAATACTTGAAATACTTTTAAAGTACTTTGTACTTCAGGTACTGTACTTCCAGACAGATCGCAAGCATACCCGGGTATACTTGAAGTACTGCCCACAGCTCTGTTATAATAATTGTAATATCATATTTATAAATCGCTATGGAAAATATAATAATTTTTCATAACCGTTATACACGCGATTGCTCGAAGTAATCTATTTCACGAGAGCATTGAGTAATTATTGCATCTCTCATATTGACTTCTCGCGTTAATTACTATTTCTCAAGGCTTCGTGCTAGTTTTCCCCCTCACTCTGTTAATTCATTTATTTTCCATCGGCACGAACTCTTGTGCCGCACAGTTGCCCGAGATATGCGTGAAACAATAATAATTGTCTCACCGAGTTCCCAAAGGCTTTATGCGCGCATGCGCTGAATAATATTTTTAATCGATGATCAAACGGGCAAAGGCAGTAAGAGCGAAACAAATTTTCATTAAAAAAAAAAAAAAAAATATTCTACTCGAACTTCCGATCTTCGCGCTCGAGTGACAAAGAAGATCGAAGATCTTATATTATGTATATACCAGTTGGTTCGGAGCTAAACGAATCAGAGCAGTTTTAGTCCAGTCATGCTAGAATTTTTTGATGCATCAGCTCCGACAAGAGGGAAAATTGTTTCGTCTTCGCTTCACTTTGGCCTCAATAACGAAGAATTTAATTTTTTTTTTTAGTTTAGCAGGGAATCTCCTCTTCTTCAGGATCGATAATAACTATATTGTGGATACGATTTGTTGCAAGACAGTAATTTATAAGAAAAAACATACATTTTTGAGTTTATTTTTAAATTATGATAACTTCCGGTCCACGGTTGACTGAATTCCGTGTTATTGAGATAATAATGAAGTGAATAAAACGATATCCCATCTTGTCGGAGTTTATGCAGAAAATGACAACTTTTCTGGGCTAAAATGCCTCGGACTATTTCACTCTATACTTCTCGAACGGAGAAATGAAGCTTCGTAAAAGTGTTCACTGAGCTGTAGGCTGGAATATCGAGTCTACACAGTGATAATACACACGTTGTCAGCAAGAAATACCAAGGAAGTCGAGGCACGAGAAAAGCAATTCTCGCGGCGGGAAATTATGATCTCGCGCGCATATACGTGCACGAGGAGAGCCATTGAAACCGAGACGATGAGTATGTACCCTTGTAAATTCCATGTTTTTTGTTATTTTTTGTTTTCACGATTGCCCGCACTACCTATGTAATAACAGCGTGTACTCGCATTTTTCACAGCCTCGAATTATCATCGTCATTATTATTACCATGCGGGCGGGAGGCAATGTTACATTTGTGGATAATAGCGGAGATCAAGTTTCCTGCTATACCGCGTCGCCCTTTATTATCTATACTCGACTTCTTACTTATTCCATTCATCCGCATTCGTTTCCCTTGTTTCAATTACATCGAGAGTTCCCCAAGCGAGTAAATATACTCGCGCTTATATTCGTTCCGGACTTTTTTTTTTTTCCAAACATTCTTTTCGCGCGAGTCCTATCCTCTCCCCATCGAAACAAAAGAAAGAAAAAAACCATTCATCCAGCGATCGTCATCCGGCGCTCAATTTCCTGGTTCACTGTATACACGGTACTCAGTCAATCCCTTGAGCAAAGCCCGACATTGGCAAAAAGAAGCCTGCGCATATATGCGCATGTGTATCGTATAGGCGTGTGTATTCAAAGGAGTTGACTTCCTTTGCATAATTAGCTCGGGGAGCGTTCAACTCCGTGGCGTTCTCGTCAATCTTACGGCAAGCGATTACACGATGCAAGCTCGCGGTCTCTCTGCGTATATGTAATGCACTTTAATAGCGAAGTAAAAGGAAGAAAAGACACTGTTAGGATTGAGCAAAGGAAGACTGGTGTGGCACGATAAGAATGCTTGAAACTTGTGTGCTCAACACACGAGCCCTATAAATGGTTTTATGTATATATATCCATGTATACCAGAGTGAATTCCATGATTCCGGAAAGGCGAAGGACGCGCGATTAGCGATCGAGCGGGCGCATGCGAATCGCGCGCTCCCGTTGGATCGCATGGGCCGCATATATAGCAGAGAGCGCAGAACTCTCGGGCTCAGGACAACAAAACAGGGAGAACAGAGAGCTGAATGCACGTCCCGATTTTCTTTTCCCTTTTTTTTTTTTCTTCTTCTTTCTCTTTCTCCTCTCGTTGTCTGATGCACGAAGAAGGAAAAGAAGAAAAAGAATGAGAAGACTAGCGCATATCCCGTGTCGTTGTGCCTCGGGAGCCCTGCATAGTTCTTATACAGAGGTCATCCATCTCCCTTTACCCTTAACCCCGATGACCTTTTTACCGCGGGTTGACGACCAAAGAGCGACTTGACCTTACTCACTATACGGGCTGTTGTATAGAATCCTTTCAAGCTTATGATAATTGAAAAAAAAAAAAAAAAAAAAATTACGACGCATGAATGATTCTCGAGAGTCTCTTATATGAGACTCGATAAGAATCTACGGAAACTGTGTAAGTGCAGGTATATTATATCGTGTTTACTTATGATCGTGGTTTTTGCGCATTTATTGCTCGTAAGTTCAAGACCAGCACACTCTTCGAGTCCGGGGGAATTCAATTGCCATTTATTCCGAGTTTATTTCTCGATATGACGCGCATGGATATGCGTATTCGAAAGGTGCAAGAATCCTCGTATTGTTCATCAGAAAAGTTAAAAAATGAAATGAAAAAAAAAAAAAAAAAAAAAAAAACGAAGAGAAAGACTAAAAGTTATGCGCTTTGGCGCTTTGACCTTTGCGTAATGATCGGTTTCATGAATTGGTGCGATGGTTAACTTTGCTTTAACATCGCACGCAGCCATGAGAACCGGGTTGACTGTCTTTCTGGAAGCTTTAAAGTAGTTCTTGCGCGACCGGTGGCGGGGAATAAGCGGGAACGTGTAGGCGCGGCGGAGCGCGGTGAGCGGGCACGCATGAAACAAGCGAGAATCGGTCTGCTCCCGGGGCTATAAAATGACGTTTTTTTAAATTATAACGGTACGGTAAATAAATTTGAAATTTCACCAGAATATGCAATAATGTTTATTGCATCGATCCAGCAAAGTTTCGTCCGCTCATCTAGTTTTTAAGTATTAGAATTTGATAAGAGTAAGCACTCTAGCTTCGTTTGTCACTTTGGGGCCTATACCCACGGTGTTAAATTGAAAAAGTTTACGAGCACATATCTCCGGAACCAAACGGTGAAAGAATCTAAAACTTTGCAAGCATGCTATAGGAACCTCAACCTTTGCGTTTGTCGTATTTTTATCGGTCTATCTAGATTTGATCTCTTTGCAAGAACCACCTTAAGCTCTCTATTTATATAATGCATAATAATGATAAGGAATAATAAAAGAAAATAATAATACCTCTTACCGTACACCTGGGGGATTTCGGGGCCCCATCGTTTTTTCATTTTTTTCGCTGTAAACCGATACTAACAACGGACTATTGGATATCTGACTTTGGAATTCCTGACTTTGTCGTTCATATATCTGAGAGACCGGAGACATCAGCAAAAAAAAAAAAATACAATTTGTACCTTTTGCCAGTAACGAATTCGATTCCTCCAAATTATTTAACTTTTTTTCAGTATACGAAGACGCAATAATATTTACTGTGTTGCGTGGAAACCTTTGCTTCAAGAATGTATCCAGGGTTTCTCTCGCTAAGGTGGCTTAGAAAGGTTGCAAAAAAATCCCGAAGCAAAAAGAGCAATTTTACATCCCTTTGCTTCTTGGCTTCTTTGCACGAACTCTTTGCAACAAAACTTTCGTGTAACTGCATTCTTTGAGATCTACCCTTTCGATTCATGTACACATATCATCAAAAACAAATGATTTCATGCTAAATTATAGCTTGGAAAAGCAGCTGGGCTCTTTCATGATCCCGTGTGTAAACGAATATCAGAAATACATACATAGGTGTGTAAGGTAAGGGATAACGAATAATAATGAATAATCATACGATTAATTATATATATGAAAAGATAAATACATAATATGTATATGAGTTTTGCTCATGACGATGGTATCTCTTATCAAATTGGTGGCTTCCGGTCTTTACGTGATATCGTTTCGTCTATTTCTCTTACGAGTCATTTCCCTTGGGTGCCCCTCCCTTCTCGGGAAAATTCATACGACCTATCACGCGTGTTCGTTTCACTCAGTGCAGAAAAATTGAGGATCTCGAGCATGTGTGTGTGTGTGTGTGTGTGTGTGTGTGTGTGTGTGTATATACTGTGGCAAGTCCTTCTGCGCTCTTGATCCAAGATACAGGGATAAGAGTCGAAGAACTCACTGAAGCTTCTTCGCACCGTATATATACAGCAGCTAATCTTAGGTGCCAGGTGAAGTGCATATGATGTCGTGATCCAAGAAAGAGCCTTGATGCGTGTGTGTGTGTGTGTGTGTGTGTGTGTGTGCATTGAGCAAGATACAGAGAGACGGTTACGTCTTGCGGAAGAGGAGAGTCCATCTCTCGCGAGATTACATATATCCATGCGGAGAACTAGAGAGGAACAAGTTTTGCTCTCTTTATTATATACGAGAATTTTTCTGAATTTTTACTCTCGTTCGATAAAACCAGTTTCTTCAGCTTTTATAATATCTACGAGTCTTCTCATACACGTATGGAGTATTTCTCTGCGTGCGCGTTTATATGTACACCCCATTGCGTGTGTCCGATATACATCTTACACGCAATGTAACATCGCGTGGAGTTCATTGCCACGTTCACACTTCTCCCCGAGATCGAATGATTACGGAGTTAAATTATAGTTAGACGTGGAATAGAGATTAAATTCAGATTGAATTGAGGCCACGATATGAATATAAAAGAAAGAAAATAATGAGCATAAAAGAAGAAAATAAAGAAATGCCGGGAATAAATTGGATTTGTATGAAGTAAGAATTTGTCGAAGAAAACTTATCGATGATGCGATGTTCGTGTCAATCGAGCACTTACAGTCTTGAAATTTGTCCATTTTTTTTGAGATGTAACTAATGCAAATCAAGGAGGGCCGAGGGCACTGCGGCCAACTGTGAAAATAATTTATCATGAATCGGAAAATCATGGAATTGAGATGAGTAAAAGTAACGATAAATGAATACTCAATCCTTTAGGACAGTTTAGGATCGTTAAAAATTATTCTACATTGATATAAACGAAAGAAATTCGATTTTATAGTGTACATAATTCGCAAGAGAAGTCTGGCAACAAGGCGCGTATTTCTTATGGTTGGTACCGTCAAGTGTCATAGCCACAGGCACCGGAGAACAGTCGAGCTGTCAGAAAAATTGCGCGCTCAACCTAACCTAACTGCTCCGGCTCTACAGCGATGCTGCCATGCTTATCCCCTCTTTTACATCCCTTCAATGCAAATGACTATGAATTCTGTGGGTTCATTGAATAGAATTCATAAACCAAGTACACAATCAATCTGATGTTTGTCATGCTGTTTTATTAATTATTTCTAATTCTTCGTTCAAATATTTCTGTTCCAATCTGCCTAATCTGTTCTGCTTACGCCATAAAAACACGCGTCAAAAGAGCCTTGTCAGAAACTAAATTTTCATGTGAATGGTGTCGGTGAAAATACCCAAATAATTCAGGCACATTTCTACAGTAGTAGAGAATATCTGATAAAAAATTCAGATTTTTCTGTGCATTTTGCTTTACCTGGTGAACCTCCTTAACGTGAGCGTGGATCGAACAATTCCCATATTATGATGCAAATAAAATATTTAGCGATCAATTTATAAGGGATATCTTTTTTTTTTTCGATGATAATCCATTGATAGTTTGAATTTGAGGCAAAAGTTATGAATTTATCACTAAAAAGTTATAATGATATCAATCGGTTTCGAATTATGCCAAAAATAATCTTTCCAATGTCGAATTTGATCGTCTTCCACCTAATTATGCAGCTTCGTGAAAAAGTTTATCGGATGCATCGATAGATCATGCCATTCAGCGAGCAAACATGACCAGTCACTCGTCAGAATGGGGATTTTTTTTTTCGAAATCCAATAAATTTTATTCGAATCGAAATAAACCTCTGCGCTCAGATAAAACTATTTTCGAATAATCTTGATGAACTTCGATCCCGTAAATGTCCAACGAAGAAAATGATAAAAAAAAAAGTGCCATTGTCTATTATCGGAGTCTCTCGAGAGTCCATTGAGTACAAAAACGATTCGCGCGAAGAATCTTTCTTCACATTTTCATTTCTCCGCTCACAGCGCTATATGCTATATACCTGTATACTTGGTGACTTCGTGACCGAACTAATGGGGGTAGATCGTGGCTCGCAGCAAGCTCTGATGGGAGGCCAAAGAAAGGCCATAATATACTATCAATAATTCCTCGTAGAATCATCGATAACGTTGTATAGTACAGACTCGACGTGAGCACGAGAGTTCCCAGGGATCCGATCATTCTCGTTTGTACAACCCGCGTGAACGCGAGCACATCCCGCAGGACAATCGTGACTCACCTCGATCCGATTCGTCCACAAAGAATCTCGTACATACGCCATATTTATAAAGTATATATATATACGAACTTTAAACGTTAAAACGTATTCGTGCATTTGTAAACGATCACTGGCAAACAGAGAGACCTCTGGGCAACAATGGCGCGGTATGGTCAACGCGGTTTTAGATGGATATAGCAGTGAGAAGTTAGGGAAGAAGCGTTTTATGCGTTATGTCTTCCCGTTCGTTCTAAGCTTCGAGCGACCTGTTTTCTGCTACCAGGCTTTTCCTGGTCGACACTCCAAGCTTATTACGTGTAGGTACATAGACATGTTCAGTTATATATAGCCACGTATGTATCGGTGCGCATGTATATATAGATATAAAATCTATGGGCATATGTTGGGCACATAAAAGCCACAGGTACATGCGAGAAGTGGGGATGGTTATAGCGAGAAGAGCCATTACGAGAGTATGACTCCGTGACTCGTCGACTCTTTGCTCTCCGGTTATACGCAGGAATTCGTTCGAGGAAGCAGCCACAACAGCGGCAAGCAATACGAGCAGCAACATCAGCAGGAGGCGAATAAACGATCGTTCGTACTACCATCGTCTTGGTGGCGGTTTGCGCTTGTACAACGACATTGAAAACTCGAGAGAGTCGAAAGGCAAAAAAAAAAAAAAATAAAAGAAATGATAGAGATTGAAAGAGTTGGAAAGAGCGAAAGAGACCAAAGATACGTGAAATCACTGTATATATAGTTGTTGGTTCTCGTCGTGGGGCTTCCACTCGAATATAACGGAACTTTTTTCACAACGCGCGGGAATGTCTCGCGGTTAAAGAGAGAAAAGTCTGTTGGAGTTATCCGTCGATTATAATCGATCGGTATATCCGCTGAGAAATTCTCCATTTTTATTCCCCTATACTCATTGCCATTTTATTATTATTATTATTATTTCCACGCAGACGCGGTTGAACGATCGCGTGGTGAGAATAGGAATTCAACGGGTAAGGATTTTGTTATGATTTTGCAATATTGAAATTAGAATGAGTGAACTGCATGAGCGAACGAGATGAGATATGGTAAATGAGCGAGGCGAATGAATAAATTCATATAGGTGCTTGACCATCCGACGAAAATTGCGAGAGAAATCCGCCAGGGGACTCCCCGAGTTACATAATTTTATGTATACCCAAGTATGCACTGTACACAGATCTATGCTATAATATACGAAAGGGATCTTCGGGTATCCCTTGAGATTCACGATTCGCTAACCATGGAGATTTGTCTGGCTGAGTGAAACGGAAATGATTATCTGTAATTCCGCGTGAAGCGCTTCTGTAACTCTCTCTCTCTCTCTCTCTCTCTCTCTGCTTGATACGCCTCGTGAACGAATAGCGCAAAGACGAGAAAATTCCTCGATAGATTCTAGGATGGATATGCCAGTGAAGGATAATTTTTCTTGGCTGGAATGTTTAAGAATTCCATGGAAAAATCTCTATCCGCTGAAATCTCAGGGAATAGTTGGCATCATTCAATCTCATCCTTTCAAATTCCAGAATTTTAACAATGACTGGAAATTACGGTTTTAAAAACACCCGAAGGTTAGCAATTTTCCTTACGATCGGACCATTGCCTGCTTCGCTCATTTGTTAGTTCCATCGTATGTTGCCTTTGCCATTTTTCGTTCTCATCGTATTTAGCCTTTCATAGCATGTCGTAGCCATTCACTGTCACCCAGTGAATCCACCCTATGGCTATATTATTTATACGATAGTAGAAGAAGAAGAAGAAGAAGAAGAATAAGAAGAGGGAGCTTGAGAGGGTACAGGCTTTGAAATTGACATCGATATTAATGGCTGGCCTTCGTGACGATAAATCATTGTGATTATATTCTCTATCTCCGGGCCGAGAGCCGCGTGACTCGATGCTCGTTTCGTTAAAGAAGATGAATAAGAGGAGAAGGTAGAGGAAGAAAAAGATGAAGAAGAAGATGAAGAAGACGACAACGATGACGACGACAACGACGCCTGGCTCTTCTGGAGCGATCGATCGATATACTCGGCCTGGAATATATACGTGAGAGGATCGATATCCATAAATCTTGAAAGTAATTAGCGGTGTGGGAAGGTGGTCAGTTGGCAGTAGACTGTGGGCCGGAAAAGCTTACGGGCATCAAAAGTGCAAAATACCGGGTGCAAAAATGCAAGTGAGAAGGCGTTTGTATTAGCGAATTATGGCGAGAGATGCGTTCATGATGAAGGGAGAGTCGGGTATATGGAAGAAGGAAGAAATATGATAATGGCTACCTATCTCTCTTATATAGCAGGCAAGCTCGTTCTCTCTTCGTTGGCGCGTTGGTGTATGAAAGCACGCTGGATAGTATATCTCCTATGGTGCAATGACCTCGTCAGGGGGGAGGGGCGGCCCAATGGCGAGTCCTTGACTTCTCTTCGAGTTAAATGCATCGTCCTTTATGGTCAGCAACTTTGACTAAACTTACAAGCTACGACCGGGACGGAGGGGAGTTAAGGGGAGAGCATTTTGAACAATGAAATATCATTTTCTGCAAGAAAAATCTCAAAGATCTGATCACCTCGGCGCGAGCGGAGGCTCGCTAAGCAATTTTTAATCGCCTCTGCAGATGTCTCTTATTCCGTAGCCCCCCAAGCGCAAAGTCTTCGTGGAAGTTCAACGAAGAAACGAGGCAACGAGAAATGCAGCAGAGTTAGGGAAAAAAAAAAAAAAATCAAAGGTAAACGTCGTGTGTCATAAGGTCGCGGAAAAACGTTGAGCATTTTGTCCCTTGGTGTGGCTTCTTGCGCGCAATATCTCTGTACAATATATTGTCGTGTATCCCCTTAGATCGAGCAGCAAGGACTAGGGCTTCTCTCGTGTTTGCGATTTTTCAAAAAAAAAAAAAAAAAAAAAAAAAAAAAAAAACGTATGTATACTATATTTCTTCATCGTTCTTGCCTCTCGCTTATAAGCGGATCTATCCAACCTCTCTCGACTTTTCTCAGGGTCTCGTATTCTTTACTACCGCATGCACAATGTATCCACATGGGCGCCCGTTTGGCTGGCTTATATTATTGCTGGTTGTTCGGGCGCGGATTCAAAGCTCGAAATGCAAATGGAGTGCGGTTGTTACGGGGAGGAGAGAATCAGCCCAAGTTAATATACGATATTCCAGTGGCATTCAGATGATTTTTTTAACCGGGATCGACCGTGTCTGCTATATACGCTTATCCAGAATTTACATACTTTTTATCGTGAAACTAGTCTGCGATTTATATCGCCACCGATTATCATCGGTACGAGAGATACAACGACCGCGAAATTACGAAAATTAAAATTGAAACGAAACATTCGAAGCAACGAGTTATTTTCGTTGTGACTAAAAATTTATCTTCCGCTAATCGTTCGCATTCCTTATTCGTATCTGCAGCTGCATACAATGAAAATTATACGTTGAGGAATTATTGCAAAGAAAGAATACATGTAACGTGAACATATTTTACTACACCTTTGGTCGTAATTATAATTGAGGAGCAACAACTATTAGGATGCTCTTCGCGTGATCAAAAAAGGAAGTAGATTTTGGAGAAGCCCTAAAAGTTGCTAAGCCTGGCCCAAAACCAATTCAATCTTTGGCGGTGCGTGATCGATATACCCAGTTAGAAGATACAGAGTACAAGCTATGGTGTAGAAAGGATTGGAGTATCTGATGCGTAAGGCTTTGTATTGAGCTTGAAAGCTTTCGAGGACGTATCGAGAGCTCGAAGAAAAGAACGGGAATGAGAGGAGGCACATATTGTGCATATATAGTGCCCCAAAGTCCAAAGGCAGAATCTACCTCAACGACGAGATTCGTGACAAGGACATGGTCCTGGTAGCAGAAGAGACACAGAAAGATGAGGAAGCATGATAAAGGGACTACAGTGTACAACAGTACTATTGCATATATAAACCTGAATACGCGTATACATAGATTGCTGCAAAGTAAGTGCAACAAGAGAAGACCGTGTACTCTCCTGACTGCAAAAGCAAGCCATCCTCCCTTTCTCGGTATCGCTGGCCAACTAAATTACACGTTTCGCTACGGGAGCCACTTTTCTTATCCTTCTTCTTCTTCTTCTGCCTCTACATGCCTTTCTGCCTCCACGTCCGCCGCTTCTTCTTCTTCTTCTTCTTCTTCTTCTTCTTCTGCCTCTTCTTCTCATCGAAATGTCTTCTTGGTCTCTTTGCCAAGGGACACTGAGCACGATTCAAACGACAAGATCCACGTATAGAGAGCCAAGGACTCTCGGGCTCGCGTTGAGCGATAGAATGACGATAAAAAAGAATGCAAAAGCAAAATGATCATTGAAAGACGGAACAACGAGACGGATGAAGAGACGAGTGGCGGGAAACGGCAAGATTGTCGCTCGCCACGGTTATAATACGGGTTCGGGAGAATTCCAAGCGATCTTATTATTACAGTGGCAACATCTGCGGCGGAGCCTTCGACCAAGGTTTCTTCGAACAACGCGCTATGGACAAAAATGACGAAGAATCTTTGCAGCCTTCTTCGCACCTACTGATTTAAAAAAAAAAAATGAATTCAAACGCGGCTTCGTGTTCCACAAACATAATGAACGAGTTTCACGGTTTTATGGTGCACATATTTCACAAATTGTGTCGTTGAAAAGAAAAAAAAAAAAACTTGAAAATTATTATGCCTCCCGCGAGTTTTGCAAACAGAGCCTCGACGAAGTTATATATATATATACGATTCTATATAATCCTCTGAAAGTTTACTCGGTTGCTCGATGCTCGCTGACTATAATCTCGAGAAGGTTCCGAGCTTTGCCTCTGCTTTCCCACATCGTGCACTTGCACTTGATAAAAATCCATCGCATCCTGAGGCTCCTTGCAGTGACGTGGTACGATTTCAAGGCCATCTCCAGCTCTCGTATTCACATATATATATATATACACCTATATATTCAGGTATATACCTAGACATGTGTGCATAATAGTGATACATAGTGAGGTAAGTGGCCGAGAAGAACACTTTCGCATCGCGCGGGGTCTTTCTCCTCTTCGCATGCGGCATAACAACGCACGCATGCACACGTAAAGTCATACATATAATGTACATATATAAGTACGATTCGATGTTTGAAAAGTCAGAAGGGCGTATCTAGCGTGCATAGAAGCGAGGATTTGATGTTCTTTCGGACTTGAGGTATATCCCCTACATATATGTACATCTAGTTTGCGCGATCATCCAACCTACTGGAATTGCTAGGCACAGTAACAACAGCGGGAGGGCTCAGGAAGGTCTCTCCGTGAGGGACGAGAAATCTCCATCGTATACAAATTCTCTCCCCCAACATATATATATATATATATATATATATATATATATATATATATCGTATATTCTCGGCGGCATGTAGTAAACTCCACGCCGAGCATGTACATCCTATCGTCTTTACATACATTAAAGCAAACTTCCAACGTGTATGCAATTCTTCGAGGAGCCTCCAGGATGAGCAACGGAGGCCTCTCCTAACATATAACGTTGGAAGCGCATGAAGGGCTGTCGGGAGATTTTCCTCACGTCTAAGACGTGAGATAGAGGGACATGCATACAAGCATACATATATATATATATATACCCAATATATGATAATAATATATGTGAGGTGGATATATACTACGTGTTTAGCCGAGCAAGAGATCGCGCACTCCGATGAATAACATATACTCGCGTGTGCAATCACTCTCGTGTGCGGTACACCTCTTTCCCTCGTTCGTCAACCGAAACTCATTAACGCGAAACGATTTCTCCTTACCTCACGCTATTTCAGCTGCACACACAAACACACACACACACACACACGCGCATACAGGGCGGACGAGATAGAGGAGGAAAAAATTTCGTGACAGATAGACGCAGGACGAGGAGGAGATAAGGAAAATTATACGAACCCGCTCGCGATAATGATTCTTCATTTTTTTTTTCTTCAGTCATTTTGCCATTCGGATGGAATGAGGCTCGTTCGAGTTTAATTAAATTCAAGTTTAACGCAAAGCGAAATGTATATTCGATTGTGAACACTTGGACGATCGAAGTGTTTTTACTTTGAAGTTGATATCGTTGATTTAAAAAAGTTCAAAACGTTCGGGCGGTAAATTTCATTGAAATTTAAGGCAGTGTCCTCTGGCTTAGAGGACTAAAGAGAGGTGGTTTTTGGTGATTTTTTTTTTTGGCAAGGAGAGAAACAACGAAGCTTCTTAAACTTCTGACTGTGTTTTTTTAAACACATTTGAAAAGTATTAAAAAAAAAAATTTTTTAGCGTCAAATTGTCGCAAAACGGTGGATTTATTGGCTGACCATTTTGAAGCGCCTCGCTACTGAAGTCTCGAATTGGCGGGAAAGATTTATAGCGCATAATTCTTGTCTGATACGTAAAAACCAAAATTATTTTTAATTCACATGTATATTTATAATCGATGAACTACAAAAACTCAGAAAAAACGGTGAAATCATATCAAAATCGTCGAGCTTGAACGAAAAAATGACTAGGATAGACGTACCAGTTGTGGCCACTTTAAGCATTTTCTAACATTCATTTACGAACAGTGTTCACATTATTGCAAATTCAGAATTGAAAAAGTGATCGATGTAACCTAAAAGGTAAACAGAATCGAATTGTTATCATTTAAAACCTTTTCTGATCATGATAAATAAGAAAATAGGAAATAGGATTTGGCCATCCGAAGTAACAGTTGTGGCCACTAAGAATTGGGATTGGCCATAAGCTGGCCACAAATAGAACAATCGCATTTTGAATGTACCACTTTTGGCCACCGCGTATTTTTCAGGAATTTCAGCTGAGACATGAGTTTTTTGTAATTATAACCCGAAAAATTAGCTTCAAATGATAAAATATAAATTTTTGATGGGACGGAATGACTTTAGATACAAGAAACTGTATCAAGAAAACTACACAAATCGCTCAGTGTTCACACATTTCGTCATATTTCGTTGAAATAAATTAGTAGATATTCAATAAAGCAATCGATAGTGGTTCGGAAACACATCTTGAATATCGAAACATTACGCTCGATAAAGTGAACATGTATAGCCTTGAAACTTTAAGAAATTCGAGGGAAATGCGGAGTGCCCACAAACGGTACAATGGCCACAACTGGTACGTCTACCCTATTTTTGCAAACATTTCGTTTCATTATTTGTGCAATAAAAATGGTATAAAATGACTTTTTTCTTACTAATGTTCTTAGTTCTTTTAAGATCGTTTTCAATATTCTCGTGAATGAACTTTGGTTTGGGTCGATAGGTCGAATAGTTTTTTTTTGCTATTGCATCCGCCAATATCGAAAAAATCACAAAAACGAGATTTCGAGAAAACGCGCTTTAAAGTTGGCCAAGCGTTCGTACACCTGCTCGATGCTTCCCCGCGTTCTTGGATCTCTGTACCTTCCAAAATATTTCGAACTGATCTCCAAAACTTGCGCAACATATTCTCCCATACTTTAACCATCGATTAATGAAAGAAAAAAAATAATACGATTTTTTCGACCCTCTGAACCAGGAAACTGCCTCAATCAATTTTTCGATTCCGGGTTCATAATATCGTTCGATCGGCATTGAATTCCAAAATTTTCACTTCAAATACAAAATCAGCCATCTCACAATGCTCCAGGTATGAATTTTCTTTGTTCTTTCGTCCTGCAATTGAATTTTTCCTTACAAGTACAAGACTTCGAGTCGCCGAGTGTTGTTCGAGTAAATGTTTGCAAAATTTCGTGCAATATATTGATCGACGCGTTCGCGATCATTGTCACGCGTGATCAGTGATAAGGAAGAGCTAAAATTCCGGACGATTCGGGTTAAGACCGAGTCAAATGTCATGGGCTTATCAAAATCAAATGGGTTTAATTTCTCTTGATGCCTCGGTTGCAAAATCTCCCCTTTATAGTTGGCAAAACTATGTATGATTATATAGTCAGCGGCTATTTCTCTCGCGGTTTCTTTCCCGATGATTCTTCGTCCTTTAAACCCGCAGCACACTGGCTCTATTATTGGAGCTATAAATGTATATATATACATTTGTTAAAGGAAGCACACAGCCTGTAATCAGGCGTTAGACTCATCCAAGGAGATCAACCCCCAACCGGACAACGATCCTTTTTGCCAGAGGTCTCTGATCTCTCTATCTCTCTCTCTCTCTCTTTCTCTCTCATTCTCTCTATCTATATAGCTTTAATGTTACGTCCGTCTGCTGTCGTGCGAATTAACGAACGGCGAGAGTTTAAGAGAGATAGAAGGAAAAAAAAACGGAAATAGTATATTAGGGGGAATGCTGACACGAAGAACCAAGGATAATGATCCTGGGGGAGGCAGCATCTCGAGACATATCTCTGCTCGCAGGGCTCGATCCAAGGTGAAAAGCACTAATTATGTATATTACCTTTTTTCTTCCCCTATACATAGTAAAAACCTTACAGTTTGCTCAGGTAATTTCGAGGAGAAATATAATTTTTTTTTCAATAATTGTCCAAGAAAACAGTGCACCTTGTATAAGATTGTTCTTATTAGTCAATCGAGTGCAAAACGAGTTTTCAAGGTATGAAAAATTGCTATCGTTAGACCGTGATTCGTGCGTGTACAATGATCGTACTTCTTTGAATATCCAAAATGAATTTAAAGTGGAAGAAAATATTATCGCGATTCACGTGTTCGATGAAGCTTCCGGCCGACGTTGCATCATCAATTATAACTGAAAACTTTAACGCCTTGAATTTTAATGATACATTGAAGATTGAATTTTTTTTTTTCACACAACGAAGAAAGAGCTCATGAGAAACTTTAACTCGCGCCTTGATTATGGGGCATAATAGTCCGCGTTAATTAATTCATTATAACGCTATACGATTATGGACTTCGGATCTGTTGGATGTGGGATGGATAAACGGTTACGGGAATATTACGATTCACGCGTTATATTACTGTAAGAGAAATCCTGTACCTTGTTTGCCCTCTCGTGAGAGTACTCTGGAGCTTCATATACGGACTGTTAAAACGTCAAGAGTCTCTTCTCCGTGGGGGCTAGAGAAAGATAGATAGAGAGAGAGAGAGAGAGAGATGGATAAAAAGAGAATACCCGGTTTGTAACGGTAACATGTTCGCGGGGAAACATTATTGTTATTATTATTTTTTTCCTCGCCGGACTTCGTGACTCAACGCCGCGGTTGCAAATTAGTCCAAGTCCATTTTGTAATTGAGACGTATTAATTACGTGCACTTGGCACATTTTACGGATTAATCAAAATTTAAAAAAAGTTCGAAACTGCTTGAACTTAAATTTATAAAAAATATATAAATTCGTCCAATATCAAAATGACTTCGAAATCTCTCTCTCTCTCTCTCTCTCTCTTTCATGATTTTTAATATTTATACGTGTATATGAAAAATCAATAAAATTATATGGATGGCTGAAAATCAAAAGGGCCTATCGAGTGTCTATGAAGATAAGAATTCCTCTCCTGGCCAAGAGTACAAATAAATACTTTGCGGTTAAAGCTTAGCCGGTCTCCTGATGGAGCACGGTTTACCCGGCGTTTATTATACTCGCACCGCAACGCGAATCATTTTCTTTCTCAGTTTCACACTTTTCTCTTCCGTTTGCCATTTTATTTTTTAGTCTTTTTATTACTCCCGACTGCCCTCCTGACAAAAAAAAACGCGAGTTAATGGTTTCACTGGAGGTCACGTGGCTTCGAGTTTTTTCTCTCTCGTTTTTTTTTCTAAAATTTCTATGAATTTTCCTCTGACACATTTAAAGTTCCGCAGGGTGAGTATAAAAGTCGAAGGAAAAAAACATTTCCCCATAGAAATAAGTCCAAATAAAATATACAGTAGATGGAAAATGTAGCTTTTAGATCCTTTCGACGAGGATCTCCGTTGAAGAAAACTACTCGACTTAAAAAAAAAAAATGGTGCAAAAACGAGCAAAAGTAGAGGCAGAACGCCTTGGCCCAACGAAGACAAGGATTCCCAGCTTGGTGTACTACATAAACGTATACATGAGGCAGTCTATGCCCAACTCAATGAAGTGTCAGATTCAAAATGAAAAAAATCAAGATTTTAGATTTTTCAAATGATTCTTCATTGATCTGTTTATCATTTGAATCATTTTTTTTTTTTAATTTTTTCAACACTTGACAATTAACCAAAGCCATTCGCACGTTTCCTCCTTGAAATTCATCAAAACGATTGTTAATAATTGCAAAAGAATTATTTTCTCACTAAAATGTCTTTGAATTATATCGTCCTTTGATTCGAAACTTTCGTGACCATTTATGAAAAAGTAGAAACAGGTCAACCTGCGAAATTTATTTTTGCAAAATTACGTTTAACCCAAATGGCCGACAAAAGGATTCACGTTTGCTTCATAGCTGGGACAATGATCGAAAAAAAATATATATATATATATCAGACAAGAGCCAATATATATATATATATTTAGAATGAAAGACTTCATTCTTGAGCTAGACCGGAATAGACCATGTGCATGATGTATGAGTCGAAGAAATGGAAGGACTTAAATCGAGTCCGCAAGTGCTTGAACGGTGGAAAACACGAAGGGTCTTCAAGTAATTCCCCTTCTTCCACACACTTGGGGCTTCTGTATACTATCTAAAGATAAGTTGCAGGTACATTTACGCGGTTATATTAGCAACTCAGGTGAGTTTCCACGAGTATATTCAATTGCTCATCAGGTACACGGGTGGTCGCCGTAATTCCTCGAGCTCGATTTTTACGTTGATGGACGTCCAGCTGACGCCACAAAACTCGAGATTTCTGTCGAGAGTATAACTCTGGTCCTGTCGTTCTAGCCAAAAAAGTAGGTTTATAGTTCAATCTTCTACAGAATTGATTTTGCTTTTTGAAAAGGTTCAGGGGTATCTCCTAAGTGTAAATTTAAGTTGGCTGGACGCGGGGGGGTCAAGCTTCAGCCGCCATATTGGAAAACACGTTTTATAAAATATCTCGTGAACCGTGCATCGTATGACAAAAATAGTAGAAACTTTTTTTGTAGGCAACGATATTCTCTACAACTTTTATGCGAAATTTTTTCCTGTATAGTGAATGGTTTTTAATTTATAGCGCAGCAAATTTTTCCAAACATCCCTATTTTTACTGTTACATCAATCGTTAAATATACATATCCCAGGCAACACAGTTTCGTAACAAATACATTTCAATTATGTTACACTCGGTTCCTTAAATGTAACAAGTATGTCGTATGTAACGTGAATGTGGCAGTCCAAACACTCTAAAATGTCCGCCACATATGAAGCTACAGTTACGTAACAATCGCGTTGAATGGCTGCATGCCAGTTACGTTGCTGATGCATAAATTTTACAGAACAGAGAAGTCACAATGTTATATTGAGGATACGTAGCAATCATGCATCACTCCGAAATCGGAATTACATGGCCTCCATGTCGCTAGGATGTTTCAGGTACCCCGAGTCGAAATTTCAGCCCTCCTTAAAACCTTTTTTAAGCCTCCAATTTTCTTCGAGAGTTGATCAAATTTTGGGAGTATGGAGGGTCAAAAGAGAAAAAAAATATAACAAGAAAAAAAAACTTATATTTCGATGTTTACCAGTTACACAATTTCTGCTTGAGCCGGGATTCGAACCGCCTACCTACAAGTTTCCTACCTAATGTTTGCTTACTAACCCGGGACGCTACCTATTGCGCTATGACTACTATTGAAGTTGGTTTCATCAAATTCTGACACCACGCTGAAAGGCTGAAGTGACGTGAATACCGGTGATACCGGTGTATCTTGAAAAAATTTATATCCTTATATAAATATTTTTATGGTCCTGTGTTATTAGAATAATTTCGTTCCGTTTTCTCTTTTTGGGGCAGAAATGGTGAAAAAAAAAAGAATTATATACTTATATGTGCGCCTTCATAGTGATATCGTTCCCCGATCAAGAGGTTACGTTAGTGTATTTCGAAATAAATACCGATTAAACAGCTATTAAATAGTGTTTAGAGTATGAATAAAAGAAAATTGTGTTTTTTTCCACGATATAACATTTTTTTTATCAAAAACGAAAAGTCGTCAAATTAATATTGTGTTTTTTTCCCCGTATCGCTCCCCGATCAAGAGGTTATGTTAGTGTATTTCGAAAGAAATACTGATTGAACAGCTATTAAATAGTGTTTAGAGTATATGAATGAAAAAGAATTGTGTTTTTTCCCACGATATAGCATTTTTTTTTTTATCAAAAACGAAAATTTGTCAAATCAATATTATGTTTTTTTTCACAATTCATCATTTTTTGTCGAAAAATAAAAATCGTCTAATTGATACGAAATACTGATTAAACAGCTATCAAATAGTGTTGAGAGTATATCAATAGAAGAGAATTGTTTTTTTTTATACGATTCATCATTTTTTCGTTAAAACAAAATAAATTGTGAAATTCTGTAGTATTGTTTTTTCCACGATTCAGCATTTTTTTAAATCAAAATACCTATTTACGACTTTTTTTTCAACACCTTGTGATTTGAATTTTGACATACCAACTTTTGGCACATGTTTTAGATTATTCATTTTTTAGTATTTTTTCGATCCCGATCGGACTGATAGTTTTCACATTTGAAACTTGGCAGGGTAAATTTTACCCGTTGTGTGACCAATAAGTTATTCTACAGAGATGTGACCACAAAGGGTTAAAAGTGACAGCATGTAAACATAACCTCGAACATAATCCTGCTGCCCGCAAGTTCCTATAAGTGAAGCATACAGCATTATGCTCACGTCTCGACAAGAATAAGTTTTATTGTAAGTGATAATTTCGATAATTATGCTTCCGTGCTGTCATATTTGAGGAAGGCACAAGAATTGTTACGCTGCAACATGGATACGATGGATTACGGTTACAGCATGCATACGTTATGTTAGTTACACGTCACACTTCAATCCGCAAATATTATGTAAAGTATATATCACACTGCTCCATACACGTTATGTTATACTGCTCCATACACGTTATGTTGCACTGCTCCATACACGTTATATTACACTGCTCCATACACGTTATGTTACACTGCTCCATACACGTTACGTATATGTTACACTGCTCCATACACGTTACGTATATGTTACACTGCTCCATACACGTTACATATATGTTACACTGCTCCATACACGTTACGTATATGTTACACTGCTCCATACACGTTACGTTAAGTATATGTTGCACTGCTCCATACACGTTACGTACAAATGGTTCCGTATCGCTTACATCATTTCTATGGACAGCATTATCACAGTGACACCATAGCATATACTTTACGTAACAAGCTTACATGGCTGTGACAAGTTATCGTTACATGGAGGTTACGTTTCAGAGACGTTAGTTCCATCTTTATTACGTAACGATTACGTTCACAGATGAACGTATTAGGATCATCACAGTATAGACGTCACATTTATGTTAAAAGATTAAATTGTTACCTGGGATATATATATTTAGCAATAGCCGTGTTTGGAAAAGTTTGCAGCGCTACAAATAAAAAACCATGCACTATGCAGCAAAATACGTTGCGAATAAATGTTGTAGAGAATTTCATTATCTACAAATAAGGTCTCAATTATTTTTGTCGTACGATGCACGGTTCACGAGATATTTGATAAAACGACGAGCTTCAGCTCGACCCAACCGCGTCCTGCCAACTTGAATTTACACTCAAGGGACACGGTTGCAGAAAAAATGGCTAGAATAATGATTGGACTACTCTGGCGAGAGCTATACAACTTTGCTAAAATCAACGCTACATTTTTTTTCTTTATGCATTCTCAGCTTTCTTCCTCCTTTTTCTTTCACTCGCATTCTTCGTTCAACTACAAAACCTCGAACCTCAAGATTCATTAAACTCAGATTGGCTCACATTCGGGAAATGGTGAACGTGTACAAGTACTCTTGAGACAACGGATAGCTTTCTTCAGTTTTGTTGTTTTAGCCTCGTTTCTCAATCAAGCGTGAAAATGCCTCTTCCCCGTCAGAGAGACTGTACCGTTAGATCATTGAAGAAGTTGCCAAAGGATTGTGAGATTCGATATCACGTGGCTATAATTGAGTAATTCGAAGAGAGTTAAAATTAATGAAATTTTAAATCGAGATTTATATCTCGCGTTCATTGCCCTGACGAATCGCTTCAGCGAAACGAGTAAATTAACTTTTGACCCTCGTCGCAAAAGCGGCGTGAAATAATGAGTAAAAAAAAAGAAATAGCTTTATTTCTAATCGAATGAAATTTTAATTAATTCAATGAAATTTGAAGAGAAAATCATAAAATTTCGTAATAATTTAATAATTGTTACGATTTGAAATTTTTAGAATTTTATTACGATGTAAAATTGTTAGGAAATTACTTATCCTTACAACTGTATGCCGGAGCATTTTAAATATCTCATCTCATATACAAATTTATGACAATCTATTGAAAAGGATCGTGTTATCGCCCTCGATAAATACCGCACATCGTATAATAAAGCTCATACAACGAGGATATCGTGTTTCGTTTCAATCTCGTCGAGAGGAAATTTTTTTTTTTTTCGCGAGGCAAATCACGCAAGCAATTTTACTACATAGATGCGCACGTGATTGAAAAAGCAAAAAAATGAAACGTGCGAACGACGAAAACGATAAAAAATAAAAACGGAAAGAAAAAAAAATTCAATCGACCGTAAATTATGTAGAGTCCGCGTTGTACCAATCGGGCTATCCCATACAAGAGCTCTCGCAAAGCCCTTAGGTATAAAGGGAATAATAAATAGAGACGCGCCTTTTCGAAAGAGGAGGCGCCTGATCACGAGACGAAACAGGAACAAAAAGACGATAAAAAAAGAAAAAACGTTTCGTGTACGTGTAACAATTTTTTTTATCGAACCTTTTACCTTTGTTTTGAGTAAGAAAAAAAAAAAAACAAATTACCATATTCCCTCGTGAGCCCTTGAACATCGATAAAGCGAGAATTATTAAGAGAAAATAACAAAAAAAAAAAAAAACGTATCCTATAATCACCACGTTCGAATATGTTCGACCGTCAAAAATAACGAGCACGCGCAGCTGCTAAAAACCTGTTTCCTCAAAAGATTTCGCATATCTCTAGCCCCGGGATCAATCCAAACCCCGTTAATTCTCATTGATAATTATATAGCATGCTCTTGAAAAAAAAAGAGAAAAAAAAAACATTTCGCTATAAATTCATGCGATATGCATCTTTCTCTTGGATACATTCGACTGATCTGGGTCGAATATCCTATACGATCGTTGGATGTAGAAAAAATATTTTTCATCTTATAATAGTCGATATAAAATTTCCTATCTCTCTCTCTCTCTCTCTATATATATATCACTCGTCCTCTGCGGGATAAATTTATGTGCTGGACACGCTGCGTTAATCCGGTCGTTAACGGTATCAAAGAGTCCAGACGCTCGTTACCGAAGAAGTTCCAGTGTGCGATAAAAAAAAAAAAAAAAGAAAAAAAAGTGCACGCATCAAATCAGACCGATATGATGCTCGGTAAAAAAGAAAAATCATTAAAAAAAGATGTATAATTGTCGCAGCAGGAAGTCTCTAGTCGGAGAAAAAGTCCTGGGGTTATGAGCGATCGAAAGGCAATCTGGCATGCTGATGGTATAAAAATAACAATGAGAAAAAAAAATAAATTTATGTGCAAGCGAGGTATAGAAATATCGGATGATCTGATATGTTCTCATCACGCATACGTCATTATTTATCGATCGACATCATGTTACTACAACCGTAAGTTAATATGATCCACGATCCAGGTGGGCGATCTTGCAGCATCGGTGGCTGCACCGTTGCCCATCGTTGTTGTTCAAAAAAAAAAAATAATTAAAAAAAAAAGCAAAGAGAGAGATAGGGAAATATATACCGTAACGTGGAATCTGGATCGGACCACTCTCGAACCGTATGGGATTATCGTACGATTTTTTTCAGCCACTTTTACCGATATACTGGAAGCTGCGAGGCTTCTATATCGGAGTTCCTGGCAAAAAATGTAGATTCTCGTCTATACGGGCATGTAAATCTACAGACATGTTTGGTGTGTGGTGTGTGTGTGTGTGTGTGTGTGTGTGTGTGGTAGCTGTGAAACGCGTAACGGTGTCATTTTACGAGTCATTCCTCACACATATGCCCCCTTTCATTTCATCTCTTCGCTCCTTCGGTTTTACTTATAACTAAACCGCCAAGACCCGTTGCGTGTCCCGGAGTACGAAATTGCACACGCGGACAGAAATATATATCCGCAGGTACCGAAATACTGGGCCAAGGTAACGAACTTGCGTATACATCATTCCCGCGTTCCTTGATTATTCAACAATTTACCTTCACGACGACGTTTGTATAACTTGTATATATGTATAACTTGTAACTATAGGCCAAGAATATATAATATATACCGATCATATATTATTAACAGTTATCGGGCAGTGAATAATTAACAATATATATCTTCTTTCTCCGCGTTTTGACAGTGATGGATCGTAGAATTTCAGTGGGGGGTAAAGTTACTATTTGAGATGTTCGTTTACTGAGGATATTTCTGTGAAGAAAAATGAGTAAGTGCTCACTGCTCAAAACTCGCAAGGAATATAATTCAATTTCGATAGTAAGATCTCCAATTTTTTTTTGCTTCGGAATGGGAATTCAATTATTCCAATGTCCATATTGACCGTGTAAATATTTTTCAAAGACAACGCATCAATCGTTTTTTCTTATAATGAGAATCAAATAATTGTATATAGGGCTTTGATCAGACGAATTCACATGGAAGATATACGGTTGGATTATGAATGCCGGAAATCATTTGCAATTTCTGTACACCCACGCACGCGGTTGCAAGTTCAACCGTAGATGTGTAAAGGAGAGGCAAAGTGTCTCATCTTCTACACTCCCGGAAAGCTTATCCGCGGCAGTCTCGGGCAATATAATCGAATAACGTAACAGTAAATTGAAATGAAGTCTCTCGTCTGGCTAGCGCCACACCGTTACATGCGGTTTTTCCATCGTGCGGCAACAAACCAGCAAAATTATATACATGTATACATGCATATAAATTGTGGTGGCGTGTACATATATATATATATATATATATGTATAATGCTGTAGCGCATCAAAGGGTCCCATCCGTCGTAAGACTCGTTGGAGAGATTCGATCTCTCCTCCCTCGATCCCGGATCTCTCCTCTGCATATAATATAACTCGCGAAGATACTCGATTCTATATATTATATCGTGCAATGCCATGGAAACAAATCGATTATACTCCGTAGCGTGCGCATTTCGCGAGGGAAATAGTGCGCTTGAACGGAGCGTCCGCCTCCGCGTATCAGAGAGCGTTGACTCATATCACGTAAAATTTTACGGTGCAATACCGAATTTCCATTATATACGAGCTGTATTATGGCTCGAGAACTCTTTAAAGCGCCTTTATAAATGCATATTCGAGTATTCGTTATAGTGTATGCCAATTTGTTCAATGCCAGTGTGCTCAAAATGTCCCAAAACTTTGAGAAATCGTATTTATAAAAATTGTCGCCACGTATGTTCGTCTGCAAAATTTACACAATTTAAACGTCTAAATCTCGAAAATTACTGAAACATTCGTGAGCAAACTTTGCACGCGACTCGTCGAGCATATGAGATCCTCTTCGTTTATTAATATTTTACTCACAATCTATAACGGTCCCATTTTACATGATTTTGAATTTTGCCAAAAAAAAAAGTATCCGTATAATCGTGCTCTGACTTTGGTAAATTTTCATTTATCGGCTCGAAAATTTTTACGCGAATAGGTTGGTGGACAAGGATGTTCGGTATCGAGTTTGGCAAGAATAGCTGCAGGGATTTAGATTTCAAGATTTTTTGAATTTTTGAAAAAATATTCTTATAGCTCTAATTTCCGCGAATATTTGGCTATCGGAAGAAAATTTTGTACATCGATGATTTACAGGACAAGAGTGCATGGCATTGAATTACAAAAGAAACGCTTGAGGGGTTTAAATTAAAAAAAAAATATTCGAAAAAAAATCAGTCGTCGTTCTGATCAGCGCAAATTTTAAGATATTGAGCTTAATTCGGAGCTTATTTTCAGCATGAAAAGAATATTTGAAAAGGTGATTGGCATTAAATGTTGGAAAAATGGATACAAAATGTCAAGTTTTTTTTAGATTTTTAGATTTTTCAAATTTTATTGAAAAATTTGAGTTCATTGTATTGTTTTTGAATACAGAAAAAAAACGTGCAAATGAGAAATTTCCGCATTGCTTCCTCATTATTTTAGCCGATATTGAAAAACTCACTTTTGCTCATAGAGGAAACTTTATGAGCGAGATAAAATTATGAGGAAGCACTAGGGACCGTGCACACTAATACACTGTCACGAAAGTGAGTATGTACGCGTATACATGCATACCTGTCGCGACATCTGCAGTCCAGAACGAACACTTTGTTGGGGGAAAATGCACGGTCCCTATTCACAAATTTTTAATTTTTACGTTTTTTATTATATTTGAATGTCTCTGTAACGCATACATGTGTACATAAATTTCTTATATAATATATTTATATAGTATTAATAATATTAATATTATTATTAATTATTATTATTAATATAAATATGTACAATGTGGGTAAGCTATACCAAAAAAAGGTATGGGGTATATCGAAAGAGCGCAGGGCAAACGAAACGTCCACGCGATATTCTTGAATGCGTCTCGCGTGCAAACGACCGAAGAACAGAGAGAGAGAGAGAGATTGCAGAATATGATAAAACGATGGACATTGAGCAGTAAAAAAAAAAACGTTGATGCATCCTGAGGGAGTATACCGATATGCTATCGTTTGTCCATTATTTTCTTCCAAACGCTCACCATGTCCGTGAAACGAGACGAGGGAAACGAAGATAATCGTTTTTTTTTCCTATCCCTTCCTCCTTCAACAGTTTCCTCGCCGATGTATCTTTTGTTATTCGTCCACCGCACCTTTAGCAGCATAGAGCAACAAACGCAATCGAGATGTATCGAGATCGTAACGGTGTCCGGTCATACGTCGCTGGAGCTTCCACAGCTCACCAACCATACATTCATATACGCAATCTATGCATGCATACCGTATATTTTGCGCTTGACAGTCGTAAATGATGTTTATTTTCAGGGGTTTTTTATTCTTCGATCCAACCGCGAGGCCTCAGGCCCACGGCGGTGCGGTAATTCAGGTTTTTCTTTTTTTTTTTTTTTTTCGTCTTGCTCCACGGCCTGTGGAATCTTCCGGCAAGATTCCAAGCGATCCGTAGAATCCGAGACTCCTATCTCGTGTATGTATTACGTTGAGTAACGAAGTCTCGGAGAATTTTGCCACAATTTTCCAGATAAATCGCTGGCATAATGAACCCATATATATGAGTCCCAAGAAGCAATTAACGAATCCTAACCCAGTTTCATTGGCATGTCCGTTAGGCTAGATCTTCACAGTTGAGTATATAACGTGAAATATATTTCTTTCCCGCGCGGTTGATACATGCGTGTATCACAATAAAGGTATGCGCGAAAAATGCAATCTCGTAAAGATAGAAAATAACTGCTCCGCGCGGACCATCGTCCCGGCCAACAACTTTCGATCCGTTAAATATGTTAATTCAACGCGTTTTCTAGCGGTTTCAAGCGATAAGTATGCATATTCTCATACAAATGCTGTCGTTAGTGAATGTATTTCTTTCTCGCTCATTCACAAAGTCGGCTCGATGAGGAAAATACAGAAAACGTCGTGATAAATCGTGCCTGATTGTTCGGTCTCTGCGATTATCGTGAAAGAGGCAAGAAGAAGAAGAAGAAGAAGAAGAAGAAAAAAAGGCCACTTTAACGTTCGAGTTAACGGTCGATCATATTCAAAGTCTCTCTTGTCACGTATCGGAGCACAATCTTTTCAGTCAGCCGCGGGACGTAAACGCTGCACGCTTGTATATTTGCTTCTAAATGGGTCCTTATATATGCGCCAACATCTCAACGCTCGTTCCTCTATTCTCCTAATCTATCTGGCATCGTCAGCTACTTCCTAATGGTGCTTCCAAGCTTCTCTGGATCTTCATGAAAATTATATACTCTTACATCGCATGCGGTGTAAAGTAATGTAGAAAAGTTGGTTATGTATTCGAGAGAATCATGAAGCGTAATCTTCAGACATGAGAGAAAAAGGCCTGGATCGTTTAGATTGTAACGAGAATAACGTTATGATTCCCGAGACTTATTCTTCCACGTGAATCTCAATGGCGCGCATCACCACAGAGCAATGAATATGCAATATTGGACAAAAGTAGCATTCAATGGTTGCGGAAGAGTATTCAATCGCTAATAGATCATCCTTTGAATACACGACGCATATAGATGCCCTTTGAGTTTCACGAGCGAACGTTAGAGCATTGTCAGCAGTACTTAGCGCAATGTGGATCCACTTCTTGTAAGCAAATGATTAAGCTATTATTAATAACATTAATTGGAAATATTACGTGAGTCATCACGTTTTTTAGAATTTAATTTAACAAGAATGAGACATCAATTAGTTAAACAGATTCTCCCTCATTAAGCAAAACTAACTTTTACCAGCAACTGTATGCAGTTGACGCTCACATAATTGCATGGTTATTATCAGGTATCATATAAGTAAATTATTGGGGGAAGTTTTAATTAATTGGGTCCCTGCTAAAAACTTGGTTTCTCTCGAAATCTCTAGCTCCTAGTGTGATGTCACGTTGTCACGTTGGTATCAGGAAATACAAGGAATAAACCAAAAAAATGATCGCTATAGCCAGATCGGTTGTCTGGAAAAGCGAATGAAGTAAAGTTGTCCACAAAAGTCCATCTTTAATGGCTGAAAAGTAATTTAATTCAGCGATCTCAAAAAACAGTTCGGCTTCTATATTACCACATATCTGTCAGGACTTTTGTACATGTTAATTTTTTTTTTCTTCCTCACAGAACAAGCTTATGCTTCTGTAGACTCTAATCAAGATACATTTCCAAATGGTCGATCCGTCCCGAGTTCGTGTTAACTTTGATATTTTAGCTTCTACGTCGTCATGAAGAAGGTTTATACATCTCACTGAGTCTCTGAGTACACATTTGATTATCAATGCCATGATGAATTTTACTGCGATGAAAATTTATGGGAACAAGCCTGCGGAGGAATCACTTATACTGTCCTTATGAAAATCAACAAGCAACGCGTTTGCCGTTGGAAAAAATGCACGCTCGTCTTTTGTTTATACGACAAAAGTGTGCAACGGTCTTGTGTGGTATCGAGAATCTTTCATTTTTTTTTTATTGCTGTTGCCATGAGTAATTCACGAGGCCATAAAATGTCGAGGGATCGAAAAAAAAAAAAAAAAAATAAAATAAAGAAAGAAAGAAAGAAAGAAAGAAAGAAAGAAAGAAAGAGTAACCGAGACAACAGGGGCAATATAACGTTTTACGCATCGAAGACTTTGAGCCCCCGCCCTAGAGAATGCCCGCGAAGGAACTCGGTCGAACTTCACGAGGCTCGTGTTTATTCATCGGGGTATATGTATTGTATCCCGCGTGGAATCCGGTCCAGATGGACCATTAAATTCCACGTGCGAGGGCAGTACTTTGGCTAAAAGCGAACGGACCCCGAATCCTCGTTTCACCATGTATAATATGTTCGATGGTCAGTCACGCAGCCCATATCAGCTTCGCTGATGGCGCTGCTCGATCATGTGGCGGAGGTTTTATGGTCGGGGAACCAGGGTTCTGCGAGCCGATGACTGTCGGGGACCCATAAGTGTAACGGTGTGTTCGAACGCAATGCCCGCAGAGTGAGACGCGGAGTCCCTGGAGACGAAGATTAAAGAGAGAACGAGAGAGAAAAAGAAAGAGAGAGAGAAAGAGATATATGAGAGTGCGAGCGGACCCGGATTATACCGTTGTTTGGTCCACAAAACTCTTGCGGGAGTCTGAAAAGCAAAGTCGAGTCGATTCAACAGCGAAAAGATACTGTACCCGGTCGCGTGGTCGCGGTATGCATGGATAGGAATACCGACTGTGGGATATCTTTTTTTTTTTTATCTATCCATCTATCTTTCCATCTCACATTACCAGCAGTTCCTATGAGAAATTATACACGAACATTATACCTCCTATCGAGGAATTCCCGGGGTGAAATACTTAACCGTGAATCGCGGTATAGGAGCGAGGATATAGTGAAAGAGTAAAAGGCGCATGAAGGTGAATACACAGGCAGATCAACGACCAGGGGTCCTTCTCTCGTTGACCTTATTATCGATTCTCGACGCATTCACTCTACGGTAATGCACAATACACGAATGCATTATTTGTGTACACACTTTACGAGCTCCCAGGAGCCAGGCTACTGACCCTGGACCTTTCTCCATCTTTCTATCATCAATAAGACTCCTCCCGGTCTCTCTCTCTCTCTCTCTCTCTCGCTCTCTTTCTCTCTTTCTTTCATCTGCACAGCTATCACATTTAATAAAAAGAAGGGGGGCGGGAGGGAACGGAATGAATGAAAAAATTAAAACCAATAATGAAA
Organism: Rhorus exstirpatorius; assembly: GCA_963564615.1. NCBI lineage: Eukaryota > Metazoa > Arthropoda > Insecta > Hymenoptera > Ichneumonidae > Rhorus > Rhorus exstirpatorius. The sequence continues at coordinate 24,350,369 of OY751320.1, forward strand.
GAAATGTAGAGAAAGAAAAGGATTCTTGTGGTCGCATGCATTCCCATCTGCCTCTCTCATTTTATAACGGTCACGTTTGAGACAATGGGCCACAAGAGAAGCGAAGAGAAAGAGAGAAAGAGAGAGAGAGAGAGAGAGTCAGAAGCACCGAAGTATTACTCGACGCCGTCAAGTTTTACACACCAGCGTGGTTTTGTACTCTCCTGACCGCGGCTCTTTCTCGCCCACGCTGACTTTTCATTTTTTTTTCTTCTTTTTTTCTCTCTTTTCCTCCCTCCGTGCCTTCTACCAGGGGGACAAACCGTTATAAATATACTATATAGGTGACGCCGTATCTCACACACTCGCGTGTGCGTGTGCCTGTTGCGTGCGATGTAGTCCATTCGCTGACGATGAACAAAATTGTTCGACATTAAACAAAAAAAAAAAAAATGTATGCGGGCACTGTTACCGGTGTATGTTACGTGCCCGAGAGTGAATTTCTAGCAGCTCCCATTTGCGATGCACGTTGAAGCCATTTCGTGCTAATATAGAATTGCTTGGGAATGTTTTACGTATCGCGTCACGCACCATACATTGTGTATTGTTCGAGTATGTATGCTGAATACGTGAGGTAAATAGGTGAGACGGTGATTAGAGGAATGTGGAGTAACGAAGAAGAGGATCGAATGACGAATAATCCAAATTTGTTATTTAATACTTTAAAGCTTTGTTATACACCGATTATAGTCCTTTTTATGATCGTTATTCTTGATTGCTATCATTTTTATGGGCTTTGAAGCAAAGTTGGTATCAGCTGAAGAGGATCTGAGGTCACTGTAATTTTGACTCGGAGGACAAAACTTTGAAATAAAAAATGGCGGAAATAGTGTGGTGTGCCAAAAACTGGGAAAGAGGGTCTCGGGGGGGTTTTTTTTTTTTTCTTTCGAGGTTTGCTGATGTCATTTCCGATCTCCGAGCTACTGGTTAAATGCGAAAAAAAAAGTAACGAAGACTGGATTTCGTACTGAGGCTACGTAATTTGGTGTTTCCAACGTGAACCAGTGACCTGGCTTACTGAGTCTCTTTACCTCGGCTCGCGTAGAATTTCATTGTTTCTTTTTTTTTTCGTTCCTTGCATGCGGTTGCTAATTTCATTATATATATATGTGTATATATAAATGAAACGCGCTATTATTCGTCGGGGCAGAGGCTGCTAGGAAGGTAATGGCAACATCTCGTGACGAGCTATTCAAGAGTAAAAGACGGAGGTTTCTCGTGGAGTTTTTAGCTCGCTCGTTATCGCGGGACCAAGTCCCCCCCCCCCCCCCCCCCCCTCATCGGGCCCGGAAGTAGCGTTCGCGATCTTTGCACCGTGCAAATTCCCGATCGTGGTTCAGCGCGCGGTGTGTGCACTCGGTGACGCGTCGAGCTGAGTGTGACTGACCGAGACATTCGTTTTTTCGAGTCTGTCGTCTCGTACTCACTCAAAACTTTTTCTATTTCATGCGTTTATTTATTTTTCGAGGAAGAAATAAAAAAAAAAAATTACCCGCGAAAAATTGTTTAGGTCTACGTCGTTTTTTAGATCAAATGTCATCTGCGAAGATACGAATTTTGGAAAATCGCAGATTTAAACGGATTCGAGTCCGTTTGCATGGATTCTACTACTTAAATCTCCGCAGATTTACTTGAATCTTAAGAAGATCTATAGCGGAGATCTGGATACATCTAGATACATCTACCCGAGGTTCAGGTCAATCCACGATTTTCAAAAATCTAGATATACCTAGATAATTTGATCTACCTCGATCTGAACTATTTTTTTCCGGAGTATTCAAATGCAACCTTAAAGATAAATTTGAGGAACAGTTTTACGTATTTTTTTTTTTGGACTGCGCCAATTTAACGATTTCTAAAAAAAAAAAAATTGTTAATCGGCTGAAGCTCGTTTCAATTAACATACCCCGTGTGTATTATACCAATAGTACCACAAAAATGGCTCTCGGATATATTTATACCTGACGACTGATCGCACTTTGGTTCAAATATTTACCCAACGTCCCAAGAACATTGATAGATAACGAAAAAAAGCATCACAGATGAGTGAAAAATGAGAAATGTTTGTCTTACCCGGCTATATAGCGGTAAATATAATATAACGCCCTGTGATGCCCATAAGATGGATGGGAAAAAAAATATGATAAATTCCTTCCTAAAGTCACGCCTCCACAATTTTCTCAAGACCAATCTACCACCCGATAAGTTAATGGACATAGTTCTCATGCGGTTGAAAAAAAAAACAAAAAAAAAAGGAAAAAACATTGAATCTCACAAGTATAAAGAGCAAACATTTCGTGTTGACGTAAGAGCCGTACAAATAATGAAGTATAATATCCACACATAACTGTGAAAAAATCATGTAATTTTCGGCATTCAAAAGGGCTTTCCCTTTCCCGCATTATACGATTCACTCGTATATATATATATATATATATATATATATATGTGTGTGTGTGTGTGTGTGTGTGTGTGTGTGTGTGTGTGCGCTTAGCTCGCACCTGTTCTCCTGTCGCCATCGCTTCTCGATAAAGCCCGCTTCTCGTAAAACCTTGACCCGATATTTCACGGCGCCTAACCGCGAGCTCATTGACCGCCGGTGCTAGACTTTTTTGGGGACCGAGACAGCAGAGAGAAGATCGCGATGAAAGATGGAGAGAAAAAAAAAGACCGAATAAATGTAATACTGAATCTTCAAAAATCTGTACGAGTAGTCAGACTGAAATTTTTATAAATGGCATCGAATCTGGCTCGAAGAGACTCTGGATTTTCAAAAAAAAAACAAAAATTGCACGATGATCAATTTGTACAAGCAACTTTAAAACAACTATTTCTTGAATCTCCGTCGTTGACTCGACCGCGAAACTTGAAGCAAGAAAGAACGAAACATGCGTGTGTACTCTCTTCGTTGATGATTTAGTACTCCCGGTGCACGCACCGTTGCTCCAAGAGAACGGGGAACCTTTATATTCCCGTCTAGGGTCGTTTCTCCCGGTATGTGTTCCACGAGTCTCATCCGGTTTTGCGGGTAGGAGATAAGCCCAAAAGGGGCCGCGAAGAGTTTGTCGACGCACCTCGCACGAGGACACCTGAGACTTCTAAAAACGACTCATAAGACGCAAATGTGATTCTAATATTTAGGACTGAATTCATATTCGATCCGTTACGACTCCAAAAATTTCATTGCGCGAGAGCACGAGCATTGCAAAATGAAATAAATATGGGAGTCTCGTTATTCAATATGTTGCCGCTGTTACGCGAGACCTACATACGTGCGTGCCAATGTTTTATTTCCTTCCATCATTGGTAATACGGGTCATCGTCATGAGGAAATCAAGGTTTACTCGCGAATCGTAATATACATACATATATGTATATATAATGAGATGGTATAATGGCGTATGCGTTTTGTTGAACGGGAGTCTTGGTCAGGGCTACACGCAGCTCAGCTCTCTCTCTCTCTCTCTCTCTTGGTTGCTCGTGCTCGCGAACCGCGAGCTCCGAGGGTCAATGCCCAGGCGCGGCGCCTAAGATCCTTGACGCGAGAGAATGAGAGCTGACGCTGAGGCACTCTTGAAGGAGGCTCACGCAACAAAACGCGAGCAAAAAGTATACGCAGTCAAGAGCAAAGATTCAGAAGAAGGAGAAGAAGGAGGTGAAGAAGAAGAGTTTACTTGCAACAGTCACGGCTACCGGATGAATAGTGGGGCAGGTCGTGTTATAAAGTGCCGAGAAAAAAAAAAAAAACGATGTACCAATGTGTATACGTGTATATACCGCATATACGTAAGCAGATATGACGATGAACAATATGTTATTTATTGCCGTTAATTTGCCTCATCATTTCATTGTTTCGATTTTTAAATTCTTCCCATACCTCCTTACAATTATACTTTTCACGCGGAAATTAGCTGCTTCTTTCTCTCCGAGAGAGAGAGAGAGAGAGAGAGAGAGAGAGAGAGAGAGAGAGCTCTCGATAAAGCCTCAACGAGCTGTTAGGAGCCAAGATTCATGAGAGATGATAATTGAATGGAAGGAAGAAGGCGCAGAAAAGAAAAAAAAAAAAATGAAACGTCCACAACGGCATACCGTGTGCTACCTCGATGTAAAGCAAATTGCGTCAGAGATAATGCAAAGTAGGAAATTACGATGATTAAAGAAAATATATATACATATATTGGCCGTGAATATAGTGGCATCGTGATTGTCTCGGGAGGCGTTTTCCACTTTGTGCGATTGAGAAAAGATCATTTCCAGGCATCGAACTCACTCGACTCCCGGGCAATAGTATACAGAGCTAGGCCGGGCATTGGAGTCGCTTTGCTTCGCGCTCTCCTAGATCGTCGATGCAATGACTGGGAGAAATCTGAGGATTTTTTTTTTCTGTGCTACGATATACTCAATTCATCGACGAAGATCTGTATCATGACCGAGAGTTCTTTCGTGTTTGAACAACGAGAACTGTCACGCCTCGGCTAATCGCTGCTCAATAATCGGATCATGATCTTCAAAATTTGATTTCGTTTTTTCTCGGATGCCTCAATTTCATGGAATGCGGGACGATTGACTTTTCACTTTGCCGGTTTGTAAAGAGCTCTTTCGCTGCATTGAGAATCGAGCAACGAACTCTCTCGAGCCAGACAGAGCGCGCGCGCGCGCGCGCGCGCACAACAAAGTGCAATGCCTGAGAGATCGAGGCTAGACCCTGACTTTGAAAAGCTCTTTCTCTCACCGTGGGAAAATAATGTGGCATCGTAAATATATTACGACCGCGCACTCCGAGACCTTACATAACTATAACGCTTGTTACAAAGTAAACCTGCGAGAAGAGATAGAAATGTGTATTTATATATATATATATAAATCACCGTAACATTGTGTAACACACGTACCTTGAAGATATTCACTGGGACAACCAAGAAAAAAAAAAAAATATCGCTGATTCTCAAAGTTCACCCGAAAGTTCTTCTTCTATAACACGCGCGCAACACTCTCTCCTTTTCGCACTCTGACGAATCGTCCCAGTTCGATTGTGTGTGTGTGTGTGTTTTTTTTTACAAAAAAGTGCAAAAGTACCAAATACGTAAATATTGAAGATCGTCGTGAACGAAAGATCTCGAATGGTCAAATAACGCGTACGAGGACAGAAAAAAAAAAAAACGTAAGAACAATAAAAAAAAACGGTTGTATGAGAACTCGCACCACGAAGACCCGACAACACGCACTCCACCTCGAAAAACGTCCTGATGGCTCGGCTGTCGGTACGGCTCTGTCTTCGGGCCCGCTACGGGGCTTGACTTTATAAACCGAGGTGGCTGACTCGTGCCGGAGTCTTACCGGCATCAAAATTATCCGTGGATTGGTCCGTTCCGTTGGAGAACTAGCGCCGATTCGCTCGCCCGAGTAGCGGTACCTATCAGGTTGAGATTCCCCCTTGTGCGACTCGTGGAGCGATCCACTACCTTCCTATGCTCCCGTCTTGGTCCCTATCAACCTTAGATGTGTATATATATATATATATATATATATTGCCTTTGATCTTCTTCTTCTCTCGCTCCTCGTACACATACTTTACCTCTCCTTCGTGCACCTAGTCCGCTTGCCTCCTCTGTGCACGGAGCTATCGCGTTTTACCGTCCTTATTTCCCTCTCTTCGTTACTCGATATGGAACGAGAGGGGAAAACCATAGGCGAGGAACTCACGTATACACCAGCGCCCGGCTAGTCACTCCATGTAATTAGGAAACAGTGACATTTTACCGTTTTTTTTTCTTTCATTTTTTTGTTCTTTTCTTCATTTTTTTTTTTCGTCGTTCGCTCGGACGACAATGCGGCGACGATCTTCCATGAGTCTTTTATATCTTTATGTTCCATAGCATATTACCAGAGCGAGCACACCCGTTTTTTGTAATTTTTTATTGTAGATTTCTTCTTCTTCTTCTTCTTGTTCTTTGCTATCTACGCCACATGCTTCCGCTAGACTCCGCATATATATTTTTCATCCATATTCCCTTCGCCTTATAGCACATCATAGATAATTGCTTTTAATCAAAGAATCCGCGCGCGCGTACACACAAGCGTGCGCGTATATAATCGTCGGAGGTTGGAATCGAATCGTTGAATTGGCACGTATACAGAGTTCAGGTACCATTTATTTCCCGCGGCTTCCCCGATTATATTTCCCCGCTTGTGCATACATGAAAATGATCGAGTAAAGCCGTTAGCGAGGATATTTCTCATGGATATTTTGCTAGTCGAAACTTCCGCGAGTTTGCTCATCCTCCAGACTATACCACTCTTCATTCTGCCTTGTTTAGGTACATATATATATAGCGCTCAAACTACCGGAGATATCGAAAAAAATTGTACACGCAAGTTGTATTGTTTTAAGGGGACGTCATGTGAGACCGTCATAATTTTTTTCAGTAGAGGCACCGAAGCTACGTCAAGGTCATCCAAATTTTTTCAAACGGAATCATGTATTTTTTTTTAATTACATTATTATTGACGTTGAGACGAGTTCATTGACCTATGATACAAGATCATTCGCGGTCACGGTTCGAAATAGTCGGAGATCGAATCAAATAGGAATAATCAATTTTGAACGATTTACAAACCTTGGTTTTGGTTTGCCCCACCCTGTATACATTGAACTTACCTCGGTGGTAGGATAAAATAAATAATATGAGGCGAGGAAAAAAAAATAACAGAAAAACTCGAAGAAGAAACGAACGAGTCAATGAAGTAATGAGAGGAAGAGGAAAAAGAGAAGGCAAAGCCTGGCAAAGCTCTTTCTATATTTTTCGAGAATGCAATCACTCGCACTCGCACCATGCTGTATATCACAGAAATATATGACTCTCCTCGTGTATAGTTTAAACTTCGCAGACTCACTAAGGCTTGCCAAGGCAAGCGCCCTTTCAACACCCCCATTCGTACAGACGCCGCGTAAAACACAGCAACGTTATACTCCCTGTATAATGGCGTTTGGTGAAATCGCTGAACCGTGAAACTGTTACACAGAGCACGATAGGATCGTTAGAACGGAATGCGATAACACCCGAGCCCAGAGCTCACGGAGCCTTTGCAGCGGCTAAAGCAACAGCAGCCCTCGAATGACCAACTCCCGTGATATACTCTTGGAGTCAGGCTATTGGACTGCTGCAGAGTTTCAGTTGCACTAGTGCTTCTGGTCTCTTTCTCTCTCTCTCACTCTCTCTCTCTCTCTCTCTTCTCTTTGAGCATATACGCAGCAAATCTAGCACGATGGGATATGTACTGATACGGTTGTTGGTATAAACTCCGTCGAGAGCCTTCCAGCATCAATGCGGCTCACGGAGATATATACCATTATAATGGCCAGTACGCGAAATGGACCACTTTGCCCGATCCACCTGTTTGCTCTCTTTCTACGTTTCTCTTTGCTCGCTCTTCCGAGACTCTCTTGGGTGAAAGGCTTCGCAAATAACATCAATGACTACCGGGTTTCTTCAACGTAGAAGCTCGATTACAGGGTTCTTGGGCGGTTTTTGATTGGTCAATCGAGATGACCAATTTGCGATGTTATCAGTATACTGAGAGGATTATATGAGTCCTTAACTCGATCTAATTCCTGATGTCAGATGAGGGCCCTATATTTGACCCGAACGATCGTGATTCTAGCGACGATCTTTCAGGTGAAACATATATAAGGAATAATTTCCAAAGTGAACCACTATTTTTCACAAGGAACCTCTAACAGAAGAAATCAACTTTTAATGCTTTATCGCTGTAATTCTTAGTACCTATAGGATTCCTGAAAACTGAAAATACTCTGTCGATTTCCCTGAGAATTCATCTTTGAATTCTCAGTTCTCTCCTCTCTCTTTCTTACCCCGTAATTTCGCTTTACATTCCCTCCGACGTTATTGTATTAAATTCCTGGATTGAGAGTCGTGAGGAGTGAAAATTGGAAAAGATACGCAAGACGAAGGAGAAGCGAGAGGCGAAGAGAAGTAGCGAGAGAAGGTATTCGCGTTTAGGGTCGTGCGGTCAGGCACTTTGTGTATAGACTCGACCCTCGGGGGAGGCATATCGTGTGGCGTCGGCGGCAGCGACGCCATTATGGCCCTCATAGGCTGATGTCGGCGTTGATGATTATTCAACGTGCGCCGGTTTACTCCTCATCCTTCTCTTTTACAATCTCCTAACGTTCCTCTTTATACAGTCGTGCCGGGCGAGTGCCGTCATTAGCGTCTTTCCATTTTCTTTCCTTCCATCTACCTCCCACGTCATTTCACCGATTCTTTCCCTTTCCTCCTTCGCGTATTTCACTCTGCTGGCATTTACTTCACTGTCAACGGTGTTACAATGTGACGTTTGTCCGGATACGACGAACCTGAGGATAGGCCCGTTTCGAACATGCTGATCATGAACGAAGCTCTAAAAGAAAACGGATCTTCGTTCCCGAAAAATTTGACCCGAGAGCATATGAAACTCTTTCGTCCATTACAAAAATTACCATATCGAAACTGCTACGTTCATGAACCGTAAGGTCTTCTCTGCCTTCGGAGAATGCCCCGCTGAACGGCACTCGACTTGTTCCCATTTCGGGGGGGGAAACAAATCGCTCGCACTATCCTCAATAAAATTGCTGCAAAATCGTAAAGACTTGCCGGGAATTTTTGTTGAACAATCGACAAGAATATGAACTTTACGCGGTCGTAGCGAAGCATTACAGCGTGTGCTGTTTCCTCTTCTCTTTGGCATATCGCTCCGAGAGATCCGATACCCGTTTGGAACACATAGTGCCTTTACAGTTTTGTTTGCAAACTGCTCGATACATTATATATACGTGTAAACTGTATTGGATCAAATTGGGTCTCTCTACCTTTCGTGGAATTTTGCTTATATATCCATCACGGAAGACACGAACGCATCGATGCGATTTCTGGCATGAATACAGGCTCATATGGACCTGACGCGGAGAACGCGAAGAGGATCTACAGCGATCTACATTGTGCCTGCGGGGTCGTAATAGGATATATAGCGAGCGTTGAAGATCGAGAGAGAGAGAGAGACGAAAGAAGAGGAAGAAAAAAAAAGAGAAGAAGCGGAGGATTACGGAGACGAAGAAGAGGCAAGAATATGACTCGAGAACGAGATGAGGCTCTCTCGTTCGCCAATCAGCGGGAGTTATAGTGATTAGTGGCGGGTGTCTGGTGGCACGTAACGAGGCGTTTCGCTATCCTCATATAAGTGGAATCGAGAGAGAGAGAGAGAGAGAGATGAGAATATATCCAGGGAGGCCAGAAGGCGCTTGAGCCTTGCTGTGCGAGTTACCTGGATACGATTTATCGATGAAAATGGCGCCCGCGTCCGCGCAACTTCTCAGCAAGTTTCACCGAGAGGGACGAGAGGGGCGCGGGGGCTGTTGGTACTTTTACGATAACGGCTTGCCTCGTTCTGGATCGAGCACTCGAGTCAATTGCGGAGCAAAGTAAAGACGAGAAAGGTAAACGGCCCTTACGTTTACACTGCTCGATCTTGTCAATCTTGGGGCTTTGAATTTTTCCATCTTTCTCTGGCGCTTGCAACTTCATCGTCGTTATACCTTCATCCTACTAACTAGACTCCTAGCTTCATTTCGAATGCGAAGTTGTAGCCTCAGCTCAAGTTTCCAATAAAACAAACATCGAAAGAAATATTGGCAGACTGAAGTTGTCTGGTCAATGAGCATTCGACCGATACAATAAATGAGACGACAAGATGTAAGGATTGTACGAGAAAAAAATGCACGAACATGACGAGTGTCCTGTGGAGTCCCGCAGACGCTTTCTTGGTAACGTCAATCATTCCAGCCTGGAATTTTGTGACGAGCGTGAGGGTATCAATCACAGATCTCCGTGGATGATTGAGAACAGTCACAAAGTTTTTTTTTATTAAGGAAGTGCGAATTCTCGCTGATATTTTCAAATAGCTTTGCACTATGACACCTTACCAGTATATATACATATATAGTTGTGGATTGTCGTTTATACTGGAAGGAAGCAAAAGCGATGGGGATGAGACAGTGAGAGAGAAAGAAGCGAAGCAGGCAGAAGAGCAGGGCACATTGATGGATGATGATTCGTTCCAGATCGCGCTGGACAACCGTGACGCGATTTTCGTTTGTGTATTACCTCATGTTGTACATACGCTACATATACTGCATGGTTAATACATAAGAAAATTGTCTGTATCGTGTTGCTTTGGCAATGGCTATCAGGAAAAAAAAAGTTATTTCACTCGTTCGCTGATCGGCACGAGCACCAAGACACATACCAGTTTCCAGTTCGTCCTGGTTCATCCTTACCGGCAGGCTCTCTCTCTCTCTCGATCGAACCCCCCAATGACTATGCTTGACAAAAAACAAGATGGCAAAAAATTTTCACGATGCATCAGCCATTGCAGCGGGTGCTTGGATAAAATAGTGGAAACATCTATTACGGCTATCGAGATATAGCAGGCGGATATCCTTATTACTGGCTTCATTCGATCACAGAGTATGTATCTCTACTCCTCTTCTCCCGTACGAGACGAGTATATCGAGAAATCTAGCTTCTTTTTTTTTTTTTTAATCTTTTACATTCGTAGCGCGTTCCTCCGTATCTGACTTTGCCGCTCATCACGTAACCCAGGACTAACTCTCTCCCGCCCGCATTCAACTTTTCCTCTACACTCTCACGTTTTATTCCGTCTCTCGTTCGTCCCCCCCGATGTATAATCACTGTATTTTGCCTCGGGTCATGTCCTAGACGAGCGTACCCTCGCTGGTTCCTGATGCATCGTACTATCCTCAAGCTTTTCTCATCGCTACAGTCGAATTTCCAATAAGCTAACCTATCCGAATGTTTCGTTCACGATGAAACCCCCAGCCGCTGTTTATGAATTTTACGATGTTTTGATCCGAATCTCCAAGACAAGAGCATCGAAATAAGACAAATTTAAGACTGCTTCCCGAGGATTTAAAAGTATCATTGTTCAGCCTTCGAAATACGAATGAACGCAAGGTAAGACGATGAATAATGATAAAAGCGAAAGATATAGGAAGTTGGAATTTTTCAATTTATCGCAACTTCTACTGTAATGTGTGCGAGTGTTTTGTACCCCCGCGTATGCACGTACGGGCTATAGTGCAACGATACGTATATATCCTATTGCCACGTAGCCGTAGCTTTCTCAACGGGGGTCGCCGCTCTTCGGTGGTTCAGGGTCGGTCAAGGACTCTCGGTCGCTTAAGCTATGCAACTCTCCTTGTCGTGAGTTTTCACAACAGAGCGTGTATACTCGCGCGGTCTCGCTGCCAGTGAAACAGCAACAAACGCTGAGAGACGTTGACGAGGACGACGATGGCAGCGGAGCAACGATCATGGGAAAAAGGAAACGAGTAGAGATATACGGAAACGGAGTGAGATAACGAGAGTATGAGCATCAAAAAGGGTTGAGGTGGTGGAGAATTTCAGTGAGCTTAGAGGAAAAGAAAAAAAAGAGAGAGAGAGAGAGAGAGAGAGAGTTATGCTTGCACGATGGCAAGGATCGTTGCACCCCGTAAATATTGTTATTACCATCATTGGGCGAAGTGAGCCGTGGAACGTGTGCGCGCTCGCCCGGATATATTATATAGATATGTACATAAATACGTAAGCCGACTCAGAACTCGTAAGTTCAGCTCGAAGACCAAGCATCCAACATATTCCTGAGATATTATATGTCTTATAATATTCGCATGTACGTTTAATAGATCCCCAGAGGCTTACGAACCTTCATTCGTGCCAAGCGAGAAATACATCATTCACTTTACGCTGCGCTGCATGACGTATGTATCAAAAAAAACGTTCTTGATACTCACTATATTTAAGGTTTCGTTCTATCACGAAGAAAATGACGAACCGAGCCGTTGAAGTAAAACGAAAACAAAAATGTATGCATATTTACGAGGATCATTATATGGCTTGTCTCCGAGACTATATAACCTAACGATCTTTCGAAGATGACGTTACCAACTCTCGTTATTTTTCATTCTACTCATTCTACCGTCCACCATCATCCTGGATATAATCTGGAACAACTCGGGTGATTTTGCTTCAAGGTCGTCGTGGTTGCTCGCTCGCACTTACTCGTTCCGCGATAAAAACGAGTATCTATTTATAGATGCGAGCGTTGCTCCGAGAGAGCTTCCATGGTGTTCGCTGTTCGCCATGTCGATTGGTCGTGGTTGATAGCGGCGTAATATCATCGCGAAGCGCTTCGAGGACGCTTTCATTATTTCTTAGAAATATTTTCCTTGATCAAAAGACCACGGTAATATCCAGGGAATCACGCTATGTATGTCTATTCTAGAGGTCGAGTTTCACGAATCTATCGACGATATAATTGGTTCTACTTTTCAAATCAGTGTTCCTATGATACTCTCGAGTCCCGCAGCACGCTCATCGTCCTCGAGATGGCTTCTCCAGCTAAACGGAGGAGCTCGAGAGTTGATACCCTCCGCCTATGAAAGACTCGTTTCTCATCGTTTTGTTTGCCCCTTCAAAGTATACACAGCAATGTCAGCCTGAGCCAACTTTTTTTTTTTGCGTCCACTAGATGAGTCAAAGCTCCAGGGGCAAGGGAGCAAAGATGATATGAAAAAAAAAAAACAAAAACTGTAATTGCCTACCTGCCATAGTCGATTCAAATCGTTAAGAGGATCTTTGGCGTTAAGTTGTGCCGAGAAGCTTTGGAGACCCCGTAGATTTAGCCCCGGATCGTGGAACGAGAGCAACGAGAGCCCTTGTCCGCACGCTTGATTCTAGTGATTTCATGGGGTAGTCATTTTCTTACCGGCAAGAACGTAGGAACGAGCGATGATTGCTGGAAATTTAAAGACCGCGTCATGGCTCAGTACCAGTGAAGATAGGACAGAGAAAAAGTGGAGCTGATCTGAGAAAATCGAGCTATATCGCGAAAGGACTTGCTGATCATGAAAAAAGATGATGGTCACAGAATAAGAGTTTGGAAGCAGTATACCTTTTGTTGTTGTTGTTGTTGTTGTTGTTGTTGTTGTTGTTGTTGTTGTTGTTCAGGGTAGCAAAGAATGGGTGTTTCTGAGACTAGAGACCCGCCCGATAATGCGTATACATTGAAACAAGGCACAAATGGATTACAGATAAAAGATACCCGAGTACCTTCATCTCCTATTTCAGGAATGAGGAAATCACTTCGTCGAGTTATAAGAGGTAGCCGTAGTCTCGAATGTCAGTGACGGACCGGTCCATGTTGTATATAGTATGTAATATATAAATGACTACGACATAAGGTGGATGCATCAAGCGAGTCATCAACGGGACGACGCCACGCTCCGCGAACGTTGCGTTGGGTCAGGTCTGGGAAATTTATACTTTAAGCATTCGCACTCTCTCGCACAACTCTTCTTTATGCCCTTCCTTATCGCTCTTTGCATGATATAATGTCGTATATTTGCTGGTTCACATAAAGGCATAGCAGTGTGCGACATTCGACAGTCGCTCGTTTCCGCGCAAACCTTTTCAATGTGTGAAATATTCATCATGCCTGCGGTAGCCACTCTCCGGGGACCAATCCGGAAAAGCGTATGGGGAAAAATTTCAATACTGTTATATGAAGTCATCAACGAATGCAATATTTTCAGAAGCAACCAAAGAATAAACTGCTTTGCAATTCTTTTTCCGGGAAAAAAATGTTTAGATCTACGTAGATATAAACTTGATCTGCGTATACCTAAACTACTTTTTCCCGCGTTTTTCAAGAGGTAAATTTGTCGGCATTTTCAAGAAAGTGGTCGTTTACCTTCGTCTTTCACACATTTCTGAAAAAAAAAAGCGGTGACCCAATCGGATTTTCTTTTCTTCCGTCACTATACGATTCCCGATAAGAAACTTTCGAAACTCAAAAAATTGAAAACATCGATTGCTTGTATCATTTTTGGAAAATGTCAGGAGCGAGAAGCGCTTTCGAGCAAGATCATTCCACTGATAACACATAATTGTATAATTTTAATTATTCGAAGGAAACAAAACAGTATGAAATAAAAATGGTTTTATTACTTGGCGTCAAGACGCTGCCGCGTTTCTTGGACCAGTAAGCTTTCATGCGATTCATGAACTCTGTTCAACGTCGCCATTTTGCGTGGGGTGCTCATTGTAATTGGAAGGAAAAGACGTTATGCGATCCATGTATGGGAATGATTGTCGTGACCTCGACCCGGTCGAGAGACAACGGTGAGGCTCGTTATTTCACGATTCTCTCGGTCATCAGCCCGTGTATATAACGAGTGGACTCTGCCGGAGTCAAATATAAACACGGTATGATGTTGTTCCAAAGAATCCTATATGGTCCCGGAGGGGGCACGTCCGACACAAAATCATGTCTATGTTCATGACGCCCGTGAGAGATCGTGAAAAATGTGATTGTGTAACTGTTACGGAGAGGTATATTATTGGTTGGTGGAGTGAGGAGAAAAAAAGGGGCAGAGAGAGAGAGAGAAAGAAAGAGGCCATCGCATCCAATGGATCGCTCCAAGACAATGACACATCTTCGCGATATTAGATGGCTGTGGGAACATTTTGATTGACTCTCTCAATCACGAGCGGCTTGTAATGCTCGAGCGCCTGGTATATATTTAACTCTGGCTCGCTCTCGTTTACCATCATCGTTGGCTTAATGCATAATAGTGGTAGCCACGCAATTAGATGGGTCTCCGAGCCTGGTCTGGCAAAGCTTCATCGCGTGTATATAATTCTGTGTATACAGCTGGAAAACTTGGCTCTCGAAAGGACCTAATCGTGTTCTAACGGAGCCGACGCGGTGTGGGCCTATACCGAAGTACATATATATATACGGTCGCTTGAAAGGCTTGTAAGAATCCACCGAGCCCAAGTCCATCTTGGACAGACTTAAGCAGCCGCTATTTCTTCGTGGAAAAAAAAAATATCTATAAAGTACACGAAGTTAATGAATATTAGCACTTTCAAAGATCTCGAAGATTACATCCACGCGATCGTCGACAAGTCTCACATGAACTTCGTGTTCCCCATGCTTGCATCCCTGCTTGCGACATATGTGCGCCTGTCCGATGGGTATCCACCGTATACCACGATTATTATGTATAATCCAGTGTACAGTATAACTCGAGTGAGCTTTCTTGCTTTAGCCTCGGCTCTGGTTGCATGCAAAATCTCCGCGAGAATGCCTAAACGCCCGTAACGGATTCTTGATCCTCCTAGAGCGAACAACCGGAAATCGCACGAGTCTGGCCTTATGCCAGGCTTCGCGGTTCTCTCGTCTCTGCGTGTATATACATATATATATATTTATTGCGCTATTGCACTCGCTGGTAATAGCCTGGCAACCATAAACGCCGCAGCGCAACGGGCCATGTTCTCGCTGAGACTCAAAGGGCTGGAGTTCTATAACAATTTTTTTTCTCTCCTTCTTCCTTTCTTCTTCTTCTTCGTTTTCCTGGAATATCTTTTCCACCCTGGTGTTTGCTAAACGGAGATTATACCCACGTGAGCGCGCGTGTTACCACAAAATTCTGCCTCCTCTGTTGCTCCCGAGACGAGACTCACGAAAACACGAGAATTTTCCTGGATAACGGATTCTTGATGGTCATGCGAAAGTCGCAACATCCGGAAATCTCATAGAACTTGACTGATTAGCAAGTTTGAAAAATACAGCTATGTGCATGTTCGATTTATTTCATGCTCGAGAATCGATTTTTAGCAACGATCGCGGAGTGGTATTGGGACAAGACTTTTACGGTTATAAAGTGTCATTGCAATCCCCGAATTTTTCATAACATGAAAAAAAGCAACAGCCTGTAATTCCCGTTGGAGATCTTCTCGTTGTTTTGTGAAAAATCTCTCGAGATGAGTATAATCAATTTGCTCGATGGCTTCGCTTCTGCGGAGGACCCGCGCGAGTACTCTTTTCCTGTTGATGCTTCGTTCGCGAAACATAATTGAAACACCACACACCTGCTGTTAGTGTTGATAGTTTACAAGCACCGATAGGGTACTATTTATTCAACTTTAGCATCGAACGAGAATTTAATTCCTCCGGAGCAACGCGACAGGGGAGGAAGCGTGAAGTTTGTATAGTGCGCGATCTATCGATCCAGTCTTCCATCTTCCTTCCTTTCTTGTCTCCCTTTCCTTATATCTACGATACTATAACATGTACTCGTTTCTTTTGCCGATATTCTCGTGGTCTCGCATCCAACGAGATCGGTCTCGCAAGATCTCCTCGGGGCGCGTTCTTCGCGATGCAAATGCGTAATCGGCGCAATTAAGATCATCTATGCTCCTATGTACCTGTTCATCTCGTCTACGTATATATATATGATCCTCTCGAGCATCTTATCCGGCGGCACTCTCATCGAGCTTTAACGAGTTCTTCATCGTGGTTCATCGTCTCTTTTCTTCTCGTACACGCTATACACACCAACGGGCCCATCTGTCGAGTGGACCGCGTGTAGGGAATACGGGCAAAGCAAAAGGGCATGGCAGGTGTCTAAGAAAATTGTGAACGGCATTAGTCGAAGCCTCATCATCGCCTGACGCACTGGAGTGTGAACCAATCTTCTGTATATATATATATATATATACGAAAGGGCTTTAACCTCGCTCAATGACTTCTCGTTCGATTCTTGCATATCCATCGAAATTTACGAATATCCCCAACCAGACTAACGCTAAATACATTGAAATTTAGGTGGGCACCATTTCTTTCTGATCGGCTGGACCATATCGATGTTCGCTTCTTGGGACAAATTAATTTTTTTTTTTTTCATACGCAATACGACCGTGGCGAGTTTAGAGACGCTTGCAAGCAGCATCAATTTCCGCTCTAGGCGCTCTTGCGAACTAAGAAATTTTCCTACAGAGGATAGGGAGGATAGGCTGATGATTCTATAGCAGAGGATATCAGGCAATGTGACTCGTTTATAATCTGATTTCTCATCCGTAATCAAAGCGTGAGAGGAGTTTAATGCCTCGTCTCGGAGCGACTCTTTCACCTCTCGCTTATTTCAAGGTCGTTCAAGGTCGGGGCACGCAGTGCCAACGACCTTGTTGCTTTTGCCGTTGGTGTATAACTCCGCTGATGCCGCCGGTAATAAACTGGTCCCGCGTGCGTGTGCGCGCTGCGCGGAGAAGCGTGTTTTGTTCATCGTGAGTATGTCGGAGGAGGGCGACGGCGGCGAATCGATGCGTTGCCGCGCGTCTCCTAAGCTGTTTGCCATGTGGTACATACGGAGAGTGTACCAGTCGATACGAGGAGGCAAAATCGATCGTGGATAATCGCAGCGCTTATATGTATACCACACCTCATATCTTGCCGTGTTCTTGTTTTCCACTCGGTATATACGCTCTTCGTCAATCTTTACCCGTTGTTCGTTCTGTCGCGCCTCTTCGCTTCGGACTTCACGAGCCGTCTAATAATAAAATGGCTATCTTCTTACACGTATTATCCGCGTGTGTCTCTCGTGCACGGGCATCTCGTTCACGCACGAACGGCCGTTCTAAGGAGGCGCGAGAGATCCCGAGGAGAAAACCCAGGAATCCGGTCGTCCCCCTGCGCGCCGGGCACCTTTTTCGTTTTTCAACCATGCACCTTTAGTCTCTGCTTCTGATCTAGCTTTTCCTCAGGATCTGCTATCTTTATGCCTGTTGGTGGAATTATTATTCCTCCGAAATAATTCG
Organism: Rhorus exstirpatorius; assembly: GCA_963564615.1. Taxonomy (NCBI): domain Eukaryota; kingdom Metazoa; phylum Arthropoda; class Insecta; order Hymenoptera; family Ichneumonidae; genus Rhorus; species Rhorus exstirpatorius. Next base: position 24,368,149 of record OY751320.1, read on the forward strand.
TAAAATCCATCAAATTTATACGGAACACATTGGTCGAAAAATTATTCCGTTGCTTCGTGATAATGCCACACGCCCTGGAACAGTTATTTCTAAAAGAATCGCTCTGACTTCTGCCTTATAGATAGCTCCGCGCGTGTCCATTTCTGCCAGCAGCACTTCCGCAACTTCTTTATCGTATCTTTACTTTTTCCGCGTCCACACGTCCACCCATCTTTACCATTCTTGTTGGCATTAACATACGCGCAAAGATTAACGATCGAAGTGAGCGAGCCGCGGAAGACTCGACGATGAGAGAGATCTAGCGTTATGGCCACACACTGCATATCCGCGCGCTTGTATACGGTACAAGTAATCGTTGCTAAGCGCAATTCTATTCTTCTGGACTTTTTTTTTTTTTATAATGCATTTACGTTGAGACGAAACGGTCATTGATAAAGGCCGGTTGGTAGTCGCGGAAGCCGAGAGAGAGCCACGGCAGAATTCCCCGTTCGAGGATGCGTGCATGGACATCGTATAAAATGTCTTTTTGTCATTTTATACGAAAACAGTTGGTGGAGAGACAGCAAGATAAAAGACACAGAGAGGAGAGAGAGAGAGAGAGAGAGAGAGAGAAAATAGCTATGATTGTTCCTCAAGCGCGCAAAGCGCGTTCCAAGGTTGACCGCGCGCGTGCTGCCCGCGCTTCGAGTTAAATTGGCATGAAGCGTGACCGTTGTCCACCCGCTGCCGCTTCCGTATCGCGCTTTAATTACACAATCTGTGGTCCCCCTCAGCCAAACCCCCCTCCTGCCCCGACTATATACCGTTCTTCTTTTCGTCGTGTTCATTTGCTGTACTTTTTGTAATTTTATTTTTATTAATTACGAGAGAAGAGCTTGCCCTCTCTCCGGATTTTACGAGAATGTCCCTGCAGAGGGACACGTACCAACGTGATTCCGTCTATCTTATCGTGGTCGCGCTTCGAAAACACTTCGCATAAACATCGAGGGGCCTAGGGGAAGAGCAATGCGCTTCCAGGCGAGCGAGGTCAGGAAGATGCGCACATACGCTTCTTTATAAGAGCAGTTAATCGTTCCGAGATTCCCGGCATCTCTCGTCTTGCGGGATTCGCCATTATATATCAAAGTGGAAAGAGAAGAGTAGCGAATAAAGCGGGGCAGAGGGGAAGAGAGCCCTCGGTATATTATATAATACACAAGAAAATGCGTCAACGACTATAACTGTCGCGCAAAAAATAATTGGCCGTAACGTAATATTCGCTAATCCACGAGACTAAATGTTGTTAATTGCTGAATCTGTTATTTTCTCGATTTGAAGTGTACGTGTCCACGCGGTTTTTTTTTCTCTTTTTGTAATCGCACTCTTAATTTTGCATGAGACGAAAAGAGAGAGAAAAAAATAATATCCTCAAGAAATCATCCGATGCGTTACACCTACGTGAATCGTGTAATCGTATAACATTATATTCATTATATATATATATATATATATATATATATATATATATACATATATATGTAATGGAATGTCCGTTATGCAATAAGAATAATATGCAAAGAAGGCGGAGAACGAGAGAGCATGATTGTTAGATCGTTCTCTATAGGCGCACGGAAGTTGCTTCGCGTGCGAGAGTTACAAATTTCTTTTCGTTCCCTGACGATCTCGCTTCGTTCCCTTCTTTCCCTCTCGTTTCACTCGTATGGGTACGCTTTTTGTGATGAAAAAAAAAGATTGAAGATAAATAGACGACGTTTCATCTCAAATTGTTCAAATTAATCAAATACACCTTAATGAGTGAAAGTCACATATTATTAATTTTAATTGTAATTTCCATGGTTAAAAAATTCATATCGATAAAAAAATCGTTTGACATTTTAGATCGCTGATGTGTCAGGAGCTTGATCGACATGGCTTTCTTTAAAAATAACAAAAAACCACGTTCGGTTTTTATTGAAAAAGTTTTGGTTTTGACTCTTTGAATTTTTCTTTAACTTTGGATAAATTCATCCTCGGTGAATAGTAATTATTTTTATATATCCACATGTCTTATTTTCGTCCAAAATCGTTGACGAAGTTTGAGATACGTTCAGGTTGATGTGTATTAAAAAAAATATCGATAACATATTATCTCGGGAGTACGATGTAAAAATCACGAGCGCAGCTCACATGGGAGACGAATATAAAACATTAAGGATTTAACGAAATGATCGTAATTATACCGAAGGCTGATAAATTTTTAATGGAATGTCCCATACGTAGTACACGGAATTCATTGCAGAGGTCGAATCAGTTCTAGCATAATATCGTATAGACTATATTAAAAGCTTAAAAAAAAAAAATTTAATTAGTTGGCATCAAGACGCTGCCGCGTCTCTTTTGATACATCTCATTCTAGCTAGACAAAAGACGAAGTTTCTCACACGCAGGATCTAATTAGTTTTTAATAACTCGAAGTTCATTAGGCCTCTTTATAGCGAGCTTCCGAATAATTTAACATGTCCGTTGTCTATTATCGAAAATCTCGAGGGTAACAAAATGAATTTGCACTTTACTCAAGCTGACAGTGAAAAACATGCATTTTCATTGCCAGATTGTTCTTTGTGAGTTGATGATTCGTCAAATCCAAATTTATTCAAATTCACTCCAAATTATTTTCCCTCGTCAAATTTACTAACTGTGCTCAATGAAGAGTAAATCAAATTTGCACCGAGACAATTCTGCGATATAATTGACTTCGGTAAAAGTATACTGGGCCCAAAGAATACTTTTTTTCAAGATGGTGAGAGGGGGGGGGGGATTCCCCGCTACCACAATTAATGTAAATGTTCTCGGCAATGCGCTATCTCCTGCGAGAGAGTGCGACGAATTAATCGCAAGCAATTCGCGATAGGCCGCGTGTCCGACCCTTCCGTTCCGCGAGAGCTCCGCGTGCGGTTTTACTTGATGCGCTATGCTACATGCATATACACCGCGAGCTATATCTCGCTGGGGCAAAATTCTACGAGCAAAAGAGATGAAATTAGTGAGAAGCGCATCGCGGAATAGAAGAAAGGTGGAATGATGAACGCGGATAGCAAGCGAGACGAATTGATAAAAAGGGCTATACGGATAGGGAAACGGAAAAAGTGATGAACGTCCACGTGGAACATGGGCCCTCTATAAATAATTAATATCCATCCGTGCGGAGAGTTCAGGCTCGAGGATAAATTTAGGAATGGTCGAGCCCCCTTTGGCACCTTTTGAAGCTGATTAAATTAATCGAAACAATGAGATCGATGATATTGAAATGGTAAATCATTTTAAACGCTTTTTTTCCCCCCCCCCCCACAAAATTAATATTTTATTGGATCTCCCAAAATGACATTGCGATGATAATATGAAAAACGATATTTTTCATTTTTTTCTTCTATCGAGTGACGTCTTGTAGAGCAATCAAATAAACAAAATGCGGCATGGAAGAAAGCAAGATTGTCGTAGATAAAAGGTAAGAGTGAATGCGCCGAGAAAAAAATATCTATGTACAAGAAGGAAAAATGAAAAAAAAAAAAAAAAAAAAAAAACGAGTACGAAGGAAATGGAATAAAAATACTGGGAGCGTATGGAGTAGGCCTGTAATGAGAAGGCGGAAACCGCTCGTACTCCACGCTCTCGTGTCTTCGTGTCCCCATCCGCACAGGTGCTTCGTGTCCTCTCTATTCCTTCTTCCACTTCTTTTTATCCTAGCTCGAAGAGAACATAGTAAGTTGGTACTTGTACTATGTAATAAACAGTTTTATCTCTCCTTTTTTTTTCCTATTCCTATATCTCGACGCACACACACACGCACATATACGAACGCACTCGCTTCTTTGAAAATTCTTTGCGACTCTTCGTGAGCCTCTTATTGGAGTACACCAGAGCAGAGCCATCCAACCACCGGAAATCATGAATTTATTTTCCCCTCGCGTTGTCGGAATGTTGCGTAATATTATCGAGAAAAACGTGTCCCTCGAGAGAGTAAATGTCATAATGATGAAACATGGAACGATTGTTCTTGGAGAAAAGTGTTTGGGCTGGAGGAAGAAACTTTTTTAAGAGCTCGGGCCACTGAGTGTCCCTGCGCAGTGATCATCTCCGATTGCCAACCTCAAACATTAACAATCAGTTGAGAGAAAAGCCGTATATGTGCATATAGACTCGAATGGTTGAGGCCTATCGTTCGGATCGCCGGTATAAAAGCTTTCTGAGAGATTGCTCGGGCCTTTCTTGGCTCACGAAAAATTTGCCTGAATGCCTTTTTATGACTGAACGGGACAAGGACGATGGTCGTGTCCAGCACGAAGCGAGATACCAGAAGAAGCGAGATCTATCGTTCGCTTTGAAGGTTTGTCAGAGCTTAAAGAAAAGGAGGACCTTGTCATAGGCAGTTTTTACGTTTCGTGTCGATCCGCATGGACGAATCTCTTTGCTGTCCACTGTAAAAAAAAATGGTAAATTCAACTCGAGAAATCGAGTTGAAAAAAATGAGTTAGAACAACTCAAATTGAGTTGGGTCAACCGAATATCGAGTTAAAGCATGTACATGGAATAGTTGCTTCAACTCTGAAATCGCGTTAACATATTCGGTCAAAACAGCCACCTAACGAGTTGACCGAACTCATTTCAGAGTTGAATCACTCACAACAGAATAGTTGGTCCAACTTTTTCTGCAGTTTGTTCGACTACGATAATTGAATGAAACAACTCAATTAACAGCTCTTTGAACCAAATATTAGGTTGATTCAACTACATTTGTGGTTTATTCGATTATCATGCGTCGTCATTTTGACTCTGAAAAAGAGTTGGAAGGACTCGATTAATAGTTCAATCGACTACATTATGTGGTTCTATTTATCACAATTTACGTTGAAACAACCCTTTTATGTGGCTCTTTGTACTACCATAAATGTTCGAAACAACTCTAGAAATAGCTCTTTTAACCAAATTTTAGGTTGATTCAACTACATTTGTAGTTTATCCGATTACTATGCGTCGTCATTTTAACTCTGAAAAAGAGTTGGAAGGACTCGATTAAAAGTTCAATCGACTACATTGTGTGGTTCTATTTATCACAATTGATGTTAAAACAACTCTTTCATATGGCTCGTTCTACTACCATAAATGTTTGAAACAACTCCATAAGCAGCTCTTTCAACCAAATATTAGATTGATTCAACTGCATTTATGGTTTATCCGATTACTATGCGTCGTCATTTTAACTCTGAAAAAGAGTTGGAAGGACTCAATTAAAAGTTCAATCGACTACATTATGAGGTTCTATTTATCGCAATTGATGTTGAAACAACTCTTTTATGTGGCTCATCGTACTGCCACAGATGTTTGAAACAACTCTATAACCAGCTCTTTTAACCAAATATCATGTTGATTCAACTACATTTGTGGTTTATCCGATTACTATGCGTCGTCATTTCAACGAAAAAGAGGTGGAACGACTCGATTAAAAGTTCAATCGAAACTCAAAATATAAATAAAAAATATAAATGTAAAACTAGCAAAGTTGTGTGAAAATTAATTCCATTACTAATCAAAATCGTCAAATGGTAATGGTAATGACGCATTCAATTTTGTAAGTGTGAGCCAGCATGCAGCGTATATCGGAAAATTGATGAACGAAATTCAATAGTAGTCGATAGCGCAATAGGTAGCGTCCCGGGTTAGTAAGCAGGCATTAGGTAGGAAACTTGTAGGTAGGCGGTTCGAATCCCGGCTCAGACAGAAATTCTGTAATGAGTGAATATCAACGGAGAACTTTTTTTTTTCGTGTGATATCATTTCTGTTATATTGTTATCGCGATAATGCATTATAATTTTTTTTTTATTAATTTTGAAGCTCGAAATTTAAGAAATGCGAAATGTACATCCGGTTGAATGAGCCACATCGCGAGTTAAGACAAACATAAATCGAGTTCGTTGTACCGAATATTTAGTGGCCTCAACTATATTTCTGCGTACGTGGACTTTATTTTTTGGTTGAAGGAGCCACAAATCGAGTTAAATATACCATCGGATCGAGTTAAATCAACCAAAAATGTGGCTGTTTTAACCATGTTGATAAGTCACATCAAATAAATATCAGGTTGAATGAGCCACATCGCGAGTTGAGAAAACCACAAATCGAGCTCGTTCTACCGAATATTTAGTGGCTTGAACTATATTTCTGCGTACATGGACTTTATTTTTGATTGAAAGAGCCACAAATCGAGTTAATTGTACCATCAGATCGAGTTCAGTCAACTAAAAATGTAGCTGTTCCAACCATACTAATGAGTCACATCAAATAGACATATTGTCGAACCAGTCACATCTGGTGTTGAGACAACCACAAATCGAGTTTATCGTGCTACATATTGTGGTTAAAACGGCGCTATATATGAGTTGAATCAACTCGAAAATGTGGTTCGCCATATGTTACTCTAGAAATGAGTTGATTCAATCGTTTTCGAGTTGAATTTACCATTTTTTTTTACAGTGTCCTCACTCGTTTATATTTCTCGTTTTGAAAATGAACAGAGCTTTGACCACACGAGACGAATAAAAGGACTAAGAAATCTGGTGTGTGTGTGTGTGTGTGTGTGTGCTTAAAGCTCTCTGATCTTACAGGTGTAAAATATGAATTCGATTCCTTCACCGCATTATGCATACGAGATATACCCGGTAATTCGAGGGGCGGAAGAAGTTTTACGGAACAAGAAAATAGGTGTGGAGAGGCTTTCTATGTATGTACGTATATATCTGCGCGGTACATTTGATCGCTGCGGTGTATCACATACCAGAAGAATGATCGAGATGCAAATCGTTTCACGCTGAATTTAGCTTCGTTCTCGTTCTCGATCATCGGTAGTTTTATGTACAGGGATATATATATACATACATTGAATAATATTTTCGCCTCGGACTGCCAGCTGCATAGATTCAGATTTTCCGGATCTGTCATTGCCTCTATTTTGTTGCTATTCCGCGATTCCCTGCTGCTCTATACAATCATCGTACCGCGCGTTCACGGTCTTCGATTATTAAAGAAACATTTCTATCGGCGAAACAAAATGATTTCGACCCATCGCTATTCACCCCCAAGCATAATTTATTGCAAATAAAAGAAGAAGAAAAAAAAACACTTAAAGGCCAAAGAAAAATGTTTTCGTTTCATTCGCGATTTTGATGAACGCTGTTTTTCTTTTCACATCATTCTACAAAACGTTAAAGGTTGTAATGGAATTACAAAAAAAAAACAAAGTTTGAGTATCATGAATTTTTGAAAAACCCAGTTGGACTTGAGAGAGAATAAATAATTTAGGTCATTCAAGGGAAACGATGTAGAAGAAGTTTTAAAAAATTCATTATTTTTTGGAAATAGATACAGGCAATGCAGGACATTGAAGGCTATTTATTTCAAATAAATTATTTAATTAATTCATTGTAGTGGTCAGTTAACAATTGCTATTTAATAACAATTATAATTTTTAATTATATTAATGAATTAATAATAGTACTGAAGGTTCAACGTCAATTCTGACTGGTGAAACAGTCGATATGGATAAAATTATGAATCAAATAAAAACGCCGCTGTGAAATAACAAAAATTTGTCTACTAGCGGAATTTTTTTTCCGCCCTCAACGTTATAAATTCCTCGTTGAATCTTCCAAAGCTCCTGCATCGTATCTGCGTGTGAAGCGATCTCTAGGATCGTCAATATGCGGTGCTGATATAATGTGTGTGTGTGTGTGTGTGTGTGTGTGTGTTCCCGAAAGAAATTGGCAACGGAGCGAGCGCCCTCGATGACTGGATAGATTCTCCGTGGTTTTCTCGCGAGCGCGCGTGCCTCGTTACAAGCTCGTTCCCAAGGCCTGATATCGGAGTCCCGCGATCATATACGGCGTCCTCGTTAAACCGTTTACGACTGTTCGCTTCTCGATAACGGTTCGACCAGCAACAACCGAGCAAAATGCATATACATTCGCGAAGCTTGCCGGCAGAGTTAATAAGTGACGCGGGCGTTAGGTGGCGCCCTGATCGTTGAGAGAAAACGCGCGCACGCGCTTAGCATCGAGACGCGAATGGCCATATAGAGGTCGAACGGAGTATATAGTCGAAGACGATGGATCTCGAACCCGGAAAATTGCACTAGCGCGCGTCACGCTCACGTAAATTTTTGCAAAAACGTTTCCATTGATCGATAATGATTCATCGACGGCGATTCGTAATTGTCTGTACGACAGAGTGGAGTTTCAGCATTAAAAAAAAACAAAAAAAAAAAAACAAACGGTGTCAAGGAAGCTTTTAGACTTTATGGCAGACAAAAAAAAATCATTTTTACGATTTCATCAAAGTTATCGTTTAGATCATTAGCAGTAAATCAGTAGCAGGCATATTTATTCAATTTTTCTCTCACACTATGTGAAATCTTTTTTGCCAAAGGTATTAAAAATTCGGAAAAGTAGACGAAGGTAAAGCAGCGTGTTTGGAAGAAAATTTCTTGATGACACATGTCATGGCATCTTTCTCTATGCATCCAAGATTTTCAATAAAACATCAGTACATTAATCATCCGCGAAACATTTTTCGTAAGATAAAATTCCTGCAAATTTCAAAATGACGACTTTGCTCGATCCTCCAGTCTTTCTCTCTCTTCTATCTTTCCTCAATTTTATAGCGATGTTCTTTTAACACACCGGGTCAAAGCTACTTTTAATTCATTCCGCACAAACGTTATAGCTCGTGGAGGGAAAAAAAAAACGCATGAATACCATTGGCGTTGGGAGGTCTTTCAATCAGCCACGGATTAAATTTCCCCATAAGCGCCGTAGCAGAGGCCGCGCGTCGCGTCGCGGTGAATTGTTCGCGTTCGCATTTATTCCGTCGTATAAGACAACGTTATGCCCCATGAAGAGGTGCCTTGAAATATTTTCTCGTTTCTTACATTCCATCTTGCTCGTATAATATACGTATATATGCTTCTCTACCGTTGCTAATCCTCCGCTTTATCCTTTTCTCTCTGTCTCGCGTGTACTGGAGAATCAGCGCGAGATAAGAGAGAACGGAATATCGCAAGTGGTTACAAGCGCATACTCGAGGATTGTGTAACGTGTGCGCGCCTCTATAACGTTTGTGCAGTACATTGTAAATTTTATTCTTTCCCATCGGTATATGCGAAACAGCAGTAGAAGCCTCATAGAATCTGAAGTAGAAACAGCGGGGAGAAGAAAAAGCTGGCAGTAAATTCGAGAATTATGACTTACCTTACATATATCGAGGAAAATCGTCGTACTCGTCGTTGTACCAGAATTTATTCGCTATTACAATTCATTAATAATCGTTGGGGGGTTTTTTTTTTTGCATAAACTCTCCGATACCACCGGCGGCTGCGCTCTGGAATTTTCTATTCCGCGTAATCACTGTTTATAATTTTCATGCTTCGATAAATATGATTATCGAAAATATGGGATACGAGAAAACGCACTATATGGCCGTACAAGTATGAAAATATTGCATAATAAGTACTGTGGTACTTGCACATTATTATAAGATGCCCAAGGTCATGCGTGTGTTAGAGCTTTCCAAGTCATTAGTAACAATCTACTCCTACATTACATGCATAAATACGTACCATACCCTCTTATATATATATATGAGCGGATGAACTACGTATAGTATAGAGATTCACGAGTATAATACTCAAGTGCCTTCTTCAAGGCCTATCGGTGCAATCTCACCAGCTTCTTTATCTCTTTCTCGCATGAACTGTCAATTATTTAGATTTACGATATTCCAGTCTTCGCTCCCTTGCTTCCACTCTCTCATCGTACCTTCCTCTCTCTCTGAGCAGCATCATCGATTCACACTCTGCGTACGCACCATCGACAGCACAATTGGTTATTCATGTATAATATCGACTTCTGTCGAACAAAAGGACGTAAATCGCATGAATTTATGCGTTAAATCCTGAAAATTATGACCTTTTGTTCGATAGCACCAGCGATATATTCGTGACATTAGGGCATTCCACACGTTGATCGATGACTCAATTTTTGAAATTTTTTTTTGCTTTCGTGAGTTCATCAATGTTCGAAGAATGTCCACGAATTTATTTAGATTTTTCAAGAGCATACTTTAGCGATAAAAAAAAAATTGGGAAAATTTTACTAAAGTTATACTTTCGCAGTATACAAAGTCAATTCGAGAACGCAGAGTTTACGTTTTTGAGTGTGTTTTAAGGGGTGAGGGCTGGTCAGCATTTTCAAAAAATTGTTTTTTTTTTGGAATTTTCTCAAAGTACAGCATTCCAAAAGTATTCTATGATTCATGGTGCCGGAATAGATGATTCAATGTAAGTCCAAAAATATATTTTTTATTTGCATGTAAATTGTACGTAAACATTTAAACGCGTTTTTCTCGAAAGCACTTTTAAAATTCGATGATCACTGTAACTCCAGAACGGCTTTGAGCGATTGTTTTGAAATTTGTATCACTTATCCTGTAAATAATTGTCCCCTGAATGGACGAAGGATTTTTATCGGCGGTAAATAGTTTTTTTTATACCTGAAAATATAAATGAAATTTTGGTCGAAAAGCAAGCTTTACTTTTAACATCCGCCATTTTGTACAAATTCGAAATTTTCATTAACCCTTGGTCCATCCTGAGCCCAATATGATTTACTAATGATCCCCGTTAATTTTTTTTTTGGTTTCGGATGATCCTGTGAAGAGCAGCAGTGATCATCGCGAAACACCTTTTTTTTTTTCCTGGACCCCTCGCAGACTGACTGCATCTCGCTTATTTATCATTATTTTTCAATGCAAATTTCAGCTACTAGAAATATTGATTATTCATATGGGAAAACATTTTTCACTGAATAATAAAACCTGTTAAAAAAAAAATCCCGAAAAAAGCGTTTTTTCGTCGTTGCAAGTAGCCCTCACCCCTTAATTCATCAGAGTACGCGGTAATTAGATTTTTTTTCTCTCCCAAAACTGGCCAAGCTAAATTTGGCTCGAAGATTCCCGAAAATGTTTCACGATTTGACTTCCGCACTCTTTTGATTAGCGCAAAATCGTGCGGAGATCATGCTGATTGAAGCTCGGTAAACGATCAAGATGAAACCTTGAAAATTTTTCTAAATTCTGTACGTACATCAAGGAAAATTCTCCAATGTATAAAACAGAGCAGGATCTAGCTTGGCCCTTCAAAGGAAAAGAAAAACCCCGTTATAGTTTATCAGGGCCATTGATGCTTCGTCATCAAAATCTTTGATGTCGTTCAGGATTTCTAAACTGAGGTCACCCCGTACCTGAAGCGTATTCTCAAATATAAATTTGGGCAACCGAAAGCAGAGTGGACGCGCGATTGGTGCGTGGCTCCGACGATCTCAAGCATAGTATTGGTCGCGGCCAATACTGTGCTCGGTGACCGCTTAGCCGCGTGTACAGATTTGCGCACTGACTGCTAAACGGGAAGCAGTTTTTCCGAGTTTCTGATGATAAAGTACAACAGAAATTCAGTCAAACACAGCTGATGCCTGGTATTTGCCAGGTTGTACGCGCACTTTCCCTGTGCCCTCGTGCAAATGCGATACGATAGTGCATTAGGAAAGACTGGCTGCGGACAACACTTCGTGGAGCCTCAGGGAATGTAATGAAAATATGGAAAATGAAGTGGGACAAGGGGATAAGATACGTAAAAGGCGAAAGACGCCGCATACGATTGGAAAACTATTAATAAAAACAAATAAATGTATAATGCTTTGCTGAAGTTACACCCACGATTATATAACTCTATGCCATGTACACTTTCTGTGGTTGCTGTTCGTTCGTATGTGAGAATATACAATTTACCCTCGCTCTATAACGATAATGCTCTGTATATAGTATACATGTATACAAAAGCAAACGTGCAATATAGTTCGTATATGCGTCGAGCTTTTGCTCGCTATACCTGATCGTCCCTCGTGTGCTTCACGACTGTATCTCGGTTCTGCATCGACAGCAGTATAGCGATGATTAATCAGCCAGATGGTTAATTGAACGATATAAAATGATTGCCATGAGAGTTAACATTTTACCGTTCGTCTCCTACGTTCATATACATGTACTTTCATACGTATTAATCCTCGTATTAAAGCGAATAATATATACTTTGCATATACGCGAACAGTCCTAATTATTGCGATAAAAAAAATGGATAGAAAAAAATCGCATCTCCGATGTTATTAGGCTTAATGGATTCTCAGCCGATCCATGAATTTCTTCATAATACCATACACACTCTCGTGTAACGATGATAACGATAATGATGATAATTGATAATGATCATGGACGCAGGTCCTATACAAGAGCGCCCTGCTCGTGTGCAACTCGTAGGGAAAATCTTCCGGAGAAGCTTTTACTTTTATTTATTTTTTTAATTTTCGTTAAAACTTCTCCTCCCGCGCCTGCTCCTACCGACGAGATCTCCGCGTCTTACGAGAGAGCAAACTCGTGCTCGAGAGAATCCTTTGAGGTTACCGCGAACGAGCGAGAGAGTGAGAGAGTGAGCGAGTGAGAGAGAGAGAGAGAGAGAGAGAGAGAGAGAGAGAGAGAGAGAGAGAGAGTCCAACGAAATTTATGACATTAAAACGTTTGCCTTGTGACAACGCAGGGATGAACGTCCTGCGGGAGTCGCGCGCGAGTCAGGAAAAACAAGAACGAAAAAAAAATTTGCTTTTTGTTCGACTCTTTTATATGAGCGCACGAGAGGAACAAAAATCCTTTCATTTGTCACGTTACGCGAATTGGAGCCTCGTGACAACATGTATAATTTATTACATGAGTTTTTTTGTTTTCAATTTTTTTTTTTTTTTTTTTTCTCGTTATACCTCGGTAACGTGGTTTCTCTCTTTTTGTCTCGACCGCCCGGCAGCCTCTCGCGTATATATGGCTAAAGCGAATAAAGGGAATGATCTACGTAAACGTCAAGTTGACCGCCGCGGCAATATCCTGTCAAGCAGATTCGATCCAGAAGTTTTCTTGTCGACTTCTCGCGCGGCGGAAGAGACGCCGCGGAGGGAACTTATTCATCTCTCTATTTCTTATATATATACTTATTGTGTACAAGAGACGACCCGCGCGTGTACAACGTTTTTCGAATTACTTCGCGATTGCCCGGTCGCGATATAATGCGTGTATATCGTAAATCTTTCTATGTCATTGCTGATGTAGTACACGTGCTCGCGCGAGGATCGAAAAAAAAAAAATTCATAAATATTTGTAGGGAGTTCACGGGGCAAAAGGAAAAAACCTTGCACGATGTATACTTGTGGTACAACGAGACAATATGAAGAGTAGAAAACAAACTTGTCGGAGTTTATTATTAGAATTCGAGTTGAGGAAGAAGAAAAAGATCGAGACCCAATAGAGAGGAAAGTTAACACAAAGTCGGGATATTTCTTCTTTGGCTTATTGTTAATTCTGTTTTTTTTTTCCCCCGCTATTTTCATATCGGAGTTTCATCTCATCGACGTTTCATCGCATGAAGTTTAGTCTTACTCTCGTATCGCCGCGCACTGTCGTTTGTCCGTCAATCTGTCGCGTGTATCTTTTCTTTTTCTCAAAATCATCGTAGACCAAGCAATTTCTTCGAATACGCATGAGTCAAAGGAACGGAGAAGTAGTAGAAGAAGAGGAAGAAGAAGAAGAAGAAGAAGATGAAGGAAGAAAAAAATCGTCTTTGCGATGAGAGGGCAAGAACTCCTGAAAAGGAACACGCAAACATATACGCGAGAGATGTAAGGAGGACAGATAAATGCTTTTTTCTTGTTCGTTTTTTTTTTTAATTTCTTTTTCTTCTTCTTCTCGGGCTTATAGCGAACTCAATAGTTATAATAGTTGTGGAGAGTTCTGGCCTTGTAAGGCAAAAGCGATCCATTTTGCGGCGAGAGATGCGAGAAACTACCGGACTATATAGTAGCTCAGAGATTCTAGTGCCTTGCGTAATGATGGATGAGTCATTATTCAGCAAGTATGCATTGCGAAATATGTATATATAAATTAATTACATTAATATTATTAATTAATGTATTAATTATCATATATTGATATAATTGTACATAATACATATATTCGGGAAAAAAATCGTAAATTCACCTAGTTCTGGGTAAATAACGGCCGATTTACGTACATTCTAGCCGATCTAACATTATGGTCGAACAGTTTTACTTATAAAGATCTTTGTTTATCCATTTAAATCTCCCTCGGTTTACTTAGATCTGAGTAAATAATTGAGATCAAGGTAAATCTACGATTTTCCAAGATTCAGATCTACGTAGATCTAAAAAATAACTACATTTATCTAAATTTGATCTTAGTAGATTGAAACTTTGGAAAATCGTAGGCCTACCGATAGATCTCCATTTATCTACTTGTATCTCTCTAGATTTACGTAGATCTGAGTAAATCCAAAGAAGATCAAGGTAAATCAACGATTTTCCAAGATTCAGATCTACGTATATCTAAAAAATAACTGCATTGATCTAAATTTGATCTTAGTAGATTTAAACTTTGGAAGATCGTAAATCTACATACCCATAGATTTCCGTTTAGTTACTTGCATCTTACTAGATTTACGTCAATCTGAGTAAATACAAGGGAGATTAAGGTCAATCTACGATTTTCCAAGATTCAGATCTACGTAGATCTAAAAAATAACTACATTTATCTAAATTTGATCTTAGTAGATTGAAACTTTGGAAAATCGTAGACCTACCGATAGATCTCCATTCATCTACTTGTATCTCTCTAGATTTACGTAGATCTGGGTAAATCCAAAGAAGATCAAGGTAAATCAACGATTTTCCAAGATTCAGACCTACGTATATCTAAAAAAATAACTGCGTTGATCTAAATTTGATCTTAGTAGATTGAAACTTTGGAAAATCGTAGACCTACCGATAGATCTCCATTCATCTACTTGTATCTCTCTAGATTTACGTAGATCTGAGTAAATCCAAAGAAGATCAAGGTAAATCAACGATTTTCCAAGATTCAGACCTACGTATATCTAAAAAAATAACTGCGTTGATCTAAATTTGATCTTAGTAGATTGAAACTTTGGAAAATCGTAGACCTACCGATAGATCTCCATTCATCTACTTGTATCTCTCTAGATTTACGTAGATCTGGGTAAATCCAAAGAAGATCAAGGTAAATCAACGATTTTCCAAGATTCAGACCTACGTATATCTAAAAAAATAACTGCGTTGATCTAAATTTAATCTTAGTAGATTTAAACTTTGGAAGATCGTAAATCTATAGACCTACAGATTTCCGTTTAGTTACTTGCATCTTACTAGATTTACGTCAATCTGAGTAAATACAAGAGAGATCAAGGTCAATCTACGATTTTCTAAGATTCAGATCTACGTATACCCAAAAAATAACTACTTTGATCTAAATTTGATTTCAGTAGATATAAACTTTGGAAAATCGTAGATCTATCTACAGATCTCCGTTTATTTACTTGCACCTTTTACTAGATTTACGTAAATCTGAGTAAATACAAGGGAGATCAAAGTAAATCTAGGATTTTCCAAGATTCAGATCTACATAGATCTAAAAAATATCTACGTTAATCTAAATTTGATTTTAGTAGATTGAAACTTTGGAAAATCGTGGGCCTACCGATAGATCTCCATTTATCTACTTGTATCTCTCTAGATTTACGTAGATCTGAGTAAATCCAAAGAAGATCAAGGTAAATCAACGATTTTCTAAGATTCAGATCTACATATATCTAAAAAATAACTACGTTGATCTAAATTTGATTTCAGTAGATATGAACTTTGGAAAATCGTAGATCTATCTACAGATCTCCGTTTATTCACTCGCACCTTTTACTAGATTTACGTAAATCTGAGTAAATACAAGGGAGATCAAAGTAAATCTAGGATTTTCCAAGATTCAGATCTACATAGATCTAAAAAATATCTACGTTAATCTAAATTTGATTTTAGTATATCTAAACTTTGGAAAATCGTAGATCTGCCTATAGATTTCCGTTTATCTACTTGCATCTTACTAGATTTACGTAGATCTGTGTTATATGGGATTCCTTCAAGATGCAAGATTAATTTTTTTTTTCAGATGAATACAGTATCATCGAAGGATAGTTAATATTGAATTTGCGAGAGTCGATAAAAGGCTTTGGGTTTACGGAACCTCCTTTTTCTTTCAATTTTTATTTATAATAAGAATCAATAAAGGGATCTAGGATTTTATAAAAATTTATAATTAAAAAAAAGCGAAATTTAACTCCGCAGATTAAAAAAAAAATTACATTGCTGGAAAAGCAATGTGAAATTTTTTAATCTGCAGGGTTAAATTTAATTCTTAAAGACGAAGCTTTGCGAACGAGATAAAATAATCAAGAGATTGTTTCATCTCGCTGGCAAAGCTTCGTCTATGAGCTAATTTTGAAAAGCTCAATTCCTACATGAGGCGAGTTTTGTGAGCCAAATAAAATAATGAGGAAGCAACGAGCAACTTTGTAATTTTTCTTAAAAACAAAATTCTGTTGCTCCTCAGGAATGAATGGGGGGGGGGGGGGGGGACAGAAAAATATCATGTCTTGAAAATGCTCGTGTCTCTCGATGTCTAAGAAGGACGTAAAAATCGATCATAGGCACATATGGACGAGTATATCATCTCTCCGGTATATATTACCGAGAGTATATTGACGACGAAGATGATTATATGGTGGTCGTTTTGAAAAGAAGAAAAAATAAATAAAACTAAAAATATCGTCGAGTAACCATGTTATCAGTGCTCTACTCTCGACTAGTGCCAGGATTTAGAATGTGGTAATCTTCATAACCCTGTAACCCAATATCGACCGCAAATGAGTTACGAGCCCCGGGATACAATCCGCGAAGAGGAAGATGCGAACTCGATAGTTTGTGAATTGCCTGATGGTTTATCATGAACCTGAATTCATCGATGCGTCCTACTTTAATTCTCTCATTACCGGACAAAAATTTCTTCGATGTCAATAATTATGACGTACGGAAAAAAACAAATTACAAAGAAATTGGACAAATATTTGTCGAAACGGATTTGTCCTAAAAGTATGGTCAAAGGATTAATTATCCAGTTCCCCAATTATCTATGCAAATAAGCAAAATAAATTACACAATGACGAATAAATGTCAAAGACACACTACTCCGATGATACTAAAATTCTAATAAATTAAATCATGATTAATTGCATTTTAAAAGTTTCATACATCGGAGGCTTTCGCTTTTTGCATTAATCGTTCGGCAGACACTTTCGTTGCGCAATTGCGATCTAATTGAAGGGAAATGAATGCATAGATAGATGAGACCTTGAGAAGGGAGATCATCGACGCGAGACGCTGTATAGTCAGTGCGCGACTAAACAAGGCACGAACATTGCACCAAGCGAAATATAGTTATATAATATTTATATATTGCAATATGAATAGTCTCGGTAATCAGTTCAGTATCACGAATTTTTCCTATGTAATTTAAAGTCGTCGCAGCACGTACACTCGGTGGCAATTAGGCCCTCAAGAATAAGCAGTAAGCGAGGATAAGACTCGACCGTCTATAATTATATTCGGCAAGAAAACATGAGCGCGAGCATCATATCTTTCTCTCTCTCTCTCTCTCTCTCTCTCTCTCTTTTTGTACGTTCAACTGGTTGTCTATACACGCCTTAATGACGTTCTGAGAGACCAGAAAGTAACACGCCCGTTCAACAAGGGCTCTCTTATGCATTTGCAGCGGTGAGGAGAGAGATAGAAGGAAAATAGGAGGACGAGATCCTCTCTGTACTCTCACGAGAGGGAGATTCAACGAGAAAGATATGTTCACCACGAAGAGCAGACAACCATACTACTCTCGTTGTAGCTTTAATTAGTTCGTATGTTCTCTGTATGCCAAGGGATATACTATTCTATAAAGTATATATATATATATATATATATAGATATGTCTTTCGTGCGAAAGATCGTTCACGCACGTCGCAAATAATGCGAACAGTACAAGAGGCTTGATTAAAATTATAAATAATCTTCATAAACTCACTTTTTATCCAGCCAGGGCACTGGGTATGGATGAAAATGAAGAAGGAAAATTCTACATTGACGCTCGTACTATTCCTGGGTCTCGTAATTGAGTCGCAAAATTTTTTTTTCATTTTTCAATTGCACTAAAAAAGCCCTCACGCGCGGAATGATTAACGTGACCGCAGGTGAGGATTCACCGACGAAGGAGGGGGATCTCGTGTTAATCATTCCGTCGTTTTCATTAACTTCTTTCATTCATTCTCACTGCTAATTATATTCTCGTAACGGTGACGAATGTTACGCGTTATGTGTGCTTATTCGTCTGTGTGTGTGTGTGTGTGTGTGTGCGCGTGTGTGTGTGCGCGTGTGAGTTTGTGGCACACATCACCAAAAGTCTTAGCCAATTAAAAGCCGAAGCTTGCGCTACAGTGGCTGGACCGTTACAGCGTGGAATTCTGCCCAACTCTTGGCGCTAGAAACGCGCGAAAATGTCCCAGATCCCATGCTAATACGATGATGAACATCAGACCTCATTTTTCCTTTTGTTTTTATTTTTGAAAATTCCGGCCTCTAATCAGTTTGGCCTCAATTCAATGAGGATTTATAAAGAAATATAATTGTTATCCGGAATGAAGTTTATCGATGAATTTTGATCGGTAATTCATTTTGGATTTTGATGATGCAACAATGAGCTTGAAATCGTTAAATGTTGATGATCTTATCGAGCAGATTTCCTATCTTGATATTGACGGAGGTCGTGTCTTTTGGAAATTTTTTATTGCCTCGTAGGGTGAACTTCGCCTAACTTCATCCCGTGTAAAGGAAAATTATAGGCACGAGAGAAATATTTTATTCACTGCTCAGACAGGAATTAGTAAAGCGTGTCGAACTCTTAAAATTCTCGTAATATTTAAAATTGAGATTTTTAATTTACGAGAACTCGTACTGCGTATGCACACTCTCTCTCTCTCTTCTCTCTCCTCTCTTTTCCTCATTTTCTTCCATATACGGTAATGCAGCGTCCCGAGACAGTTGGAACAAAAATAAAAAGAGGGGAGGATATGGGGATACTTAAATTTGTTTGGTATTGCAAAAATTCATTTCGGATGTAAAAGGAATCCGCACTGGGCGAGTATAAAAAAAAAAAAAGAAGAAGAAGAACGAAAAAAAAACGTAAAAAATAATCATTCTTATGGGTGCCTGTTGGCTGAGAGATGCAAGAAACATCGAGCGTTGCAAAAGGGAGAAAATGCAAAGAACTGTATTCACGAGTGCGGAGCGATTGCGCGTATAATACGCACCGAGAGAGGATTATAGCGAGGGAAAAGAACGTCCGAGTCTCGTACTTCGCGGAGTCAAACGGGCACTTACATACGCGGCTAAACTCTCACGAGATAGAGAGATGCTGCGCGCGTTCTACCTCTGCTGGAGAGTCCCGGTCTACAAGAGTAAACGAGAGTATGTAGATCGGACTAAATCGGTGTCTCAAATGGAGAAATCTTATGACGTTAAAATTTGTATCGTTGGAATGCAACGAAAATAGGTTTAAAAAAATTCCAATGTTGTCTCGAAGTCGAAAATCGTTTAAACCTTTTTTTCGGTTTTTTTTTTTCGCGACCTGCGGGGCCAAAATATGCCAGAAAAGCGTCAGAAATACTGGAAATTATTTTTTTTTTTAATTTAAAAAATCCTAATTCCGTTGCATTTTGTTGAATTTTTTTTGAATTTTTCGTTTCATTGAGCTTGAAATTTCGGTACACATCTTCGATTATTCGCTGACGCTATCAATTATGGTACGTAAATTACAGCATGCGCAGGATAAAGACGAAGAAAAGCCTGCCACGTGTCGAGAATTCACTTTAGAGTTTCCATCATTTTTTTTTTCAGACAAAAGTAAATCTGCACGACTTTCGTTTGTCACTGCGAGGACTTTTTTTTTTGTTTTCTTTACCGAAATCACGACGATTCCTGAATGAAAATGGCAATAGAATTTTCAGCGAATTATCATTCAGGTGAGGGTGGGCATCTTGATCGGAGCAGATCGCTCTTTCTCGGTCATGTCTTTTTGATACACGCACAGTCCAGTCATTATAACCGTTTTTTCGGCAATCTTTTACAGAATTGATTTTGCTTTTGGAAAAAGTTCAGAGGTGTCCCTGAGTGTAAATTCAAGTTTGCGGGACGCGCGGGGGAGGGAGGGGGGTCAAGCTTCAGCCACCATCTTGGAATACACGATTTATCAAATATCTAGTGAATCGTGCATCGTAAGACGATAATAATATCGACCTTTTTTGTAGATAATGAAATTCTCTACAACTTTTATTGGAAACTTTTTCCTGTATAGTGCATGGTTTTTGATTTATAGCGCGGCAAACTTTTCCAAACATGGTTATTGCTAAATATATAGTTGACGTTGGATGTAACAGTAAAACTGATGTTTGGAAAATTTTGCCGCGCTATAAATCAAAAACCATGCACTATACGGGAAAAAGTTTTAAATACAATTTGTAAAAAATGTAATTATCTGCAAAAAAAGGTCTCAACTATTTTTGTCGTGTGCTGCACGGTTCACGAGATATTTGAGAAAACGTATTTTCCAAGATGGCGGCTGAAGCTCGAACCCCTCTCCGTGTCCTGCCAACTTGAATTTACACTCAGAGGACACCGCTGAACCTTTTCCAAAAGCAAAATCAATTCTGTAGAAGATTTAATTATGAATCTACTTTTTTGCCCAAAATGACTGGACTAATATTGCTAAATACGTAAGGAGCATTGAACCGTGAGTAAATCTTTCTCTATCTCTATAATATACGCTATTTGAGAAATGCTAACTTAGACATTTTCGCCGAGAGAGCTCTTTCATACTGTGCCGCGAATTCTTCATTCCTAACTCTCTTTCTCACACATCCACACACCTGCACACGCACGCATTCGTTCATTCTTCATAAGGACGTAACCACGAGAGAGGCGTGTTCGCCGTCCAGGAATTTGCTAATGTTCGATTTAGCCTTTCGGTTTTAACGAAAGAAAGGGGGAGAAAAAAAAAGGAATAACGACACGCGGAAACGCATCAGTGAGAGAAAGATAAAGACGGAAACGTGTATGTGTTTAACGGTTACTTTAAACGTACGACAGACCGTGCTCTTTTGCATTAGCATTCTCGTTCGAACAATGTCTCATTTTTTTTACCGGCTACTGTTCTCCGTTTCCACGTATATGCGTATATATTTACGTTAATATATATGATTGATTTACTGTACGTAGAAATATTTGCGAGAATCGATTGTAAGAAAAAAATAAATAAAAATTAGCAATCATAACCAATTGTGAGCTATTATTATCTGACTAATTAAAATGAATATTTTTTTTTCATTCTTTGTGTTTGAAGGTAATATTTTTGAGCATTTGGTAAAAACAAAAAAATGATGTACCATTCGTAAAAGGTAGAATTTCAAAAAATTATATCGGTCTCCGCATAATGCCGAAAAAAATAGAAATTTACTTTTGGTCCGATTGAAGAAAAATTAATAATTTTTCATCGCGCCCATTATGGTAAAGTATTTTTTCAGGCTGATCGTAAATTCGGTACTTATTCCCTCGGAGGGTCAAAAATGATCTTATAAAATTTCCAATTCTTGGTCAATCCCTCAAAAACCGTTTTATTATTAGTATTTTTTTTTTTAATTTCAGCACATATTTAAATGCATATATGTGCACGATTTATAGATATACAATTTCGCCTGATACGATCTCACGGAGCCTCAGGTGCGAGGTTCACACGAGTCCTCAGGCTGAATGCCAAGCACGTTAAACGCTGCCGAGCACATTACACTTGGATGATGAATCTCAGTGATCGATGAATAATTATCATGGGCTACAGTAATCACCGCTCTTCGTTCCCGTAGCTGGGGGTTTTCTTGTTTTGTTTTAATAATCATCTTCACCACGTTTTCAAGATCAGTGAATAACGTTATGGTTATAAACGGTAAATTCAATTCTACGTTTATTACTAGCTTTGTCAGGCAAAATTGCGGAAGTAATATAATTATTTATATATTTGAAAGACGTTTTTGCCTCAGTCATAAAAATTGTATCGCAGCTATGCTAGCATCGATTGCTACGCGGATTTATTGACGTAGGCTCCGAGATACAGTCGAATTAACTGGACGAACGGAGGGCTATAAGGCTCATGAGCTTATAAGTATAAATATCATAAAATACGATCGACCGATTATTCCCGCTTCACTTCCGCTTTAACTTCGTTCCTTTCATTATTTTCTATCCTCGATGCCACGAAGTATACTACGAATTAAGTGTTCGTAAAATCATCTGTTAATGAATTTTCTGCAAAGCGTCCTCGGCTGATAATAATAATGATATAAACAATATTATTAATATTATTATTGTCATTATTTCTTCCTCATAGAGGAAGCTTTGTTTACAAAAAAAAAAAAATTGAGATTTTCATGAAGCTGCCACTCGGTACACAGATATAGACCATTTACCCATCTTTATTTACCGTAATTTGTTCAAATAATTGTAGAATTTTTTGTTTTACGGAATTTTGAATTTTATGAAAAATGTCTGTGGGCCGCTCTAACTTACAAAGTTTTTCAGCTATCGAGCTAATTTTTTTTTTTCACACAAATCGACTTAGTTACAAGCACGGTTGGTATTGAATTTGGCGAGAATCGTTCGAGGTGTTTAAACTTCAAAAAAATTTTGATTTTTTCAGAAATATCTCAAATAGCTCTGACTTCGGCAAATCTTCGGCTATCGAGCCAAAAGTTTATTCATGGTTAGGTTGTGGGACAAGAATGCGCGGTACTAAGATTGCCAGAAATTGCTCAAGGGGTTCAAATTTTTCAGTGCAATTTTCAATTTCTTAAAAAAATCTTTCATAGCTCTAACTTTCGCAAATTTTTCGTTAATGAGCCAAAAGTTATTTTGTTTTTTTTAGAAAAATAGACTTAGTGACAATCACGGTTGACATTGAATTTGGCAAGAATCGATTGAAGAGATTCGGACTGTTGAAAATTTTCAAAAGAATTATCGTTGTCGTTTCAAATGTCATGGAAAAGTTTCTGTTCGTTGTTTTATTGTAATTGAAATCGAATTGAGAGAAAAAAAAAGCTTGCAAATTAGAAATTTGCACATTGCTTTCTTATTATTATATCTCTCTCTCAAGAATATTTCTCTATATGAGGGAGCCAAATTAGAGGAATCTTTGTGAGCAAGATAAGAAAGTGAGGAAGCAAGTGCAAATTTCTAATTTTTATCCTTTGTCATTATCATTATTATATAATACATATTAATAAAAATAATAATAATAATAACACAAACTATCTGTGCCTTGATTGTTCGGTTCTTCGACTTGCACAGACTGCACATATTAACGGTCGTGAGGTCGTTAATTCGTAGAGAAAAATGTTAGCAGAGTGCAGAGAGCGCGAGGGAGTGAAAAAAAAAAAAAAACACGACAGAATACCCGGCTCTGGTACGATAATTCAAGTTGCCAGAGTATGCGTATAACTGTAAAGTGGTGGGTTATGGGTAAAAAAAAAAAACATTTGCGAAACAGCGGAAGATCTCTCGGTCTCTTTCTCTCTCGGCAACGAGGCGAATATTTAATTCGGGCGATGTTTCACACGCCTCAGCTCCATTAAACGTCAAGTTCTCGTATATTATAATGATAATAAAAATGGTTCGGAAGCTCGCTGGTTTCCCAAGCGAAAGGAGTGAGATAGAGAGATAGAGAGAGAGAGAGAGAGAGAGAGAGAGAGAGAGAGAGAGAGAGAGAGAGACAGACAGAGAGAGAGAGAGAGAGAGAGAGAGAGAGAGAGAGAGAGAGAGAGAGAGAGAGAGAGAGAGAGAAGCTGTAAACGAGGAATTTGCATCGAACCAACGGTAAAATTAGTGGTCACGGTCAATATGTCATCAGGCATCTCCAAGTTAAGATTTCCCTGTATCTTCTCATTTCCAACACTCCGAATACATTTTTTTTCTTGTTCGCGACTCTTGAAAATATGCTAAAAATATTTACCCACATATGTGGCATACAAGCATACGTATACTCGAAGCAATATTAATCACCGAAGTCCAATGAGCAGTATATCGATAGGGTAAATAAAAAAAAAAATGACAAATTACGGCGTGAAGCTCATCAAAATATCAAGTATACTGTCAAGTCAGAAGTGAGGTCAGAATTGTGTTTGCGATTGTGTAAAGATGACGATTTTTTTTTTAAATCTTTGCTCAGTGAGACCGCCTGCAATGATGAGCTTGTACACTCGTCGCTAGCTACCGATACTCGACTCTTATTATACGTTCAAACATGTGCCATGTAAGCCCGTGGTATTTCTCTCATTCCAAGTACCCTCTGGTTGTGGATACTCGATCGTGTACTCTGTTCGCTACATTTTACACGTATCTTGTGCATGTTTTTTTCACTACGTACACGCGTGCATTCGTATTTGAGAGTATCGAGAGGAAAAAAAAATAAAATATAAAAAAAAAAAACATTAGTATGTACGTCTCGTGGGCATTCTTGAGTGTCTTTGTATGGGCTAAGTAGACACAACTCGATGGACGTGTGGATGAGGAATGCCTGCCACTCGCCTTCTCAAACTACACGTGTATATGTAATACGGCAATGGCATGTGTATGTATGGTCGGTATATAATACCGTCATGGATAATTCGGCACGTGGATGGGAATTGCAAAAATTAAAATTAAAAAAAATGCAAAAATAAATCATCCTAAATTGTTTTACGTAAAAATAATTACGTGTAATTGGAATGAAAAGTGAGAATAATCATTCTCAAATATAGTCATGGTTAGTTTGTAGGAATTGTTTTCTTGATAATTAATTTTTTATTACTTCAATATACTAAATAGAAATAATAATGATAATTATTGTTTAAATATTGAAAAAAAATATATTTATAGTATCGAAAAAAATTATTTTTATAATGTTTCATTCGAGGCTGGTTCCCGTCTGTGTTCTTTTCGAATATTTCACGCTCCATATATTTACTGACGTATGTCAGTATAGCTGATAATTCAAATACCCGTTTTTCCCGTGAGAGGAATTATCCGTTTGACAGTTAACGAATGAGAAAAATTGGATAATTGTGTCCAGGCCACGGGAGCAAAAAAGTTTAAATTAATCTTTTTCTTTCTTTTCGGTCAAGAGGCTCGATTAAAATAATTCCCTAATTCGATGCTCGATATATATCTTTTTTTGTTGCATCTCTCTCGCGTCGTCGTCGTAAATGCGGACACGATGCCGTCACAGCACACTTACGCAACACATACACACGCTGACCCATCATAATTATTACGGGATTTTAAGTCTGAAATATTCGTGGGCGGATTTGGGAAATGGTCTCTTCGAGACGAACGACAGCCCGGAAACTTTATGAAGTATGTATTTTTTTTTTTCTTTCTTCATTGTCGTTTTTTGTGTGCTTCGCACAGATATGCTATTACCGTTTTTGGTTTATCTCGGTTCGGTGGATAGACCCGCTGGCCCCGTATTCCCATATGAACATCGGGGAGTATACAGGAGAGATGCGAGAAACAAAATTTCGTCGGGATACCGTTATACCGAACATCCTGCCTGCTTCGAGAAGTTTAGTTCGCGAGACACAGCAGGGGATATACGGTAGATCTTGCCTTAGACTTTTCACTGACGGTAAACGCCTCTTTGCAGCGATAGTGTTTAAGATTGCGAATGGGAAAAAAAAAAAAAAACTAAACTGGGTTGGTCAGCAAAAAAGATGAGGACTATTATGGGATTATTTGTTTGTCACGCTTTAAATTAAATTTTGATAAAATCTTAATTTCATAATCGTAAATTTATATTATCACTACCTTGGCGAGGGAAGCTTCATTTAAAAAAAAGTATCGTTGAGCAAGCTCAATTGAGAACCATTGAGAACTCGGAAAGAAACAAAAATTATTTTTTTTTTTTTCATTTTAAGGCGGAAAAACAACATTGAAATCATTAAATCTTTTTTGGTTATTTATTTTGGAAATATTGATAAATGATCAATGAAATTTCTTTATTGTTGTCTGAAAAATAATTTTTAATTCTTTGTTAAACGCTTTTTCACGCTAAAGATTTTTTTTGTCAGTCCGTGACGGTGTGATTTCTTAAAAATTGTTTATTCGTTAGCCCAAAAATTTTTGGGCAATATTCACAATAGTCTCGCAGGTTTGAATTTTTCAATATCTTCATTCACGAAAAAAAAAATTAAAACCGTTATCACTTTTGGGATAAAATCGTAAAATAATTACTAAATTGTTCATCAATCAAGCTTCTGCATTCACTGTTATCCGCATAATTTTTTTTCCATTATGAAAAAAAAAAAAAAATATACAAATAAATAACGATGCGTATTTTCGACGAGCAAAACAAAAACGACTCGTTGTCCAGGAATAACGTTAATTCGCGTTCTATATTGTGAATGGTTATGCAAAAATGGTTGTGGCTAACCAGGACGATGATGGCTGATCGACCGAGCAACACCGGAAGTGACTGGCCCATGAAATACAGGTCAGTGGTGCCGACGACTGTTATAATTGTGTTCGCGGCTCGAATGACGATTTCATTAAGACTATATATATCTCATCGTTGACACACTAATCCGAGTCGTTGATGACGATGAAATGACTCGATTTCCTCTCTCTCTCTCTCTCTCTCTCTCTCTCTCTTCTATGTCTTCCTCTTTTCAATCCAATGAAGGTTGATGTTTATTCTATTCCCAAGATTTATTTTTTGAATAATATAATTCCTACGAGAACCTTGTTATGAACTACGGCATTCCTCAATATATGTGGTAGTTGGGCATGGTTTTAAACGTTAAAAATTTATTGTTGGTCCTGAGAAGAGCTATACCTATAGGAGTAAAACCCTACCCAGAATTCTTACAATTATAAGTATTTATTTTAGATAATTATTAATTTTTAATTAAATTTATGTTAAAGATTTTTATAATTATAATGAGGTAACAGAAAAAAAGGACTGAAAAAGGTTCCACGTCCTTTATCAGTGTGCAAAAAGAACCCCGCTTTAGGCAGCGAAGACGGTAAGTCTAATTGCAGCTAACTATTACATACCCGGCGGTCGCCTAGTCTACGATCGCGAAACATCGCGACGCTTCGCCACCTCTCGAGCATTTGCCGAGACTTCACGCTCTACCGGTCAGGACCGTAGTGCGACATCCGGGGGCCACAGGTGTTTGCAACATTTTTCTCATTGCACCGTATACTGGGACGAAAAAATAAGGGGGAAAAAAGCCTGTGCGAGCACGTGCAACGATCTTCGGATACGAATGATCGATGACTACGAAGAAAATCATAAAGTTATCCTCATACTGACCCGAATTCTCAAGTCGCGTGCTCTCGTTTCGATAAGCCCGCATTGAGAGCACGCGGAATGATTCTTTAAAATCTCATTATTTTATAAAATTGACTCGATGAATTTTCATAAAGATATACACGCATGTTATACTCCAGTGCCTCGAATTCTCATATACGTATTTCCGCTAGAAATGTTAAAAAAAAATTCTCTGCACACTACGTGGCACGGTCAGCATGTTTACAAACGATTCAACCGAGTCATACAGCCTTCGTTCTTTTGCTCGTGAAAAAAGAGAGAGAGAGAGAGAGAGAGGTAGAAAAACAGAGAGATGAAAAATCACTGCATGCACTCTTCTTTCTCTTCTACTCGTCTCCGCAGCATCTTGCGTCAGAGAATCTATGTACTGCTGGCGCAAAGACCGCAGCGCAGAGCTCGCAGCATGCATAACGGTAAAGAGAGTCCTCTAGCCACTCTACACACTGTCGTTGTTAGTGGTGCTGATGCTTCACGAGAGAAAGAGAGACGTACGGAGAAAGAGAGAGAGAGAGAGAGAGAGAGAGAGAGAGAGAGAATAAGAGATACGACAAGTACAAGATCACGGTTTCGTCCTCGACCGAGCATATGTGCTTCCATTACTTTGAGAACGCAATATCAGCGATATACATTCACCGATGACCGAGAGATTCTTGACATATATATTGTTTTGCTCGATTACCGCGAGACACGATGAATATAGGAGCTTCAATGTCTCGGTTCGATCGAATAATAATTGATAAAAAATTGGATTAGTTCGAAAAAAAAAAAAAAAACAAAATTAGAAGAAGAAACCGTTGACTGTGTCGTTAGTATGAGGAAATTGACGAAGCAAGTGCATTATAACCATATGATCGGTGGAAAATGCTCTTTGAGTTCTTTTCGTATAAAAAAAAACAAAAATAAATTATAATGAAATTATAATGTAATATTTTTACAAAGAGCGAACAAACGATTTTAATAATGTTAAACAATGTTTATTAATTGAATATTCGGAAAATTTGTTTTACGACTTGATTAACAGTGATGAATAATTATTATTGGTAAAAGTGTCGAATGAGGGCTGCAGCTCAAAATGCATGGAGTTTTTTTTTCTAACGCTTGTTAATAATAAATTATATTATTAAATGTAATATTATGGTGGGGAAAGATTCCCAACACCATAAAAAATAATACTTAATATTGCCAGTTGGTTACCAGCATGTATCGAGTCGGTACCAAGATACGAGATACACTCACTCACTCACTCACTCACTCACTCACTCACTCACTCACTCACTCACTCACTATAAATTATGAACTGATTGAACTAAACGCAGGAATGTAAACATCGGACAGTAGCATTGTAAGAAGGATTGAACTAAATAACATTGTGAGAAGGTAAGTATATTTGTAATAATCGTATCCACGTAACAATGAATTGTGACGGGTGTGTAACTTCGCTTACCTCGATGCTATTATAAAATATCAAAATCGAAAAGACAGTAGTGTTTTTTTTTACAAAATTATGGCGTGTTAAAACGCGAAGTGATTTGTGCAACTTGCGGGAATCCTGCTACTCTCAATGAGAGTAATCTTACCCTGACGTTGTCAAAGACGACACGAACAACGAATTGGGAAGAAAATTGTTCGTAAAATGTGTAATTTCAAACAATCTTTGCGAATCAAAAAACTTGGCTCCACAATAGTAATTTGGCACCAGAATGATGCTGTATACATTAGTTGCCTATTGTATCCTTTTTGCAGCCACCGCATAAAGATTTTGATTCGTGTGTATGTGTATGTGTGTCATTTCATGATATCCACTCATCACCTGTATTACTGTAATATATCTGTATTACGTATTATTGTCGGTTTTTTAACCTCTGCAGGACCGGGAGCCGATATATCGGCTCGAAATTGGTGTCATCTTTTTTGCCATCCAATGCATTAACATAGACAAGAAAGTTCTAGGACTTTAAACTAAAAAGTCGAAGAAAAAAGGCCCGGTCTTGTAAAGATTAAATTTGTTATGGCGTTGGAAGTCTTCCCTCTCCTCAATATTACATGGGCCATTATTTTTTAATGATGAAAAATGCTAGAAAAAAATTTGGAGCAATTTTGAGCTGCAGTCCTTATTCGGCACTTTAACCGATTCGTTTGTTTATATTTTTTTCTAAATATAATTTTGCGACTATATTTTAAGCATTGTCACAAAAACGAATCTTCCTCCGTGAGCTCCGACGAAGTAAAATTCAGCTAGCGAAAAGAATTGATAATTGAAAAAAAAAAATCAATACAAATGTAAAAATCTCAAAAAATCTAATAATTTGTGAACAAAAATGGTCCAACGAGTGAATATATAAATGAAAAAAAACCACAAATTTCCTGTATCCATTGCGATATCAGAACTGTACATAGATCTCTTCAGATGATGGGTAAAATTTTCTGAGACTCTTGAGTCTTGAGACAGATGTGTGTGTGTGTGTGTGTGTGTGTGTATGGTCATCGTGACAGATAACGTGTATACAATTTTTGAATGAAGAGAAGGAACAAAAAAAAGGGAGTCTCGTCATTTGCATCACAGGCAGAACAAGAGAACGTGCATCGTCTCACGAATAAGTTCGAACTCGCCGAGTACCGAATAAAAGACATTCGGATAAAATGCATGTGTGTGTGTGTGTGTATACGTACACAGAGAGGCACACATATAAGAGGGACCATAGGAAAAAAAGAGAGATGGCTTTTGAGCGTACGGTACTCGATGTGTGTCCCATAGACACCAAACTCGTGACGGCACGTAGGTATGCATACATACGTGGACGCGTGAATACGAATATACCTTTGGTGCATGAATGTCCGAGCCCGTTCGCCATACAACAATATACATTGGGCGTTTAATGAAAAATCGAAAGGACAAGAAAACAGGTCAAGATGAATTTTCTATCTCGTCCGATTACGAAATTAATTGAAAAATTGATTTAGCAACGAGTCAGAAATTAATCAATATATATTTTTTTTTATTAATCAATAGATTTGATTCGAGACGATCAAATACGAATATCCAGGTCCACGAATGCTCAAAAGATTTACCATCCCATGTCAACTCGACAAAAATGTCCATTCTAATGAATTATTATTATTACCGAGCTCTTCTCTATGTCAGGAAATTCACAAAGGGCAGAAATTGAGCAAGGAAATTGTTTTTCTAAAGCCGAAGCTATCTATATTCGGGATTATCAGAGTACGAATTTGATCAAGTTGGCATGAGAATGCCTGTATGTAAATGTTGGAAGTCTTTGCTGTTCGATGTTCCCAGGATCGATAGTCTCTCTCTCTCTCTCTCTCTCTCTCTCTCTCTCTCTCTCTCTGTGTTTCTCTCGCTGCCCCTCGAGTATGTCTTGAGCCCCGTAAACGTTTTGCTGCTCTATAGTCTCGAGAGATTGCCGCCCGCACAATTCACTATATATAAATATACACACACGGATAGTGTAATGTACAACGAGCAAGCTCTTTGGGTATAGATCTCTCGTCGATCGGAGATCGCATAGAGAGACGCCGCGGCAGATTTAACCCCGTTTCAACGAGATAGAAATAGGCACACGGCATAAAGTATCCCGTGTCAGCATATTGGCTTTTGAGTATATATATATACGAGAAGGCTGTATATATAATCTGGCTACCGGGATAATGGAGCAACGGTATCGACCATAGCACTGTGTACATGGCCCATTCAAATTGAATTTCGTGTTTATCGGCGGCGGGAGTCGTGTATGAGGAAAATATTTTTTAGCAAAAAATATCGAAAGGAATTTACATCGATACAGTCAACTGTATAACATATAATTTGTTGTTTTACGGGAAAAAATAATACGTTGAGGAATTATTATAAATTGAATCGTGGGAGGGGAATAGTATTGTGAATTCACATCTTTTTGCCAGTAAAATTCTCTAATTAGTATCATTAAATAGAAATTATTCTGAAAAATTATAATTATTTCATCAATTATCGTAAAATAAAATTCCTAAGATCCGAACAAAGTTCCTGCACGGTTTATATGAAATTTAGGCCAAAGTTAATTTGATCGGTAAGACGAAATACGTAGCAAAATTCATGTCATTCGGATCTAATGAATGAAGGAGGAAATATCAGAGGATTTGCAAGCAAGTTAATTAGATTTTATGATATACGTGGAAACTTTTGTCGGGTATAAAACTCCAGATACGTCGGATAAATCAATTTTTATGATATCTTATATGTACAGAGTTCGCGTGTATCGTGTGCATGAATATATATATATATATATATATATATATATATATATATATATATATATATATATATATAGTTAACTGCGTTCGTGTTTCCGAGCTCCTTATTAGATGGGTATGAGCATAAGACGAGATCTCGGCAAGTAAAAGAGCCTGAGAGCCCGAAGCTCACCTTGCTCTTACTCCCATGACTGGTAAACCTGTAATTCGCGCATCTCTCTACCGGTTTTATCGAGTTGACGAGAGTTCCGTGATTATACGCAGAGGCGTAGATAGAGAAAGAGAGAGAGAGAGAGAGAGAGAGAGAGAGAGAGAGAGAGAGAGAGAGAGAGAGAGAGAGAGAGACGAATGATCGTTGAAGGCAGAGAATACGAATGTATGAGCCAGGGGAAAAACCATTCGATTCTATATATGTGTGGGTAGTTGAGGAATTAGATGTAGCACGAAAAGGTTGAAATATCGCGGATTAGCGTGAGTTAAATGTCCCCGTATCGCTGAAAAATATCAGAAAAAATATTCTGGCTCGGTTCAATATCATATTTGGATAAGGCACACGTTAGTCAAATGTACGAGCCAATCTTTTCAAAGTAATTTTTACCGAAAAACTTATCGATCAATCAACGGTAATCGCGCGATTATCGGTAAAGGCGCACCTCGTTCAGCTTTTGGTATTGAAAACAAAAACTAAAAAAATTATCGTAATTAATATGCTTTAATCGTCTACGGGATATTCTACGATACATTAATTTGATTATCGATGCAACGAGGAACCATTCCCGCTTGAAAAATCAATATTTACGGACCAACAGTTTCGAATATATAACGTGAAATTTCAATGAAAATGAGCGAACCCTTTGACGGCTGTAAGAACGGAAGAGGGATTCGACCGTGTCGAAAAAGTTATTGCACTCCGACCGGAAATCGTTTGTGTCATAATCGACGCGAAAAAAAAACGGGACAAAAATGAAGTAAGAAAATCGTTTTGACCGGTATACGAAGAGGATTCTCTCTTGGGCTTCTCATCTTCGGAGCTGTATCGAGAGTAGATTTTCTCGTGACTTTTTTTGTTTTTTTCTTTTTAACTGCCTCGGTAGCTTTGTAGGCCGATCTAATTGTTGCGAAGCTTACCCTCACGAGACAAAAGCAAGTTTTCACGAGAAAGTGCTACCTTCGAGTTTATTACCGACCACTACAGAATTCCAAAACGTTAAATATAAATTGCGAGAGCTGTACGACGAAAGGATAACAATAAGTGTACTTTTTCCTCGAAAAAGGAGCAGATAATGGAGAGTGCCCTTTTTCATTGAATTAAGAAAAAAAAAAATAGTTATTAAGTGTCTAGGATCGGCCTGGTGTGGCCTGTATCGGTCAGGCTTTCCGCAGTTTTCCTGTATGCCCTCGTACATGCAAATCAGGATACGCGTGCGGATAGCGGCAATAATGCATTATAGAATGAAAAAACTTGTCGTAAACTTTTTTTTCTCCCGAGGAAATTCGAATTATCGGGATTGTATACGATTAATTCAACATTGGGTGATCGCGTCCCTTGTTCCCTAAAATCTCGTATATGTTTCGAGACAAATTGCTCAACGCTCGCGGGGGTCATCGGAGGACAAAATCTTCGAGTGTAGAAAATCACTGGAGACGATTTCCTGTTCGTGTAGTATACGTACAGATAGTGTATATGCAATGTGGTCGATGCTGTTGACGATATAGTATATAGAGAAGCCTCTGGATTCGCAATCCCAGCTATTAACGTTAATCTGAGAGAATTACGTTGGTCGATTGGCTCCCCGAGCTCTCTCGATCTTTCTCTCTCATTGTAAAGACTCACTTACGAATTATTACGTCAATCATGTCCGCGCTCTCCGTGGGCAGATATTATTATTATTATTATTATTATTATCATTATTATTATTGTTTCGTGATACCGAGCGATATGGTGGTGGAACGGTTTTTGAAAGGATAACAACGTAAATAAAACGTCAACGACGAAGAGCAAAGTGAAGAATGTAGGTCTCTCTCGGAAATGAAATCGCGCGTGCAGCCCCAGAGTTCGTTTTTTTTTTTCGTGATTGAGATGCCTGATGTGTGTGTCTATATAAGTATATATATTTATATCGTTGTGATACTCGTATATAAAGCGTCTCTCGGTTATAGCAGCATCAACACGCGAACGAACCGCTATGTATGTACCGTATAGCATATGGTGGCTTTTCCTACTTATGTAGACCACGAAGCATTGTAAACAATATTACGATCCCCCTGACTCCCCCCCCCCCCCCCCCATCTCTGAGGATGGCACCGCTTGTACTTAACGAGATGCCCATACCACTCATCTCGCGCTGTATGCGTGCACAGATGCTGAATTATTATTATTACGACCGCGATAATTAAACGTTAAGAACGAAACGATCGCTTAACATCTCGTTGAATTTATGTAAATACGATCTTCATGATAACAGTTCAACGGGAGATTATTGAGGAAGCTTGAAATCCCCAGAGTCACGTGACTCGGAATAGTTAATGTTTGAAAAATTGTTTATGAATGTCGCTGCTGCTGTCGTTCATTTTACTGAAATTCCATGTCAATATCCTTGTGCAGAGAAAACTATTGATAATGCTATGGAGGGGGGGATTATTGAAGGTTATTGAAGATGAGGCGGTCCAAAAGTTCTTTCACGATTGACACACGATTGTTGGTGAAAAATTATTTATCATTAAGTATAGGATAGATTTGATCAAGTGGCGAAAAAGAATATTGCAAAAGATCGCATGGAATCGTCATAATCCCGCAGTGAAATTTGGTTTTGGATTTGAGTTTGGGTTGTCTTCCTTGAATATCAATTAAGGATGTTTCTCTTTTTGCGGGACGAGTCATCCGAGGGTTGTGGCCATACACAGGCAGGGCTCAGTAATGCCATGCAACGTCAAATTCTCACGCATCTCGGCCAGTCAATTTATGTTCTCGAAATCAGAATTATAGAACTGTGAGGTTTCGTTTCAACGTTATTCGATAGTAAATACGGTATTGATAACAACGTATAAAAATTATAGCAATATAAGTTTTTGAAATATCAACGTTTTTGTTGCAAAACAAAAATTCAAATTTCACGTTTTCCGAGCTTCAACTCGAAACGCTGTCCGAACTATTCAGGATAGAGACAATTGCACGAAAACAATTTTGTAGAGAATTAAATTTTCTATGAAAAAGTCTACGACAGCATTTATGAAAAGTCGATAGAGGATGAGTGAGAGGTGTACGAAATGGCGTGACGAGGTAGTGTGATTTTTGTGAAATCGCAGAATAGTTAGACCCATTAGTTGTTAAATTCTATATCACTGCGTTAGCGTTGAATTAAAAATGCATAAAAATTCATACGTCAACTGGACACAACGAAAAAGCTATTACCCCCTAAAAAACTTTGTTTATAACTAAATTCAAATAAAGCCACCTGCTTGAAATGTTTTTTTTTTAAATTATTTTTACAACTTTCGACGCCTCCTACGCCTTAAATCTTAACTTTAGATAAATACCATCGCGGACTTTATTGCAGAGAATTTAGTTACCTAGAAAATGACTTATGAGCACTTTTACTCCATTACGTATAGTTTGAGCAGCACTTCGAGTTGAAGCACAAAAAGTGCAAAATTTTCGTTGTTTCTATTTTTTCCTTGCCAAAATGTAGAGAGGGATAATAATTCACATTTTATAAGTTATTAATTATCCCATATACTGTGAAAAGATGCTAAAAAAAAACTCCAGAATTTTATTCTGAAAAAGAAGCCTGATACGACAAGTTGAGTTCGGCAACATTGTCCGTCGAGTCTGAAATCGACATAGCGTACGCCTCTTTTTTTTCAGTATTTTTAAATATGTTACATTTAATTAGCCAACGAAAATGCTCCTAATTAAAGTAAGCTTGCGCACACGGTGTTATTATACATAGAACTAGATCATACAATTTTTTAAAGATGCTGGAATTTCAAGTTCGTTAATTACAGAACGATTGGAACCTGTTTTTCATGTGTGGCCATAAGAATACATGTTAAATAATGTTTTTTAAAGATTTAATATCTCGACAACGAGGCTCCTAATCTCATTGAATCTTTGCACACACGTTTTGGGGATAAGCACACTAATAGGCTGTAAAAATTTCAATTCGATGATACTGTATCGATATAACAGAGGAACATCCTTAACCTTTAGAGGACGGGAAAATTTTGGTTCAAATCGACTTTTCATTTGACCCAAAATTTATGCATTTTACTTGAACGAATTAATCATTTCAAGTGTCCCATCTGACAGGTGGTCCCTGAAGGGACCATCCCCGTTCTCTAAAGGTTTAAGTAGATTCACCACTTCTCCAATATTCTTCATTTGAATCTCGATATACTTGTGGATAATGATCGTCGAAGCGTGATAAAAAAAATTCGATCATCTCGGACATATATGTTCCTTTGAAATTATTGTTATGAGAGGAGAGAATAATAAAAAATGAACTGTCAGAAGTGGGATTCGAACCCACGCCCACAGAAGTGGACTGCGACCTGAACGCAGCGCCTTAGACCGCTCGGCCATCCTGACGCTGTCAAATTTCAGAGTCTGGCTCTGGCCTTTGTACAGTGCGCATCGCGTTATTTCAGTGTATGAAGTCGAGAGTGAAAAAATAAGCAAAATTTGCATGTGTCGAACGTCGCATAAACGTGAAAAAGAGCTACCCCAGCTCGCTTTTGCTGTCTCCTATTTATTTATTCCGGCTGGAAGACAATAAATGGCAAGATAGCGAGAGAAGTGTCTCGCAATTATACAAGCCGGGGGGGTCAAGGGACCCATAACCTCAATGCCCAGTGCGAAATAAAAACAATGAACAAGAGACGCTACGACGATAAATCGCCCGAGAGCATGTCGCATGCAGCTCTCAGGAAAAAAGTGAAAGAATTTGACCGAATAACAGGAACCAACAATTATCAAAAGTTTTTCCAAAGTGAGAAGCCAAGAGCAGTGCCTAACCTCACAAGAGCAAGACACAGATCGACATCGAAAGAATCGATAATTGAAGACGAAAACCAAGAGAGCGCGACACCAGAGACAGCTGGATTCGTGAAACCAAAGCGCGTAAACAGACGTAAAACGACAGATGATAATGCAGGCATCTCCACCTCTAACCATTACGAGACACTCTCGGACAACATGGAGCTCACAGATGGAGACACCGAACTACCAGGAGTAGATCAACCGAACGGGTCAAGGCCCCAAAGGACAACAGCGTCAAGCGGAAGAGGCGAGACCCACGCGAGGGCCCCCAAAGCACACACAAAGCCGCCTCCGATACACGTATACAACGCCAAAGTGAGAGACGTAATTAAAATGATCACTGACGCGAAAATTGCGGAGGAAGATTTTTGGATCAAACAGACGGACACGGAATATATACGAGTGATGCCTCAACGCTCTGAAATTTTCCATGCGATCAGAAAATTACTAGACGCCAGTGCCCTCCAATATTACACGTTCACACCTAAAGAGGAGAAAACAAAATCCCTAGTTTTAAAAGGTATAAGAGCTGATTACAGCGAAAATGAGGTCAAAGAGTATATCGCCAGTAGAAACCTCCCTAACCTCGAGGTGGTAAAAGTTTCTAAGTTCATCTACGACAAAAAGGATGAAAGCAAATTCCACTTTATCGTACAGCTGACCCCAAACAGCAAGGCAGCAGCTCTGACCAGGCTCAAATTCATGCTCCACCAACCTGTGAGGTGGGAGAGGATACAAAAAAAAGCAGTATTC
This sequence comes from Rhorus exstirpatorius, assembly GCA_963564615.1. NCBI lineage: Eukaryota > Metazoa > Arthropoda > Insecta > Hymenoptera > Ichneumonidae > Rhorus > Rhorus exstirpatorius. Next base: position 24,405,684 of record OY751320.1, read on the forward strand.
CAATGCAAACGATGCCAGCGCATAGGACATGCAAGTAAAAACTGCCATCTACAGTTCAGATGCGTGAAATGTGGAAAAGATCATGGTCCAGTGAAAGACGGCGGCGTGTGCGAAGTCGACGAATCAGGAGAGTCGGAACAAGTGAAATGTGTAAATTGCGGCATGGTCGGACACCCGGCTTCCTACCTGGGTTGCCCGTATCTAGCAACGGCGCAAGACATAAAACGACGTGCAAACGAGATGAGGAAAACTTTGAGGACTGAAAAAATAAACAGAACAGACAGGTATATCAATCCGGGAGCTCCATATGCAGCAGTAACAGGCAATTACAACACAAACTTCCCTCCGCTACCCATGCATAGGGTTATCTTCGAGCGAAACGATGAAGAGGAACGCCAGAGACAAATGCCGACTCCTAGTCGAAACGCAGCGAACGCAAACGGCGAACATCATAATATCAATAACAATCGCAGCAGTAATGACAATAAAAATAACCTCTCCCAAATCGAGAGCATGATGAATCAATTCAGAGATAGCATGATGCAAATGCTGGCATCGCACCTCTCAGAATTAGACAAAAAAATAACGGATAATTCCAGAAAGATCGAATTTTTGTTAGCACAATTCAACTATTAGAAATGGCGAATAATACGATACGACACAACGAAACGCAGACCCAGAGGGGTGCTTCCAATTACAGAATTAAATTCTGTGCAATAAACGTTAACTCGTTAGCGGCAAACAAACGGAGGCTGGATCTTGAAGACTTTGTTAACAGCAATCATATTGACATTGCACTAATATCGGAAACTAAACTCAACAGCAAACACAAACCAAGTTTTCGGGATTATTCGTTCATTCGGACTGATCGACCAAACGCCAGAAACGGAGGCGGAACAGCAATCTTGATAAACAACAGAATCAGCTATTCATATATCACGCACCCGAATTCGACAACAAACAAAATCATAGAATACACTGCCATAAAAATAAACGTAAACTCAAACAACAACTTACACATATTTAGCGTATATGCGGCTTGCAACAATAAGAGATCTTTTATAACAGAACTCAATAAAATCTATAGAGAACACAAGCTAGGTGGCAATAAAAATTACTTTATTATGGCGGGAGATCTAAACGCTAGACATACGAGCTGGGGAGACCACAGGTCAAATGAGAGAGGCACACTTCTCAGAAATTGGGTAGAGGACAACGGAACCGTGCTCAGAACCACCATCTACAATGCGGACAGGCCCACGTACCCGAGTGCGGGGTCGTACCTAGACCATTGTCTTGCCGACTCACGCATTGAGCTCAAAGAACTGGAAAATTATAAACTCCCCACGCTCCCGTATGACAGTGATCACAACGCCATTATCTTCACTATCGACTGCGACAAACTGTTTCTTGGTTTCTCTTCCCCTCCGGAGCCGAATACTAGATTTAACTTCAAGAGGACAAACTGGAGGAAATTCACACAACACCTCCAAGACAAATACGTCGCACTACTGCCGCAAAATAGGAATTTAACTGTTGCCGAAATAGATGCTCATATAATTATCCTCGAAGAAACTATAGCAGACGCCATTAACGCAGTAGTGCCAAAAAACAAACCGGACACTCGCAAGGGATGCATGAAATATGTGAACAACAATATTAAAAAATTACAATCAGTTAAATCGGTCTTAATCGCAGAACTATTCAAATTAAATAATCCCTATACCCGGATAAGCAGAGACATCAAATCGAGAATAAAAGCTACCAACGCACAATTAACCAAGCAATTCAGAAAAGCAGAAACTGCATATTGGAATGCCAAATCCAAGAGCATCGACTACCGAGACTCGGCAAAGTTTTTTCCAAAAATCAACAGATTCCTTAGATACAAAGAACCCCCAAGAATCGATACCCTCGCCATAGACAAGAACAACAACACGCTACTCTCAGAGGAGGTATTGAGCAATACGGAGCTTATTGGGAAAAATGATAAATACATCTTCACGCAACCAATAACAAAGCTCAATATTATTGGCAAATATTTTGAGTCAATCAACTCGCCGAGATACTCTAACCAAGGAACCGAGACCAAACAACGTGCGGATGCTGCGGCAGAAGAAATCGAGATAATACTCCAACACACCAGAGCCCACAACATCACACACACGGAGTTTTCAATCAACAACCCGGCTCACTTTCCCGTCCAGGAACAAGACACGCCAAAATTCCTACATCGATATACAGAAGTAGCGTTATTACTCAAAAGGGCAAAGAACAAAACCTCTAGCGGACTGGACAATATCCCAATGATAGCCCTAAAACACCTCCCTACCAGAATGGTAAAAGATTACACAATAATCTTCAACAATTGTTTCAATCACTCTTATTATCCAACAAGGTGGAAAAGAGCTAAAGTTATCCCGATAAAAAAGAAAGATAAGGATACGACGGACCCAGCAAGTTATAGACCAATCAGCCTCACTATAAATATCAGCAAAATTTTTGAAAAATTAATAAAAAACCAACTCATGGAACACTCCGATGCAAATAAAATTATCCCAGATAACCAGTTTGGCTTCAGAGCCAAACATTCTACAGTTCACGCTATTAACAAATTTTCGTCGGACATCAATAGATACCTGCTGAATGGAAAGATTGTTGGAGCCACGCTCCTCGATCTAGAAAAGGCTTTCGATTCTGTATGGCTAAACGGGCTAATATACATTTTAGACATTCTGGACTTCCCTCGCCCACTGATATTGCTAATCTACGATATGATCCATGGAAAGTCATTTGTCACGTGGGACGGCATCAATTCAGCAACATTAATTTTTATGATCCGAGAAGGCATGCAACAAGGAACGGTCACATCACCGGTACTCTTCAACATCTATAACAGTAAAATACTAAATCTATTCAACCTAAACACAAGAAACAATACACATTCCGGAGCATACGCCGACGATATGGTGGTTTATGTTGCAGACAGCAAAATTCCAGTAATCCAGGAAAAACTCAACGATATAGTAAACCAAATATATGCCTACTACAAAGAATGGAACCTCAGGATAAACCCGAGCAAGAGTGAAACAATTTTGTTCAGGAAGACAGTGAACGAGATTTCACCGAAAACTGTGCCCCACATCAGAACTTTCCGAATTACAATCGAAGACAAAGACACGGGAGAAGCAACGGTGATCCCTAACAAAGAAATAGTAAAATACCTCGGTATACACTTCGATTACCTGTTCAGGATGAACAAGCATCATGCAATCCAATTGGAAAAAGCTAAAAGAGCACTAAAAGCAAACTATAAAATTTTCTATAATAGAAACATGGAACCAAGAGCAAAAATCATTTGTTACCAACTTCTAGTGCGCCCAATTTTATCATACGCAGCCCCTATCTGGTGGAACATTGGACCATCAGTAATGGAACACTACCGTAAGTTTGAAAGATCGTGTCTGAAAGCATGCCTCGGTAGGTATCGCACAGCCGAGTCTGAGTACACAAGACGGATAAATAACAAAAAGATATATGATGCGGCTAACATACCGAGATTTGACACTTTTTGTCTCATGCTCACTAGAAATTATTACAGTACGGTGTATCAGATAAATAACGATCTACTCAATGAACTAAGAGTAAATGACCAGCCAACAGCGCTAAGAATGGCGAGGAGCAATTATTCCCCCCCAGAACTCTTTACTAACCTGGACAGAATGGGATGCATCCAAGACGAAAGCAATGTACCGGTAATATACCACATCCAAAGACATTGCGCCAAAAAAGCAATACATATCAACACGGACGACATTCCAAGAGATAACTGGGCATACTCCACGGCCCTGCCAAAAAGAGACTGCGAGAGCCTTGACAGATTACGTGCAGACTACTGGTGGCTACAGGGCGAGGCCAAACACATGGACGAGTTGAGAAGAAGAGCAAGGTTAAAGAAGCTACAGCAACAACAGCAACAGAGAGACGCCAACAGAGCACGCCATGGACAACACGGTTAATTTACCCGAAAAATAACGATGGTGCACTAGCATCACTTTCTCACATGCACATAATGTAAATATTGTAAATATTGTAGGTACAAATAGTTCATACCCATTCCCAACACCCCCATCCATTCCTATCCATCTCGACCCCCCCCCCCCCCTCTCCTCCACACACACAAAAAAGCCCGCAGAGGCAAGCTACAGTGGCATGGTTTTTTTTTTTACATTAAGTTTTTTTTTTCTCTCTCTTTTTTTACCATAGCCCCTAAGTACAAAGCGAGTATTAAATACCAGATATATAAAAAAAAAAAAAAAAAAGTACACATAATATGGAAAAATATATTAAATCTTATAAAAAAAAGTGATTTGGTAAGACGCAGCACTGGATGACAAGCCAAATGTTTAGTATAATTATGGATTAAGTTAGATAAGGTTGTTTATTACTTAGAAATGTAAAACGAGAAAACCTGAAAATAAACTACCTTTATAAAACAACAACAACGCTGTCAAATTTAATGCCACGAGGAAGCATTATTATCGTAACGGATTTTCCAAAAATAATTTTTCAATAAAATCGATAATTCGGTGGTAAAACAAAAAAATGATTATCTTGATTCCAAGTCTGTCGTGAAAAGGCGTGGGGGGGGGGGGAGGGGATGGAATATTGTATAATTGTTATTTTTAGTGACAAGTGGGAATTTATCGACCGAGGTAAAAGTCAATGAGTCACATCGTAGAAGACAGATGGTACTGTCTATTCGTGCTCTCTGTCTCTCTCTCTCTCATCCCTGACCAAATATCGTTATCACAGTCGGCGAAAAAGATCGTGATCGTATCTTCGAGGGATAAACTTCTGATTTATCCGAAAATTCAAAAAATTTATACCAATATTCAATTCACTATTTTCCTTCCTACGCTATATCTGAGGAAAAACCTTGCATCGTAGCTTTATCGAACGTAAAGAAGAGATATTATTCTACAGACTTTAAGGCATTGTATTTATTTTCCTCTGGCCACAAAGAAGTGCTTCCTCACTTTCATTCATTATTTTCATGCAATGTTTTCTCTCCCACGACCCTTCAATATAAGGTCTTCGTGGCAGACTACAGTCATTTGATCCATCGATACTGATAAATACGTAAAATTCGCATCCGAATTAGCAGTGACACTCTTAGCAGAGGGGACTGTCAGATACGATCGATTGCATCTTGAACCGATCGAGTTTTACCGATCATTAATTCGAATTGTCTTTGCCAAAGATCCGGCGACCCTACTTTTTCTTTTTTTCCGTAATCCATCGAAAGCTCATAATTTTGGGAAGAAAATTGATTATCAAATGAATCACTTGTCTCCAGTTTTTAAAGCAGGTTCATTGTTCAATTGAACTTTTGTGGCAAGCTGATTTTTTCGTATGTCCTGTGTCGAAGGTTGCGATTTTAAAATAAAAATTTCTCCGGGGTAGTCGACAAAGTGATCGGAAACTTTGCAGTCTTAAAAAAAAAAAAAAAAGAAAATAAGTATTTCGGGCTTAAAATACCTCCAATTCACAAAAATCTCCAAATAGGTGCGCCAATGTGGCCCTGCATTGATTGCCCTGCGTTATTTTTTTTGTTTTCCCCACCCTCGATACAACCACAGCATCTGATATTTCCAATCCCCGCAGAGCTGTATGCAGCGGACAATCGTTTTGATTGGTAAAATATAGTAGGACGAAATTTAGAAACAAATGTCCTGAGCCTGGAAAAAAAAAATGTCAGGGGCAATTGAAATAATGCAACGAGACTGCATGTGTTTGTGTGTGTGTGTTGCGCCAGAGCCTCTCGTGAAATATGGATATACGTGTTTATGTCCATACACGATCGTTGGAGTTGGCGAAGTGGGAATGCTTGCTTTCGCAAATTAATTTAAGCAACTCTCGCCGAGAGTAAAACGCGTCCGGTTTTACCTGCTGCAACGTGAGGCTCTCTGCGCAGCGCACATATGCATCAGCTAGGACCGGTTGTTTCACCGTTACAAGCTTTACTTAACGCACACACACACGTGCACACATACATACAAGTATAACTGCATTCATGAGCTCACGTGTTTCTCGCTCTTCCACCTATAGAAAGCTCCCTCGCTGCGAATATGTAGTTGCGTAAGAGAGTGCAGCAAACTCCATATCGGACCATACAAAGCCTGGATTGCCAGATACGAGATTAAAATGTACTCGCGAGTATTTGGCAATTGGGCGGAAGATGGAAAACACTAATCTCGATTCTGGCAATATTCGATCAAATAAATCCGGACTCGGTTGTAGCGTTGGATGAACACAATCCACCTGATGGATCACACTCTGTTTCTTGTACTTTTTCTCGGGGTATAGCAAATGGCCTATCAGTTTTTTTGTCGATTTTAAAAAATTCTTCATAATGATCTTACGGAGTGTATACAATTCGTACGATTGGAGTAAAAAGAAAATTCCAAACGAATGAGAATATTCGTAGTAGCGCGATTCGAATATTTCTAGCTCTTTGACAAAATCATTTTTTGACGAGAAGCCACCGAAGCATTTTTTTTTAAACCTTCGAGAACCCTGACGAGGCACGAGTTTTTACTCTTCTGCCAAATTTATGTATGCGCACATGTACACAGTTTAGTGGCCGCATAAGTAATACTCATGAAGATGCAAGCGCATTATAGCCACACGAGGATAAAAATGCATATTTATTCGGGGGAAAAAAGTTACACTCTTTGTGCAGCCTTCGTGTATCGTCGTGAGACTCGTGCACAAAACACGTGTAAACAATTCGAGCTGGGTCTGTCACTGGAATTTCAATCATTTAAAAAAAATTAAATTTCATTCATTTTCGCGTTTCACCGTGATGATATTTTCAATGAAATTAACGACTGCGATAAATGGGAAATCGTTTTCTTAAATACAAAGAAAAAAACAACAAGAGTTGAATGGACCCTCGCGATCGTTTTGTTAATCAAACGAAGAGGGCTCGTCACACATCGGACTGATGGAACAAAATTGATCCATCGAGCAAACTGGCAGGTTATATTCACTCACTGTTCATCACAGTTATACTCATATATGTGTACGATATCCCTCGTCAATCTGTCGTCACTTATCATCCGCAAACCTACGAAGGCAATACTAAATCTCGACGCACGAAAATGAATAAACGTGGCAAACGTGGCTTATCTCAAATGGAAGAAAAAAACAATCTCTTTGCAACGAAAGATCTCGAGAATTTTTCCTCGCCCTCTTTCTCTGTGGTCTCGGTATCATTCGCTCGTCTTTTTTTCTCCCTTGAGCTTTATCTCGTGCCTCGTGAAATACGAGGAAAACAAAAGAATAACTCCGCCCATGCATCGATCATGGAAAATTTCGAGCTTTCTGATGCGTGAGCGTAATTGAAGTTACCGCGATTGGGGTTTTTTGTTTGTTTCTTCTTTCGCAAAGAAATAGAAAAACGAAGAAAACAATTGTATTTCACGTTTGATTAAGGTAGTTCTATGGCATAGCGATTTACCGTTTAGATTTCGATTAAAATTGGTGTACGGGTCGATGGTGATCGAAACATGAGTCAGGTTAAAATTTTTATGAAGTTGGGTGGAAAAGAAAAAAAGTTATTAGAGTTTTTATTTGTATATATTTAACATGCTGTCATAAGGAAATCCGCGCTTTCGACAGATTCAATTACAAAGTTAACAGAAACTACCGTCGACATATGAATGAAACTTTTTGAGATACAAGTAGAATGTTTGAAGAACATTTTGCATGTTTGACAATATTGATTGATGGCCTATATGAGTGCATAAATCAATAAATTAATGCCAAACTTATTTGACCGCTGACCAATATTCAGCAGGTGTGGCAACGCCTTAGGTTAGCGCGCAATTTAAAATATGACGCGCTCGATCGATCATCCATGCCCGAGGATTGCTCAATGTTCTCAGTGCAATTATACATTGAATATTCGGGAGAAAATAATTCATTATTGAATGTAATAAATAATATTACTTTAAAAAAGCTTGAATAACGCATAAAAACGACGCTGAGAGAAACATGCGCCGCAGACCGTTGGGCTACCGATAGAACTTCCTTAAGTTAATTTTTTTGGGACTTTGCTCAGGCTTATTGGCTTTTTGCTCGTTCTGAGATATTAAAAAAAAGGGATGTTGCTTTACATTGAAATCTGAGATTGTTCATGCGGCTCCAGATGTTATGAATCACTCGCTCGAGTCATTATAACGGTTATTACCGGAACCCCCTAGGAATTATAACGTTCTTCCGCTTTTCCCTTCGTGTTCTCCCCCATTGGAATTGTCCCGAGTATACGGGACATTCCACGCAAAGCAAGATGATAATTCACCGGAAAGATAATTAATTTTCATGCTGATCCAGAATTCACTGACTTTTACTTCGAGGCGTATATTTTGAGCAGAAAAATTCTTCACCAGCGAATTACAAACCCGAAGGATATGCTCTTTTTGAGTATGCGGAATTTTTTTTTTATATTCTTGATTGCCCAAAAATGAAAAAAAAAAAAAATTGAAAAAACAAAACTACTGAAATAAATGGTATATATTTTAATTAATTTCTAATGAAATTTGAAAAATCCAAAATGCCGGATTCGATATGACGGTTTAAAAGTCATGGAATATTTGGGAAAATGAAATTTGGAATTCCCAGATTATCGAGGTCGTGCAATTAAAATCTAATATCAGATTTTCCAGATGTAAAATAGTCGATCCAATATGGCTAATTAAAATTCGTAAAAATCGTTTGGTTTCGAGAAAATCAAGAGCCCATCGTAACAATGGATACCTTGGCAATATTGCAGTCAGAAATTCAAAAAAAAAATCGTGAATATCATTGACCCTGAGTATCCAAAGATTTTTCAAGTTCCTCAATCAGAATCTGACGAATCTCTCAGATTCGAATTCAGTGACTGAAAATCCTCATACTGAAATAACACGATATTTCGAAGACTTTTTCAAAAACAAAAATGGTCATCATCGAACGATCTTTTTCGCCTAATATAGCGATGGATGTGATACAAGGTTAAGGATGAAGGATACAACGATAGGCGATAAATTTCATTGAGATCGCAGTAAAGATTTGTATTTCCGGTACCGATAACGATTTGACGCAACTTTAAGAGATTATCTAGCTATGAAGAAGGTCAAGACTAGCCTCAAAATTCCTCATCCCTGGCACTTTCCCCATTGACGTGGACTTCGCTGCATATATCGATGGAAAATTTTACCCCTCGTGTCGTCGCATCCATCCACCTTAAGTCCTTCATCCTTGATCCCTATCGATCGAGCTTTTCACCCCGAAAACATTGTGGAAAATAATGACCCACCGATATATCTCAACGTTCTCGTCATACATTCCTCGCTAATTCGAACAAATACACGAACGAATAACCATATCGTTATGAGATAATCTTGTCGCGCGTAAGAAAGAATGACTCAATGGAAAAAAAAATTGATAATTGATAAAAATAAATAATAGCCCATCCTTCATCGGATCGGTAAAATAACTTGGAAAAATCGTCAAAACTACCGATAACGATCTCAAGATATTTTTTTCCCCCCATAATAATAGATTTGAACAGTTTTTTTGTTTTTTTTTTTTTTTTTGAGATCGAGGTTTATTCACGAGAAAGCTCGACCGGTCTACCGGTCGACATTTCTTCGCGACCCAAGAGCCAAATGTGAGTGTGTGTGAATCGTGCTGTTCGAGTGGCGCGAGTAAATCCCAGGAGAAAGGGGATAGTGTCGCGGTTTTCGAATGCGAATCGTGGCATACAGCGTGGGGTCCGTGGTGGACAAGTCGATTCGTTTCATTCAGTGCGTGTTACCTTAGGCCCGCCGTGTGTCCACCGACGACTGGCCCAAACGATCGCTCGGTATCGACACGAGAAATCGCGAATTCAAACGTAACGGGTATTCATTTCTCTCCCTATCTCTCTCACTTTCGAGTTTGGTGAACATTTGATCAAATTTACCGATCAATCTGATCAATGATCGGGACTCGATCGTGTTCTTCATTACGATCGATTCGCAAAGTGACGCAACCAACGCAGAAAGTTACCGATTGACCCATTTTTCGTAACAACTTAGCGGAGGAACTATCTCCGACTCGCGAGGTGTGCGACGATCGTAAAAATCGATAATAACGATCAAAAACTTCGATAAAACATCTACGGATAATCGAGACGGTGAATTTTCGTTTCCGAACAAACAGGAAGAATCGAGCGAGGTCGTAAAAAGAAAAAATAAATCGAGATCCTGTTTGCATTGGTTTTTTTTTCACCTGCAACCGATTTTTTTCGTTAAATATTAACGATAGATCGATCTAATGCGGATTATATATTGAATTATCGATGATAATCGATTGCGAATGATGACGAAATGCCAATGCGAGTCATCGATTTGCCGATTTTTCGTAACAACTCAGCTTTAAAGTGTCGAGAATTCGCGAGCTTGGCCAACAAAGATTAATAATGTCCATGAATATTCCGGTATAACGATACGGGAAGAAAAAAAGAAAACGTAATACAGAAAAAAAAAACCAAGGCGAGACGAGTTTGCGAAAATCGCGCGAGTATAAACGGAGACGAGAGTGAGATCGTAAAAAAGAAAGCGAGATCTCGATTGCCCGGTTAAGTGATCCGTGCTCGAGCCTGCTGTGCATTATACTCGACTCGTTGTCCGCTAATCGTGTGTTCGTGTGCTCGAAAATCATTATAACGAAAGGAAGATCGAACTGCTGTGCGGCTCTCGTTATATCTTCGCTGGGGTCTTTTCAACCGCACGGGAGTCGGGAATGATAAGCGTCAAAGACAATTGAGACGTTTCGACCAATTGTCTCAAATTTTGTCTCTTCCCTCTCTTTGGGGAAAAAAAAAATCTTTTGTCCCGAAAAAAAGTAATTTGGAAAGTCTGACCGATACACCTTCGTCTCTTTATTGTTTTTCGTGCGTGTGCGCGTTTGTGCGTGTGTGTGTGTGTATCGATGCTCGCCATATACCGATAGCAATGATGAGCAGTCCGAGGGATCACATGGAAGCGAGGGAGAATCGATGAGATTATTTTTTTCCTAATCATTCTCTGCCATACGATCAATCGCGAGAAAATCTTTTTTTTCCTTTTCGAGGATCAAATTTCCATCGATCGTTAAAGTGGCCAAAGAATTAAAATGTTTTGCACAATGAAAATAGCTGTGATATTGATTTTTTCGTGTATCTTGGATTCATCGTTCGGGAAGAACGAGTCGAATATCCTGAGGCTTAGCAAGCCCCACAGGACACCTTTTGTTCAGGCTAAAGCGGCGATTTTCAATGCTACCGATGATTTTACGGACAGGGACGAGATTGCGACGAAGGAACGGGCAAAGGGACCGCTGATAGAATTCAGCAAGAACAATCCCGAGCTCGATTGGAAAAATCATTTGAAAAATGTCGCCAAGATCGAGAGCGAGAGTCTGCGGGATCTCGATGTCGATTTTATGAAGGAGAAAATTGTATTAACGGCCAATAGCGTGCAGTGGCTCGTTGATCTTTATGATCCGCTGAGATGGAAAAGGGTGCCGGGTAAACTCGATAACGATTGCCGAAGGGACATTGATTGGTTCTTGAAAGCGATGAGAGACGGAAAACTCTGGGCTGCCAAGAGTAAGTTTCATTTACTTCATACAACGCAATGCTTTAGGTGCTGCAACGAAGTTTGAATCGATTACGGAAGTTTTTAATTAGCTATTATTTTTATTATTATTATTTTATTCTTTAAATAATTGAACGAAAAATTTAGTACAATCTACTCGGCTGGTTGAGGACACTGAATTTCCATTCTAGTTAATTTTTTCTTTAATTTTCAAAAAATCGTTTTTTTTTTTAGAGACACAGATTCTTCCTAATCATTTTATTATTATTTTTATACCGATGGTATAAAAGAAAATCGATTGGTTTATTCGAATTTAATAGAATTCATGTGCATTTCATCCGTATGACGTATTTTTTTAATTCGACGATCAATATTTGTTGAAACGAAAGCCTTATAAAAGAAAATGTTAATTTTTTTATACGGACAAAACGTATTTTTGAAGATCTTCGATGCAAAGTTTTGAGTTGTCAGGAAATTATCGAGCGAATTCTATGAACAGGGTGGAGAGAGAAAATTTGAGAAAGCCAATTTTTCTTCAGCATTTTTACGAAAAATTAATTACTACCGCGAAATCGCTGAAATTTTGTCTCCCGAAGAATTCGTGACCCTGCTTTGCGCTGATAATTCTCATCCTAATCGTTTGAGCTTTGAAATTCCGTTTGATTTATTGGCATGAAAAGTTTGTTTATAATTTTTGTTGTTTTTTTTTTCCTCAATGATGCAAATTTTCATACGAAACTTTTCATGATTCTTCGGTGATTTTCAAAGAGGATCTCATGATCGAAATAATTGTGATATCGTAATAATGAATTTCTGAATCAAGGAAAATTATATCAATGAAAATGAATCGATTAATTGAAAAGGGAAGGAAAATTATGGCTCCTTAAAATTTCGATATTTTCAGGATTTCGAAAAACTCCATCGCAATAAAAAAAAAATAATGTTTCGTAAGAAAAAAAAAAAATTACATGTTCCTACGGTATAAATATGTCTGCACCTGCATTGCCTCTATTCTCGAGCAATTCAACGGTGTGTACATGCAGCGGTAATGACGTTGAATGAGCGCATAATAATAATCCCTCCCGTTTGGCGTGCATTAAGATTGACGATCTTTTTTTTTCGCCCCGATCAGCCCACACCGAGTTACGAAACGATTTTGCGGTCGACAACTTTTGTGTGTGTGTATGTGGGGGGGATTCAGCAACGAGTAAAAGTTAGGGACAGTAATGGGAGCGAAATTGCTAGAAAAAAAAAAAAACATTTGCACCGGCTTATAGTTAACCCTGTATCTCCAGTGAGAAATATCATTGCTGTCTTTTTGGTCTTGGTTTATTTAGCTTCGAACTAAAACGTCTTGGAGTCAGGAAACTTCGATATTGTATTTTATAATTGCAATTAATAACAAAGGAGTACATTATCATTATTATCATAATTATTATCCGGGTGAATATTACCACGTTCATTGTAACCATAAAATGGTAAAAGGATAGTGCAATTAAGGCAATTGTTAAATGTATCTTTATGCATGTTCTGATTGAAATTTATTGTGTATGCAATAAAAATTATGAACTTCTTTTTATTGCTTCTCTCCGGCTGGTAATAATTAAATTTTCTGATTCTCTCCCCTCTCTCTCCCTCACTCTCACTCTGCTCTTTTTATACTTGTGGGTCTCCACCCTAGTATAATAATAAATGTTCTATTCTATTCTATTATCTCTCTCTCTCTCTCTCTCTCTGTTATAACATAACACGTACATAATTGCTCGAATGGAACACTGTGCTCGTAACGAGAGACTGCCTCGTAGTTGGAGTATTATAGAAACACGAGTAAGCCACAGGTTACAGCTAGTTATATATTTTAATTGCGAAACTTTTGTGTTACTGCAAAGATCAAGAAAGAGAGAGAGAGAGAGAGTGAGGGAGATTTTCGAGCCTAGTTTATATCTTGCTTGTACAATGATCTCAACGGCCTTCTTACGCTCGTCTGCAGTTTGCAGCTGGATATTGAGGTGCAAAGATGACTCTTGGGGAAGCTAATGAAGCAAAATGACATCGCACGAATTAAGGATGAATAAAAAATTTTTTTAATGTAAACATTTTCAACAACAACAACAATAATAATAATAATAATAATAATAATAATAATAATAATAATAATAATAAGTACTATTAATATTATATTTTTGCTTGCTCCTAAAGGTAGCTTTGTTTTCGTGAAATTTTTTATTTTTTAATTTTTACAAAATTGTTGTGCTCTATAATTCGTATATTTGAGGCTATTGAGCCGAAACTTTTTAATTCATTAGTTTAAGGGACAAAGATTATCGGTATTAAATTTCATTAGAATCGCTCGAGGGGTTCGGAATAAAAAAAAAATTCTAAAAATGTTTGTACGCGCTATCTATCGTAAATTTGAGGCTATCGAGCCAAACAATTTAACCTCCTCCTCGAAGGGGTTTAAAGTTGGGCTTAAAAATTGGTTCTTTTTTTTTTAAACTGTGAAGTATTTATCATTATTTGCGATTATATTTATTTTTTCTTCATTTGGGAAAAAAAATGTGTGAACATTTTTTAAATAAATTTCCAATCATTGATTCGAAACTTTGCACACGAATATAGGCTGAGAGACAAAAATATTTTATATTGAAATTGTCAAGAATCCCGAAGGGCTAATTAGAAATGATAAAAAAGTGCGTGTAAATTAAAAACTTGCACATTGCTTTGTCATTCATCCAGATTAGTTTTTTTTTTTTTATCAAGGCAACTGCAGAGTATAAATGTAAAGAAGAGAGCGCAAAAAAATGTAAAGAAAGCGCAAAACATGTTGCTTTGTCATCATTTTTTTGCGGTCTTACAAAAGCTAAAAATAGGAAAGCCAACAATTAGAGGGAGTTTTGTAAATCGGTAAAAATATGATAACAAAGCGATATGTTTTGCGCCCTTTCCTTCTTCGCTCTTCTTTACATTTATACCTAATCCGAATGAATGAGAAAGCAATGTGCAAGTTTTATTTTTATTTTTTGATTACTTCAATTATTTAATAAATTTTAATGCCTGTTTAATTTGATTTAAAATATGCAAATTGATGTTAATCGAGCAAAAATTATGGTGAAAAAAAGGAAAATTCGTTTGAATGCACTTTTTATTTATGCAAACGACAGTCTTGCACATATCGATGGCTATGATTAAAATAATATCCATGCGAATCAATGGACTTTCGTGGATACGACGAACCATGCGGAAAATAACACAACCCTTTTCTCTCTCTCTCTCTCTCTCTCTCTCTCCTCATTGCACACATTTAGTCCTGTGCTATGCACTTCCCTAATGCACTTTCTCTGCGACAATATCCCGGATAAATGATAGAACGTGAATTCTTTGTGCTCTAATCCTATATGTATGTAGGCTCAGTTACGAAACGACAAGAGTCACATATCGATATAATTGTCCATATTATAATGAATAGTGCCATTGATTATATTGTACTTTTGCATCCTCGAATAACCCTTGAAGCATTCATTTATCGCTATATTGATCCATATGCATATATACGACAATAAGTAAATTTTCGTCATAAGAGAAAATACAATTTCGCCTTCGAGTCGTTTGACGACGACGACGACGACGACGACGACGACGATGTAACTCGACCGACCACTTCGCTAAACTCCGCAAGTATACACACTTTACGTGTGTGTGTGTGTGTGTGTGTGTGCGGTGCACCCGTGCGTTGCACTCGATCGTTGCATACCGTGTATCGTTGCACTTTCTACTCGAGGTGACTCTACGAGCGCTTTACGTAACTGGCAATGAACCCTCGTCGCGCGGGAAACTCTAAATGCAATTTGACGCGTTAAGATGTTCTCTCTCTCTCTCTCTCACCCTCACTTTTCTCACCGCTCGTCGAGCTTTGCTCACTTTGTCAGTGCAGCTTAACCGTATTAGTCGAATGAGAGCATAATTTTTTAAATTCATTCTTTCGTCAAAATTTTTATCATCCATTAATGGTAATTCGTGATTACCTATAACAGGGGAGGGGAGGGAGGATGTTATTAACATTGAAATAACATTGTAGCGATTTATTGGCGAATAATTAATTTATAGGAATTTCGAAAAAAAAAAACGTTTAGTGTCCATGGATTTTGTATTTTTGACGAATTTTCAGATCCAGATTCGAAGAAATTCTAGAATGAGGCTGGAGATTTTTGAAATTGAAAGAAATGTTTTAAAACAAGCACTCTTCTCGCATTTTTTTTTTATGATATTTATCTGAATTTTTTAAATTTATGCAGATAAGCAATTTGAATACTTTTTAATTTTGGATTTTCAGTACGATTTTTTTCGCAAAAAAAAATGGAATAAATCATACTTTTATCAACTTTTCGAGGCCCCTTTGATGGTAGGCATTATGAGGAAATTAAAAAACAAAAAGATTATTCATTTTTAAGGTATATTTGATGGGTAAAGTATATATAATTCGTTGATTAAACTTTTTGTTATCAACTTTTTTCGACTTTTTGTTTTGTTTCAGTGTCGGACGCGAGCGGTCGCTACAGTTCGCAATTTCATTTCGGCAATGGTTTTTGGCTTGGTTCGAGCACGCTCTGTCAGGAGCTCAACGGTACCGAGAAAACGGGCGTTGGAGGAATAGGGGGTGTCGGTGTCGTTGGCATTAACGGCGACGACGTACCGCCTTACACGGTCAAATTTCACGTAGCCAGGATGTTTCTCACGTTGCCAAGTGACGTAGAGCTTTTGGTGAGTGACAGAGCCGGGGACGAAAATATATATATATATATATATATATATATATATATTTGTACATACGAGACAGAGCAAGAGAGACGCGAAAAGAAAAGGGGAAAAAAGCACACGAACAAGACGTGGATTGAATAATATATTGTTCATAATGCATGGCACGAGGATAGAGAAACAAATTTATCGGGTATCAAAACAATAATAATAAAATAAATATAAAGTAAATTAATATATAAAAAATGTATAAATAATAAAAATATATAAAAAATAGATAAAAATAATAATAGTTGGACGAACATGAAATTTGTTAGGTTGAAATGAAATTTGGATAATGTTAATAAAATTTTGTTTAATTAGAACAAAATGAATAATAAAATTTTCCGAATCGTAAAAACATTTTTATTAATTGAAAGAAAAATTATTTAATCAACACAAATTTTATTTACAATTCATATGAAATTGATTTTTTTTTTTCAAATTATTCTGTAAAATAAAAATTCTTGCTCGTCCTTTTGTCGTAAATTTTCTATGACAATCAAATTGTACATAAATTTTGTTAAATTCAAATGAAATTGGGATAATTTTAATAAAATTTTGTTCAATTGGAATAAAATTCATTTCATCGATATTAATTTTTGTCTAATTCGTATGAAACTTTCCGAGTGGTAAAAAAATGTTGATTAATTGGAAGAAAATTTATTTAATCGACAGAATTTTTTCTTTAATTCATTTTAAATTCATTTTGTTTCAAATTTTTCTTTAAAATAAAAATCCTTATTTGTTCTTTTGTCCTAAATTTGAAATTCAAATCAAACAATAAATATAATTTTTGTACAATTCAAATAAAATTTGGATAATTTTAATTAAATTTTGTTTAATTGGATTAAAATTCATTTAATCGATATCAATTTTTGTCTATTTCGTATGAAACTTTCCGAGTGGTAAAAAGCTGTTGATTAATTGGAAGAAAATTTATTTAATCGACAGAAATTTTTTTTTAAATTCATTTTAAGTTCATTTTGTTTCAAATTTTTCTTTAAAATAAATGTCCTTGTTCGTTATGTTGTCCTAAATTTTGTATCAAAATCAAATTAAACAATGAATATAAATCTTTATCGATTCAAATGAAATTTGGATGACCTAAAAAATTCTGTTTCATTGAAAGAAAATTGATTTAATTGACATGAATTTTTTTATAATTCTTAATTTTTTATTTCATTTAAGAAAAAAACAAATCCCTGTTCGTTATTCTTCCTTCAATTTTAATTAAATCAAATCAATTTATTTTCCTCGAAGAATTAGAAATTTTTACGTGTTGCAAAAACTTTGTGAATAACGCCTCGAATTTACGAAACTTACGATATATAGTCGTCTTCCTTCTCTTTCTCTCTCTCTCTCTCTCTCTCTCTCTCGGTTATACCTCATTGATAAGTTGGTTGAAAAATATTTTAAATGAAGGACAGATCTCTCTTTTCCGAGAAAATTCAATAAACCATATTCGATATTATTATTATTATTATTATTATTATTATTATTATTATTATTATTATTATCATCGTGTCAATACGGTGGAAAAAAGTTTCACGTGTATCACGGTACACTCCATTGTGCGAACTTCAATGAAAAATGACTTCGTATACCAACGGAAAACAGCGAGACGCATAAAGTTTGAAATAAATTTAGATTAAAAAAACGAATCCACGTATTTGCTCGTAAAAACATTTTCCAGTGCGATTTTTTCTTTTTATGTCCCTCGGGCGCGAATAAAAAGTATAAAAGCGAATCGGGTGAAATTTTCAGAGTCGATTTTTGGCTGCGAGACTCTCACGGATTTGCCTTTTTTTTCCGAATCCTGGTCCTACACGAGATGGAATTTTTTTTTTTTTTTAAATCTTTTTCGCGAAACGTCCAGCAGATTTTTTTTTTTTGCTAACGATACCCTTTTGTCTCGAATTATAACGAGAAGAGTACTCGAGACTATCCGCGAATCGTACGAACTTCGCGGTCTCGTCGTGTTCGCAACGACGAGAGAAAAGAGCATGCACCCGCGTTACGTGTTTTTATTGCGTGCGGTAATTATCGCCGTCTGACCGGGCGCGAAAGTATATTTAACCGGATAATAATGAGACGCTGACGAAGGAGCGTTCTCGGTTCGACATGCCATATATATTGGTGGGAGAAAAAAAAAAAAAAAAACGAGAGGTGGGAACGTGAAAAACAAATTTCGCGTTATACCCTTCGCGGGATTGATAATTCGTTTCGGGATAATTTCGTAACGATTTAAAAAAAAAAAAGGAAAAAAAAAATCTGTTGCGTAAAACTGTAATCATGATTAAATTTCTCCATATTTTCCAGTTTTTTACCGCGTATAATTGTACCTTAAACAATTATATCATAATTTTCTATTTTTCGAACTAAAATGGTTTCATTTTTTCTTATTGAAAAAAACATTAAGATGTAATTACTTTTTTTTTTTAATTAATTACAGTAAATATTATTTTCTTTACTAAAAAAAATAATTACAGTAACTATTTTTTTTATTAAAAAAATTATGATGCAATTTGTTTTTTTGTTTTTTTTTTTCATAAAATAAATTATGATGTAAGGTCAACGGCCCAGATAGTGAACGCGTCCCAGTTGTTGAACGATCCGGTATACATTTAATGATAGCTTACATATATTTTATCGGATCCTTAATTCAATACCCGCAAATAAAGGTTCATTTTTCAACTTTTCGACTAGAAAAATTCAGAGCAGTTAATATTTTCGATATATTATGAATTTAGATTTAAAAAATCGCCACTTTCATCCATTCAGTCATTAATCGGGACAAAGAATTTAAGACGTGTCCGAGTTACTGATTGGTGCTCCATGAACCAAACAGTTTTAAGTTTACTCCATTTTAGAAATTCTGCCCAATATATTCAATTTTTTTTTTCATACATTCATTAAATAAATGTAAATGAAACTGAAAACTAATTGAAAACTAATTGAGACTCTGACGTGTCATTATCTGGGCCAGCAAGTTGGCGGGTTGTCAGTAACTCGGACATCAAACACGCATTTTTAATTTGCTTATCAATCCTGATTTTTTCAACGTTTTTACAAAAAATTCAATATTATTACATTCAGCATGAATGCAATTGTCGATATGAAACCAAAGTTTTTGGATATCGTACTCGGATATTATTGAAAAAATGTCAAAAGAGCGCGTGGATCTTCCGTTGAATGTTCACTAACTGGGACATTGACCTTAAATCACTTGTTTTGTTTTTTTATAGACAAGACAAGTATTTCTTGGTCTATGTTTGCCGGGCACGTGCGATCGTGTATCGCTGATGTCGATGCTCAGAGCCAGCGCGGACAGGGTCGAGAGAGAAGGCAATTCGACCCACGATCGATCGAGCGGACCAAAGATTCATATAGTCACGGTCAAGCCGGTACCCTCGAGCGATTACTCGGCTCTGCTTGATCCAAAATTCTATATACTCGGGTAAGCCAATGAAACTTTTGCAGCTATTAAAAGGATCGAGCAAAAAAAAAAACGGGAAGAAAATTTCTTTCGTCGTGAAAGAAATTTTTCGATTTTTTTGCGTAACCATTTTTCAATGCTCATGGAAATCAATTTTCTCTGGACTTGACAATACCATTGTGCGATTCAGTTGAAAAAAAAAAAAAATTATTCATGAATTTTGACAAGTACGTATTTAATGTCAAATTTATTCAGCGCAATTAATTATCAATTAATTAAACGAATAATTATTCAAAAATGAATAATCAATTGAAAATTAATAATTCATTGAAGAAAAATGTTTTTTTTTTTAAATTTAGTTATCAATTTTTCTCACAGTGATAAAAAGTAATTTTTCGAAGACTCCAATCACTTATTCGTCATAAATTTATGATGCTCCGATGTCAATTTGTCTTATCATTAATTATATCTTTCAATTGCGACGATCAACTTTTTTTTACCGAATTTCTTCGCCACACTTTGATCGTTGAGATATTGAATTTTCTTAATCTTAATATTTTTCAAAAAAGCTTTTTGAAAAAAAAAAAAAAAAAAACAAAAAACGATAGCCCACAATCGCATGGAATAGAATTCGTCGATTTTTTTTACCTACGAAAAATAAGTTCGAAGTTTTGATTTTCAAGAGTTACGTTTCCGATCTAAATATTTCGGGAGGGGAAAAAAAATCCTCGATTCCCAAAATCCACCCCGGACGTGTGTTTCACGAATTTCAATCAGATCGAAGAGGACGCGTAAAAAAAAGCAAAGCTCTTACATGTGAAAATCGAGCTCGTCGAAATTCCTCTTCTTCGCCGCGTCCCCCGGAAGCCTCAACGATGAGACTTCCGGTGCTTGCGGGGAGCACGTGAGGAAAGCTCCGTGCAAAACTATACGAAAGCGACGATCACTTCCTCCTGTGAGCTTTCTTTGGTATACAGGAGAATGCCTCGACGGTGACTTATGAAACTTGTTTGCACCAATATCCTCTCCTTATTTCCTCATATATATATATAATTTTATACAAATGGGGCATTCCACGTCAAACCACAGGGTCATCAGCCTGACTCCCTGGAATTCCGATGACCAATGGATTGTTTGGTTTGTTTCGGTCAAAAGTAATTCCTCTAATTTTTCGAAATTTTTCCGCCATTTTGTAAGGGTGTGCGGCGACCTCAAATATATCCTTGACATGAAGATGGACATTTTTAAAATTGATGAAACTTTTTTGTAAAATTGGGGACTCGAAAACTCATTTTTTTTTGTCATGGTTCGAAAAGGGGTCGAGAATGCTAAATATTCTTTCTTTTTTGAATTTATATTTAAAAAAAAAATGACTTCGAATTTATTTGTAAAGATGGTTTCTTTTTATTTTATTTTTTTACGACAAGAAACCCATCATTAAGAATAAATTCCAAGAATTTTTTTTTTTAACAAGAATTAAAAAAAAATATACTTAGCATTGTCATATCATTTTCGAACCATGACAAAAAATGTATTTTCAAGTGCCCCGACTTTACAAAAAAGTTTCATCGATTTTAAAAATGTCCATCTTCATGTCAAGGATACTCGAGGTCGTCGTCACACCGTTACAAAATGGCGGAAAAATTTCGAAAAATTAGAGGCATCTTTTTTGACTGAAACGAACCAAAAAATCCATTGGTCATCAGAATCCCAGGGAGTCAGGCCAATGACCCCGTGGATTAGCGTGGAGTGCCCCATATTATCTATACATACACCCACACTTTATCAATAGAACGTGAATGCGCAAAACTGACGGAAACTTCGGGGCGTGTAAACCCGATATCCTTCCATTAATCGACTTTTCCTCTCACCTACGTGTATACGCGTACACCTAGGTGTGCGATTTCTATTGCAAAATGAGATGGAGAGTCAAAAGGATTCTCTTGCGTCAATAACAGATGAACAAACTCATTCAACAAATTTATAACTGTCGCATTCTTCGAACACCTCGATCCGAGCTTCTTATGAAAATTTATATCGATTTATTTCGCCCAGAGCTAGGCAAAGTACCTGAATGTACTTCTAGTACAAATTACAAAGTACTTTAACTACAAGTACTTCGAGTACAAAGTACAAAGTACTTTAACTGCAAGTAATTCGAGCACAAAATACTTTAACTACAAGTAATTCAAGCACAAAGTACTTTGACTACAAGTACTTCAAGTACAAAGTACTTTGACTACACGTACTTCGAGTACAAAGTACTTTAACCACAAGTACTTCAAGTACAAAGTACTTCAAGTACAGATTACTTTAAGTAGAAAGTACAAAGTACTTTAAGTACCGTAAATACTCGAAGTACTAAGCACTTAAAGTACTAAATATTTGAATTACTTGAAGTATCAAGTACTTGAAATACGTCAAGTAACAAGTATCAAATACTTTTAAAGTTTTCAGGTATACATCTCGTAAGTTCCAGTACTTATATTTGATTTCGTACGTACTCTTTAAGCTTGTTTGTTTTGATTCGAGTACTTTTTTTTATCAAAACATATTTTCACATTTTGCCATTCACTCAGGCTAGGCAGATTGGAACCGAAATATTTAAACGATGAGTTAGAGATAATTCAAAAAATAGCATTGACGACTGTAATTAAGATTTATTTAGCTTCAGGTTGAAGTACAGGAAAGTACTTGAAAATTTATTTAAGTACAAATACTTTAAGTACAGGTCGAGTACTTGGAAATTTAAGTAAAATACTTGAAATACTTTTAAAGTACTTTGTACTTCAAGTACTGTACTTCCAGTACATCTCAAGTACCGATTACTTGAAGTACACTGCCCAGCTCTGATTTCGCCAAATTGCAAAAATGAATCACTTTTTTCAGATTTTTCAAAATTTATTCGAGAAAGAGAGTCGATTGTCGAAAGAGGAGAAAAGTTTGTTTGAAAGGACGTATTTTTATCTGGCTCGGTAAATGATATAACAATAATAATAATAATAATAATAATAATAATAATAATAGAAATAATAATTGGCTTGGTAATTAATTATTTTAGTCAATAAAATTTCAATCTCATTATACTTTGATTTTTCATAACTATTTTTTTACTCGGTCAATTCGAATAAATTTTCATTCGTCCTTTGCTCACATTCATTTTTCTCTCCGTCTTCTTTTTTTTTCATAATAATATAAATCGCGCGGTTTATTATTTTATAAAATGGGGCGAGGTACGATAAAATATCTCAGCGAGTTTGCGAGTACATTTATAAGATATAGATATATGTGCAGTAATATACATGCGTGTACATCCAACGCTACACGTATATCGTCGCGTAACACTTTCAGCCGGAGACTTTCTTTCCGATTGCACTTGTGCAACAGGCTGCCACAGAGAGACACACACACGCCTCACGACTTTATAATAAATGCCCCGAAGCTCGATATCTCGTGCTCTGTTGCAATATATTTACTGCATCGAATGGAACTTTTAATTTCCGATATAACGCCACTTTTGTTATAATTCATGAGTTAAGGACAAGTATTATGCAATGAAACTTCAAGTTGAACGACAATTCAAGAGACAATTCAAAAGAGAGAGTATCGGAATTCAATGGAAAATAATTTTTAACCCGATTTTTTTGGCTCCCTTCTACGAGGCAGGTGTATGAAAGATATCCATAACAGACGTAAGTTCTGTGAAAAATTAAGTTCCCCACAATAAACATCGTCAACACCTGGGCTAAAGTCGAAAATTCTACCCAATCGAGGAATGAAATTAGTGCAGCAATTTTGCAAAAATGAAATGAGCTATGAAAAAATTAAAAAAAAAAAAAAAAACAATACCAATCCTATTACTTTTGACGCATGCCACATTTTTTTTGATAGTGGCACGAATCAGTGTACCTTTTTAGTAAAAAAAAAAAAACTTGTAATTTTCCGGATCATTGC
This sequence comes from Rhorus exstirpatorius, assembly GCA_963564615.1. NCBI lineage: Eukaryota > Metazoa > Arthropoda > Insecta > Hymenoptera > Ichneumonidae > Rhorus > Rhorus exstirpatorius. Next base: position 24,429,537 of record OY751320.1, read on the forward strand.
TGTCGATTTGATCGGTAAAAGTTCACAATTAATCGACACAGGTATAGAAGAATTTGGGTGTCAAAGAACTAATCTACAATCCGAATCTCTTGTCTCAATTTTATCTGTTCGAGCCGTTGTCTAAATTTATAAAAATGATAATCTCAATATGAAAAAAAAAAGAAAAAAAAAAAAAAAAAATATGGAAGAGAAGTCTCGAGATCTTGTTCGATCGTAGTTTTCCTTCGTAGAGGGACATTGAACAAGAGACTCGAGTCCGTGTCAGGTTCAATGGTCCGACAACATTGTAGTCTATCAATTTATGATAGGATAGGGAGGATGGGAGGGGTGAATTGCCGGTATAGAAATATTTAACAGTGAGGGTAGTGTGCAAGTGCATATATATGTATTGCCGCAGAGAGAAACCACGATTTTTCTATGTAGAGTCGATGGAGGAGGAAAAATGAAGGAGCAAAGTTGATGGAGCGTGCATTTGCTCGGTGCAGCAAGCGTACGGAAGGCTGTCTATGCAGTAAGCGTTGCAAAATCTTCGTGCTTGTATCGTTGCACAATATGAACGACGAATGCATATATGTCGCGCTCCATGTCAACTCGGCCATCCCGTTTTTTTTTTTTTTTTGGTCTCGAAAAAATTATTCGCTATGGGCATTTCGAAGGACAATATATCCATGACATTTCACCAAAATTTCATCCCCTTCGCCATTGTTAGTTCTCGAGATAATGATTAATGAATTCTCAATTTTGTAAAAATCATAACTCTGTAACTGCTGATCGGATTTAAACGATTAAAAAAAGGAATATTTTTTATTTTTTTTGCCCTTTTCGAAAAAAAATATGCCGTCATTGGAGAAAAGCTCATTAGACAGTTTTCGGGGTAATCTTTCGATTTTTTTTTTCTACGAAAGGGCCACCCGGAATTCCACTCACTATTTTTTTTTCCTGATAGACTGGGGCAATACGCAACTGCACAGGATTTTTTTTGAGATGGAAGAAGGCATCAGTGAAGAGGGAAAAATTTTTTGTTTTTGTCAATTTACCCGGAAAACTGTCTAATGAGCTTTTATCCAATTACGGCATATTTTTTTCGAAAAGAGCAAAAAAAAATTTTAAATATTCTTTTTTTAATCGTTTAAATCCAATCAGCAGTTACAGAGTTATGATTTTTACAAAAATAGAGAATTAATTGATCATTATCTCGAAAATCAAAAATCTACTCGTACAAAAATTTTGGGGAAATTTCATGAATATATTGTCCTTCGAAATCCCCATACTGAATAATTTTTTCGATACCAAAAACAAAAAACGGGATGGCTGAGTTGACACGGAGCGCGAGATATATATTTTGTAGGTATACAGCGACGAGATAAGCAGTTGATACAACGATAGGGCTCATTCGGTGATGCGGAAAATCGGCAAAATTCTGCCTGAGATAAAAGCACAGTCCCGGAAAAGTTTAGAATTTTTCTCATACAGAAAAATCCGTTGTATTATTTACGTACAGTTAGGATGAAGCGAGGGAGATATGCCGAGTATCACGAACAACGATTTTCTCGAGTTGCTCCCAGCCTTCATGATGACTTTTTCAACGAATAAAAATCCTGCCAATGAGAGACGAAAATTCGTATGGTCTCGGATGTTAGATGAGAAAATATTTCGAAGAAAAAAAAATGCATTCTCGCATGATAATCGTGAAATTTAATTCAGTATCAGTCGGTCGAAGTTAATTACATAAATTTTATTTCAACGAAACAAAATGGAGAAATAAAAATCCTAAGGGTTGCAGAATCAATTGAAGTTGGCAGACTATTTAAAATTTCGTATCAATAAGAGAATTGCAACGAATACTCGGACGTACAATGATTTTTGATTTTTATAATTAAAAAAAAAATGCCAATTTTCTCATTATTTTCGTATTAATTATTTTATCCTTTGTCACATTTTTATTTTATCAATTTATTTATTCCTTCGATCAAGATTCAGTCAAATATTTGTGAAAAATATATTCCCTCGATTTCTATCAGTGGTTCGATTCGAAAAAAAAAAAAAAAAAATTGTTTTTCCATGATCTCTTGAAAAATTGACGAAGCCCCCCATTCGCGGAATGGCTTATTTTTCATTCATCGAAATTCTCCGCTCAGAGCCAGTGACGCGGTGAATGTATAAAGCTCGGAACCGAGAGATGATCAACGGGGTTAATCCAATGTAATCATGTTTTTCGTTCTCGATCAACGGACGAATTCGTGAACACAGAAATAGAGCAAACTCGCCGGCGGGCAGCGTAAATAGGTTGGGTCAGATATACACAAAGGGTTGAAAAAAAAAAAAAAAAAACAATTTCAGTGCAATCATCGAGACTGATTGACCTTTTCCAATCGCAATTACCCGTCACGGTTGGTGGTTCGATTCTCCGTAAAAATAAAACAAAAAATAAAAATAAAAAATTCCCATCAGATTGCACAGCACGCGGGCAATGATTCATCGAGAAAAAAAGCTTGCGCAATACGAAATGCCTCGGTTATTCTTGACATATTGAGAAATTTGAAAAATCGCCGATGAAATAGCACTCTTTAGTTTCGCCATAGCTTCGTTGCTATTTTCCTGAACAAAACATAAATCACTACTCTCGTTGAAGTTGGAGAGAAATTATATTGTGAAATCCGTGAAAGAAAAGGTGATTTATAATTATCCGCAAACGAAATATATATATATGGATATTCGGGTGTTAAAAAAATCCATTAAAGTAAATAATTACAAACAAATTTTAAATGTTCATCTATAACCCCTTAATTTTTTCAAGCCCCCCCCCCCCCCCCCCCCCCACCTGATTATCATTATTCGGACAAAAAAAACGTGTTTGTCGAAAAAAAAAACCCCAAGAATTTGCAAAATTCGGAAAAGCCGTCAAAGTAAACAATTACCAAAAAAAATTTCCTTCCAAACGATTCAAATGTTCCATTTAGGTATAAAAATACACCGGTTAAAATTTGAGCTCTTAATATTAACAATAAAAGGTTGCACGTACATAATTTTGTAGAGAATCGAACGCTCTACAAAAAAGATCTCTTGTTATTTTTTGATAAATTCACTCGTTCAAAAGTTATTCAAGTTCAAAGTTAAATTTACCGTAAATTTAACCTATTTTTGAATATTGCAGCGGAACTATCAGTCTTATCAAAAAAGTGTATATGAATTCTTTTGTAAAGCATGAAATCTACTTTTAATAGATGTCAAATAATAGTTTATTTTTGCATTAATAAAACAATTGTACATTTTGAAAAAAACATTTCAGTAGAAATTAGCTCTGAAATTGTTTTGTTTTTGTTTAATTATTGTGAGCTCAACTGTGAGCTCGGCTGACCAAAACCGCGCATTGTATCTTGGGTAACCGGGGCACTTGTCCATACCTCCCTAAATGTTACCTTAAACCAGTCTAATGACTTTGAACTCCATCTAGTTGGAAAATAATCGAATTACCGACAGAGTCTAAAAACAATAATTCTTATCGTTCGGTTAATAAATGAAAAAGATTGCTCAATTTATATTTGAAATTATGATTACGAAATTGTCGTGAAGTATCGAATTGTAAATTACTAACATTTAAAAAATTTAATTCAATAACCGAAATTTTCGAGACATTTAGTCAAAGTAAAAATAATAATCGAATAAAAATTTAACATCTTACAACAATAAATGAAATTTTTTTCAAAAAAAATTGAACAAAAAAAACAATTTCAGAGCTCATTTCTACTGAATTTTTTTTTTAAGTGCACAATTTTTTTATTATTGAAAAAATTCACTATTATTTGACATCTATTAAAAGTATAATTCATGCTTTACAAAAGAATTCGTGTAAAGATTTTTGACAAGACTGATAGTTCCGCTGCAATATTAAAAAATCGGTCGAATTTACGGTAAATTTAACTTTGACCTTGAATAACGTTTGAACGAGTGAATATATCAGAAAATAATATGAGACCTTTTTTGAAGATCGTTCGATTCTCTATGAAAAATATATTTTCTGTACGACGCATCGTTAGCTAGTTAAAAAAATCAGAAGGATCGAAAACCATTTTTCCCATTGTTTTTCTTATGGAAAATAGAAAAGTGCAATGCGCAACCTTTTAATGTTAATATTAAGAGCTCAAATTTTAACGGGAGTATCTTTATACCTGAATGGAACTTTCGGACCTGTTTGAAAAAAAAAATTAATTTTTTTGAAACACCCTAATCGATATAATTAACATTATCGAAACGAAATAGCGAGGGTCAAATTTACATTGCCTTGGCATGAAATACTTGATAATTTTTTTATGGATTCTTCGCTGTTATATCGATAGAGTGTCATCGACTTGAAATTTTAACACCCTATCAGTGTTTATCCCCAAAATAGTTTTTTTTGCTAGGCCAAACATTGCTTCGTCGGAAAGTTTTTGTCTCTGACGGTTCAGTGAAGCGTCGAACTTTTTCCATATACCCCGAGTGAATTGTACGAATGATTTTCCTTTGTATGTGTAGAATTATTGACCCACTCATGCCCGATCAAAGATCACTACGAAAGGGGGATGATGGAGAAATGAAAAAGCGCGAACGCGCCGATGAATTATGAATCCCGCAAGTAGGACAAACGCTCGCGCGAGACGCGTTCTAAATTCACAATGTTTAAGGACTTTGGCGACACTTGTATAAATGCATATTTACATATCATATGTAATTGCGTGTCGTATGCATACGCGCGGTTATATATATATATATATACTCGAAGGCCCTCGCTCTGAGGATCTTTTACACCAGACGGAGTCCTTGCTCTCGTAATGACAGCTGGTATAACTCGCGAGCGAGAGAAACTCGGTGCAATTAATGCACTCTATACTGTGTGCACCGCGATGTGAAATTACACGGGGCTTGCTCTCCGTCGTGCGTTATACACAAGCGGCGCTAAACACGCACACATGTATACGTGCGTGAGCTTCAAGGCAAGTTACTATCTACAGCGTCCTGATTTCCGTAGGGTTGAGCTGTTCTGCTACACATTATACACACACACACACTTAAACCGTGTTATGTATAGCGCTATAGTTACGTGTTAGCACATTGCCACGATTTAAAAACTTCCCTCTGTCGTGAACTCGCGCTATCGCGTCGATCGTTGAAAGGGATTTTTTTTTTATCGCCGATAGGAAACGTCTCACTATATCAATTAAGAATTCATCAGCGTTGTAATTTATCGATAAACATCGAACGATATCGAAAGTCAAGTTTACCAGCAATATGAGTTATCATTTTTTTTTTTTTCATTCATGAAAATTATTTTGATTTTTAATGAATAATCGGATAAGACGATTCCAGAGAATATAGCTCGGGGTCTTTTTTATTTTTATTTTTATTTTTTCAACGAGAAGACACAATCCAACTCTTGCAATTGTGAAAAATTAAAACGTACAAGGCTGAAAAATATTTTATTGCCACAAAGTACGAGCGAAGCGTGTTCTGCTAATTGTTTTTTTTTTTTTTTTTTCGTATTTAATTTCTTCGGTTAATTATAAAGCCCGAATAAATTGCTCTTCGAGGTTGCACCAGGCGTTATAGGATACGAGGGACGGTACAGAGAGGTATATGGAGTTATGGTAATTGCGCTGGGGGACGTTATATATATTTGTCGTCAAAACAGTCGGGGGATTTGATGAATTATGAACGATTTTTTAACTACTCGATTTTGCGAATGGACGCTCAACGAAAGTGATTTACGAGAAGAGAAAGAGGAGAGACGCTGGGTATATGACGCGAGCGTTGTGTCTCTCTCGGTCTTATATATATACTCGTCATCTCGTTACGCGAGCTCCCAGAAAGGGGATGCTGTCACGAATCATTCCTTTCGCGCATTTTTTTTAAAATATATTATATAAACGAGAAAACTTGACTGACAGTGATCTTCACGCTGCCATATACGTTGAAGTGTGCCACGACAATGTTCCTTCATTTTCCGTTTTTTTTTTTCTCTTCCCGAACGAAGATGAATCTTCAACGATAAATTATTCTCTTTATTGCAACGCTTTTTTGTCCCCTCCCCATCGAGGATATATATTCCTTTTGGACTCGTGTCGCTCACTCTCGTGCAAAAGGGGACGCATGAATTTTTACGCGAGGCAGTCGAGCGAGAGTTAGTTTATCGCTCGTCTCGTAATTATCCGCGAGTCATCTCTCGTTAAATCGGAGATAAACAGTCGCGAGATTGTGGACACAGATGATGACACGAAGCTTGAGCTTGAATGAAGTTTGTGTGTACTTGGCAAAAACTTTTTGAATCGAAAAGCCACTTTGCGTGTACGAAACAAGCTTCCTGGGGGGAGTCTCCCTCGGCTATCAGCTTTACACATGGGATTAGAGACCCGGTGAGGAATACGAAGCGCCTCCTGAATATCAAGAGGCGTGTCGTATGCGGGGAAAACAGTGACGAAAATATATTCGCTTCGTTCGAAATTTCAAACGCGTCCTCGTTATCCTTAAACGGTCTTATTCGCGGGGAATTATCCGAAGACTGGACAACTTTTTTTTTTCACGGGGAAATGGAGATCGATATTCGAGCTAATCGGAGTCGATAAATCCAGAAACGAAAAAAAAAAAACATTCAAACTTATTAATTGACGTAAAATTAATCAACTAATCGGCTATCCATATAATTTATTAACGTTTAAGGATATGATTCAATTGATTGGCTAATTAATTAACGTTAAAGGATATTAACTAAGCAATTAGCCAATTAGTTAACAAATTAACTGGAGTAAATATGTCTCTGAGCCAATTTTTTACCGAAGAAACTTAGTCAACCCAACGTTTGAGCCACCAAAACGTGCTTGACCCACTTCTTCAGGACAAAACCATAGTTAACCCAAGTTCCCCGACCAACAAAGATCAGTTAAAGATCAGTTATTTTCTTGAACTGGAAACTAAAAGTTAATCCTGTCCATTCTGTGCAGAAGCTTAATTAACCCAAATTTTTAACTAACAAAAAATTGACTCTAACCGATTCTTTCAACTGGATATTCAGTTGATCGCAATTTTATTTCCCAACTGGTCTACCAAAATTTTCGATAAATTTCCGATTTTACGTTTAATGGAAGACTCGTATACGTGTGGCGGGTCCTGGTTAACCTCACACATATGTAACTGTCCATTCGCTTGGTCTGAACGGGTGTTTGTCGATACACATATGCAGGATAGGTCTGCCATTGGGTATTGTACGCAGTTTAGCCTCGTAGAAAGCTCGTGGTGTATGCGTATGCACGTATATCGAGGGAGATGTGGAGGGGAAAACGCGTGAAAGTCCGCGTCGCGCGGTATAGAGTGCATTCCACACGGACCATGAGGTTCAACATCGGCTAAAGAGTTCGCAACCGCACAAACTTATTATTATTATTATTATTATATGTATATGGGGCATTTAACAAAAAATTGAAAGGTCGCAGACCTCTCATTTTTTTATCTTCATCTTCATTCAGTGACAGCCTATCAAGGATTCTCACAAAATTACATTCAGGCCCAATTTTCGAGCAAAAGGAATGAAAATTCGTAAAAAACTCTAAGTACCAAAACTGCTAGTTTTTTTGGCTACTTTCGAAAAAAAAAAATACCGCAATAGCGCAAAATCACGTGGGCAAAAAATAACTACTTTGTTGTCGCCTACTGAAAATACGCCATTTTTTATTTTAAAAATTCAAATATGTAACGAAAAATAGACAATATAGACAAATTCCAAATATCATCGCCTATGACCTCTCGATTTTTTGTGAAATCCCCCATACATGCATGTATAGGCAGGGCTGGTCGAGGCTCTTTTGTTTGCGTTTACGTTTTACCCAAGTAGCACAAACGCATACGCTTGTCCATTAGTGTGAATTCGCATTATGAACAGGAAACGCCGAGCGGATTGCTGAAGCGCTAAACTCAGATGGTCCATACGAAATTTTGACTAAGCCCATACGCGATTTCCCTTGTTCAAACGAAAGTTTATTCGATGAAAAAAAAATTCACTCGTTCACGAGAATTTCATTGTCCTCGCAAGGCTTCAACGACAACCGTGCAATATCCTACTTTTAGTTGAAAAAAAAAAATGGCCGCACCGTAAAATTTAGTTTTCTTAATTTAAATGAATTATAAATCAATCATTCATATCAACGATAGGCTGCGCATTGATTGAATTATAATTATTCATTAGTCAGAAATTTGTTTTTCTTTTCTTTTTTAATTTGATCTCAAGATTTTTTGCCAAAGCTCTGATCAACATTCACTCTCGGCCCCGATTAAGTAGTCACGATTTTTTTTTTTTTCATAAAACGATATCGAGCAGCTTTTTCATATCGTATTCGCATACTTCGAGGAGACGTCTTTATGGACGAGACGTCGTTTCGAAGGTGAATAAAATAAAACGTCAAGTATAACGATAGGAATGGGGGCGGAGGGGGGAAGAGAAAAGAGAAACAAAAGAATCCCTGACATGGTTCATCGATATAGCGAACGAGGTGGAACATGTTGCCCATAAAGGCTCGAGGGTTTCAGCCCTTCAAACGCTTATATATTTTCTACATCGGAAAGACCATGCGGAGAGAGCGAACGAGAGTACCAACGAAATTACCTTTTGACCGAGCTCGGAAAAGTCTTTTTTTTTTTTTTTTATTTATTTTGTTTCCCCCGCGAGGCTACTTCACCAAAATGGTACGATAAACTTGCCGGTTATACTCGGGGAAAAGCCTTGGATACAATGAAACGGGACGATGGGGAGAATACGAAGCCTCCATTACAGCCTAGGAGTGCGCAATGAAGCATGATATATAACCATTTGTAACGAAAAAAAAAAGATCCCAACAGTGAAAGAGTCACAGCATCGAGACAAGCTTGAATAAACAAACACCAGAAAATGTACACGTAATTCTTTGATAGAGCTAGCAGTTCCAGCTTTTATGCTTTCTTTGTGAGTCAGTTTTATAATATAATTGACAGGAATTAAATTATGAAAAAAAAACATAGGTTTCAATTATTTTTAATGCAATGAAAGGTGCCTAATTCTGTTTGAATCAAAAAATTTTTTTTTTAATGGAGACTGGTTTTTTTAATTGAAAATCGTATAAACAATTAAGTAAACAAATCGATTCTTTGGTTACACAACTATCGATTGTTCCATGATCAAAAATTGTAATGAAAGTAAAAAAAATTATACTCTTCCGAAAGTAACGTAGCTATACAATCGGACCTCGGGTACTGACGTTTCGGGTACTGACGAACCCCTGGCACTGACGTCAGCTGTGCTTAGGGCACTGCCAAATCGCTATTTTATCGCCAGTACTGACTACGATCTGGAACCCCGCGATTTCAAGAAAGTATACAGGTGCAGGGTACCTTGTGGTCATAACTACGGCCCTGGGACTTTCATCTCATTGGGCGGTGAGAAGGTTGGGTCTTTTCGTAAGTGCCCGTAACAATTTGTCTCGAGCTCCGTCAGTGCCCGAGGTCCGACTGTACATGAATTCTTTATTTACACATTTATTCATTTATTCATTTAATCTTGCAGATGCAACTTTTATTTATTTTTCGATAAAAATGAAAAGTTGAAAGTAATTTTAAGTGCCTTCGAATATTGCAAGTCAATGCTATGAAATATTTGACAGGAATCGTATAAGAAATAAATAAATAAATTTTAAATAATTTTCAGTTCAATGAGAAGTGTCCTTCTCTGTTTTAATAAAATTATATCATTTTTTGACTCCATTTAAATCGAGCAAATTAACAAAATCCATTTAAATCGATCAAAGCCATCATTTGAAATCAAATGATGGCTTCGATTTTCTTGATGAAAATCGTGATTGTGGATTTACTTTTTCGCTTGACAAAAATTAATAGTTAAATCTGTTCGCTCATTAATCGATTATCGATTATTTCATCTTAATGTATATATATATATAAATTGAAATAATCAATTTTATATAACCACATTACTTTTGGGAGAATATATGTGGGTCCTGTGTTAACAGGACATTACTGCAACTGGGACAATTATCCTGGTAAAATTGCTGACCTGTTTCCGTCACTCCCCCCCTATCGTGAGCCTTTATATAACTTTCTGGAGAAGACACTTTGTGCATTGATTCTGGCACATGGCCAAAACTTCATTATCATAACTCGTTATCCATTTTCTATTTTTTTTTTTTTTTTTTTTCCTTTTCATCTTTCGAGCTTTCATCTCTCGCTCCACTGTACTTTACACACTTATATGCCCAACGTTGACTCTTTTTATCCATAATAAAGTTCAATGAACGCAAATAAAATTTGCATCGAATTATCGAAAAATATTTGAAAAAAAAAATACAATTTCATATTTTTCAATCAATTTTTTTTTTTTACTTTCTCAAAGGAGACCATTTTTTTTTTCAATATTATAGATCCGTGGCTGGTGTGATATTATTTTTAATGCTTTTCGCGACGATCTACGAGTACAAGAATGACGATAATGAGAAAGACGTCGAGTCGACGTCGAACGGTGCCTCGAACAACAACGAGAGGATAAGCACGTACGCGGACAAAAATCTTCCGGAAGAACGAAGGATATCTATGATTCAGGATAACGGTAAGGAGCTCATCGAGAAGATGGACAAAGCTTGCGCGGCGGATACTGCCAAAGAGGAGTCATCGATTAAGCTCAAAGAACGTGAAAAAGGTCTGTCGCTTTTTTCTTTTCCCTTCATCGAACCAAAAATATTTTTGGAAAATTCTTTTCCTGGAAAATCCTATCGAATTTTCCATCCAAGGAGCTTCGGATGTTTCGATGCAATTATCTTTTCTCTTGAATAATATCAAATTTTCAGTCGAAAAATATTTTCTGATTATTCAACCAATATTTATATCATACGAATATTATATTATTATTATTATATTAATATTTTCTTCATATCTATATCGCATATGTGTGAAAAATATTTTTTAAAAAAGAAAAAAAAATTCATATCTCGTGCGTATCATTTTTTTTTTCGAACGAATAATTTTTTTTCACCCCCGAAAAATGCCTTCAGGCTTTCTGTTCAAGTGCCTGATGTGCTTCAATCCGATAGCCAATGGCGGAAAAATAATTAGCACTGAGCCCGCAGCGAGAGACAGTCTCACCTGTCTCCACGGTCTCAGGGTTTTATCACTGGGCTGGGTCGTCATGGTTCACACCTATCTCGAAGTATTCAGCATTGCAGGTAACTCGGGGAAGGGGTGGAGGGAAAATTGCTTCCGGTATATTAACGAGAGGATGGCCAATTAAAAAAAAAAAATGGTAGTTTACTGTCTATAATTTACTGAGTTATTTGTATAAAAAAAAAGAGATAAAGCGATTAAAATGTCTTTTGATCTGAAAATTTTTCAAAAAGACGATTTATAAAAAAAAGAAATTTTTTTTTTTTTTTTTTTAAATTGTCGTTTTGTTGAGACAGCCTTGCAGGCATCTCGTAACCGCATCCGGTGTCGTGAGAGATAAAAAAAAAAAAAAATTAGCGAGAAAGATTGTGCATGCAATTTCGCAAAGTGACTGTACGAAAGTTCGGATATGCCGAGTGAGCCATTCGCATACTCGTAGCTTCAAGTTTTCAAACTTGTCGAAACGACGCATCTTTCGCGAGTCAATGGAGCAAAGAAAACTTTCACCAATACCAACTGTACATTACACGTACACGAATATATATATATATATATATATATATATATATATTAGACTGTTTCAAAATAAATCGATAATTTTTTTTTGCTTTACACAATCTTAAACTATACTTGGACATCAAAAAATAATCCTCGCGAAAGGAAGGGCCAGTCCTTCAAGATTTAGAGGTGTCTCATCGGACTTTTGTCATTTTTATTTCGTTAATACGTGAATAATTAATTTGCATGGATGGAACAAACGTTTTTCTAGTCCTAAAATGATGAATATATTCCAAACTTATGTATAAATACTGAATATACTAGAAAAAACGATCTTGATGATCGCAGCAACAATTATCGGTCGATATATACGTCGATAAATGCAAAAAAACAAAAAAAAATACAAAAATCAATATTAATAATCTCCTACTTTCCTTTTAAGGTACTTCCTACTTTGTACTTTCTCCTACAATTAAGTAGGAGATTATTAACTACTGATAAATAACGTTTTTAAGAAAATTTTTATAAAAATCGTAATTAATTGTTTTTTTCATTTGCTAACATGTTTTTATTTTGTTCAATTAATCATAAAGTCCTGTTTGCTAATAATAATAATTTGTACTCGATTGACAAAGTAGACTAAGAGTTGAATAATCATTAATGTTATTGAGAAAAACTATGTGGGGTTAGAAAAACAGGCGTGCAAAGGTACCCGCGCGCCGATACGACGTGCCGCGCTAGATAAATTATTTTATCTCTACCAGTAAACATAATTTCTCCATTAATAAAAAATACGTTTTTTATGGAAAATTTGACGTAGAATACGATGGTTGTATTAAGAAATCGTTGAAATTTGGGGGCCATGGTTAAATAATTGATTTAAACATTTCAATTGTTTATAACAATATGAAATTTTTTATAAATTTTTTTTTAAATATTTTTTTCTCAAAATTCACTCTTTTATCTTCAAAATGAAAAAAAAAGTTTTCTCTGGCTTAAAAATAACCGGAGTTATGAATTTTTGAAAATGAGTCTCCAAGGCACAAATCACGAAAATCTCAAACTTTCAACCCCCTCTATTAAAAAAAAAAAAAAATACTCGAACGCGTATCTTTTTTTTTCGACATAGAACCCGTAAAAAAAGTTTCAGCCAAATAAAAAATGTTTCAGTCAGAATGGTGTTCGGTTTGTAAAAGAATTAGTCATTAATGAAATAAAAAAAGACAAAAGTGTGATGAGATACCTCTAAATCTTGAAGGACCGGCCCCTCCTTTCGCGAGGATTATTTTTTTATGTCCAAGTATAGTTTAAGATTGTGTAAAGCAAAAAAAAAATTATCGATTTATTTTGAAACAGTCTAATATATATATATATATATATGGAGCATTTCATGTCTGCTGGACAGGCTGTGTCCCTCTTTGATTTTTGCAAATTTTTTTTCCCTGTTCAGTAGACTCAAAGAAACACTTGCGAATTTTTTTTGGATTTTATTCTCAAGTGGTTTTGACTCTGCGAATTTTTTAAAATCCTAAATTAGGATTTTCCTATCCTAAATGTAAGGTTTTCAAAAATTCGTAGAGTCGAAACCACTTGAGAATAAAATCCAAAAAAAATCACAAGTGTTTCTTTGAGTCGACTGAACAAGGAAAATTTTTTTTTTTTTTAAATCAGAGAGCGTGAGGGTTGCAGCCTGACCAGGTTGGCATGGAATGTCCCATATATATAGTCATTTTACAGTGTAATGTATCGGTAAAACAACGTGCTCACGCCTTTCTCTTTCAATCCCAGAAAATAAGACTCTGCGAACTGTTACCGAGAGGAACTTCATGTTCCAGACAATCAGCAATGCAACTTTTTCCGTCGATACATTTTTCTTCATAAGGTGAGAGTCCCCAATTTTCCATTACGATATAATTGCAAAACGATTCACGTGTTTTGTTTTGATTTATTATTTAATTTTTCAATTAATCCTTACGTAAAATGAGACCGTTTTAATCGATTTTCACAAAAGTTTATTCCGAGAATAAGAAATTCAATTCGATTGGAGTAAATGTTCGTTTGATCGAAATAAAATTTTATTCGATCAAATAAATTCAATTTCCCATTAAATTCAAATTCATTGAATAAAAAAAAATTTTATTCGATCAAAATAAAATTTATTTCGTTCGAATAAATTGAATTTTCATTAAATCCAAATTCGTTGGACTTGAATGAATCTTTCTTGCAGTGCAATTAAAGTTTCTGTGACTGAAAGAATTCCTATTATTTTGGCGATGAAAAATGTATTTTTTTTAAATTAACTTTATTTTATGGACAGTGGCCTACTGGTCACGATTCTCTTCTATCGTTCAATGGGAGGTGTACAGACCGACAAGAAAAACTTTTTTAAATCCAGTACGACCAAGTTTTTCGTAATGATACTCTACAGATTCGTGAGGTGAGTCTTTGCGCATCATATCTCTATGAGATTCGGAATCCCAAAGGACCCAAAGGTCCACAATGATTTATATCGTTTCAGGAATCCAAAAAAAAAGACATGCAGCTTTTTCGTAGTTTTTTTTTTAGCCCACCGTTGTTTCATGTTGAGTAAAAAAAAAATGACGCGAAACAAATGGTTAGCGATATTTTCTTTAAACTAAAAAAACTCACGAAGATCCTGTATCGACCAAAATGAAAAAAAAAAAAAATTGTTATCAGCATCCTTCTATTTCCGAAATGAAAAAAAAATTGTTTTCCGTTTCCTTCTATTTCGTTCGTGTTTTTTTTTTTTTTTTCTCAAATTGTTTCGAGCAGAGAATTATCAAAAAAGTCGAAGCTTTGACAATTCTGAGATTCAATTTCAACATTTTCACATGAATCCCAAAAATTTTGAGATTTTTTTTTTCAAATTTTTTTCCATCGTCCGATGAAAATAATTGAAGTTTGTTTAGAAAATTTTTGTAAAAATTCTTCAAGATTCTTAGTGTCGGATAAACATTTTTTTTTTTTTTAAACATCTCAGAGTGGCCTGACTTTTCCGTTTTATCAAGTTTTTTTTTTTCAAGATGGCTGAAAAAAAAAATCCTCGAGTGAAATTTTACCCAAATATTTGTACATGATTTATTTTTCTTTCCCCCTTTGTTTTTTTTTTTTCCCTTCGTCGTTCATCTTTCGTGCCACACTGCAAAAAGGCTTACGCCGGCTTATCTATTCGTGCTGGGTATGAACGAGATTGCCATAAAACAGGCTCATGCGAGAACCGTTTTCTCACCTGCCATAATCGATCATCTGACGTGCGAGAAATTCTGGTGGCGAAACGCACTGTATCTCAATTCTCTCTATCCACGCACGGAAATGGTAAGAACGTCATTTTTATTTTTTTATTTTTGTATTTCTATTTGTAGTCGGGGGGAAAAAAAAAAAAAAATTATCGTTGGAGGGTCAAGGGGGCGATTTCAATATTTATTTTTACTTCTCGAGTCGTCAAACGAAATCTTCGTTGTGCACGAACGACGTGAGCAGCTTTCGTTTTCAATGGCCTATACTGAATACTGATATCGACCTGACTTGAAAACTTACTGACCTGACGCGTTGAAGTTCTATACGTGCCTCGTGAAATCTCAAAAGAGAGTGCAAAGAAAGAGGACAAGAAGGACGAAAGTGTTTTATGGAGAATTAAAAAAAAAAAAAATCAAATTTATGGCAAAGCTAACGAACAATGAAAAATTATTAAGAAAAATAGAAAAAAAAAACGAGGCAGCATGGCGATTTTTTTTTTTTTTTTTTTGACAACTTTGCAATGACTTTGCTTGTGTGTGTGTGTGTGTGTGTCAAAATTCAAACGCTTGCAATTTTCGTGACGATAAATTAAACATCCCGGATTTGAAATTTTGAATTTTTCGAAAATTTTTTCTTTTTTTAAGTTTGTCAATTTTTTCAAACGAATACAGGCATCATTGAAGGAAAATCGTTTTTAAATTTGGAAAGACGAGGGTTTTAAAAAATTTTCGGAAAAATCTGTGATTGTTCCGATTTTTTGGATTTTTTTTTTTTTTTTTTTTTTTTGGTAAATTTGGCCAATTGTCTTGGAGAAATTTCACACGATATGCTAGAAAATTTTCAAGGTGGAGGCTCAAAATTTCCAAGGTAGGAATTTTAACGTCGTGTAAAATTTAAAAAAGAATATTCACAAATTTGAAGTTCAAGATTGTTAATAACAATCTCGTGCCTGCAGCACGTGAATCGAAAGAGTCTTCCCATCGAGAATTGAAAAAAATAATTCGAGATTACATTTTTTTCAGTCAGTGATTATGAATGAAAAAAACGAATTACGAGAAAAGTCACAACGGATCAATTTTCGTATGAAGGGAAAGAAAAAATATTTAATTTGAATGATCATTCGATCGTGAACGTTAATAAATTTTTGTATTCGAACGAAAATCGTGAAAAGATCACGACAGTTTGCTACGGAATTATTAATCCTTCCGATAAATCACAAGAAGAGCCCTTTGAGCAAAAATAAAAAAAAAATAAAAAAAAATGCTGTCCAGTTCTTGGTGCAAAGCTCGATCGAAAAGTTCTTTAATCTCTCCGATGACCCAACGAGTCTCTGCGTGCTCTCTACCTGAACATCGAACACTTTAATTCTTTTTTTCTGCTCCCTTCTTCACGCCTTTTTCCTCTTCGATTTTCCGATAATGTACTTTGGACCAAGTACCGACTCTGTCATGAGTGGTCGGACAAAAAAGGACAAGTGCACTCGTTACGAAAAAGCCTCTATTGGATAAATTAATTGAAAAAAAAAAATCATACGCGTACCTTTTCCTGATTTTGGCTGAATTAAAGATAAAACTAATTTATCACAGTATAGTATCTTTCGATTTTTACTGTTTTGCCAATTTATAACGATAATTTTCAATCTCACGAAGCACAGAATATTTAGATAACTAAAAAAAAAAATCCTCTCAATTTTTTTCTAAAATTTGATTCACCAATCCCCCCCCGTTTTCTCCATATTTTCCATAACAAATCTATGGAGCATGCAATTAAACCGGAACTCGGATAAATTAGTTGAAGAAAAAAAAATTTGCTCTCTACCCGAACATCGAACACTTTAATTTTTTTTTTTACTTCCTTCTTCACCCCTTTTTCCTCTTCGACTTTCCAATAATTTACTTTGGACCAAGTATACCGAGTCTGTCATGGGTGTTGGACGAAAAAGGACGAGTGCACTCGTTACAAAAAAGCCTCTCGAAGGTACTCTCTCGCGCCATCTCTTTCTTTCTTTCAATCTCTCTGTCTGTTGGTTCAAGATCGACTGAGCTTTCGCTCTCGCGGTTAAAGAATCGAGAAAGCTTTTCTCGATCTCTATGGACGTTTTCACCGATTTTCCGAGACTCACCATTGAACTTCCCATCTAAAATGTAACCCCCTCCCGGCCCCGAAAGGTGGCGGGATAGATCGTCGTTTGTTCTGTAGCCCGAAACGAGAGAAAGAGATGGACACGTCACGTCGAGTCGGTCGATATCGAGGGAATAGCAGTAGAATTGAGAAAAACGTGGATTGTTTTGTAGTTTTAAGTTTGCAGTGAAAATTCGTGAGAAAAAGGACCTTTAGATAAATTTTAGGATACAACGGCGAAAACAATAATAATATTAATGATAATTATTATTCTTAATAATATTATTATTAACAATAATAGTGTTATTATTATAACAATATTAGTGTTATTATTAACAATATTAGTGTTATTATTAACAATAATATTGCTATTATTAACAATAATAGTGATATTATTAACAATAATAGTGATATTATTAACATTAATATTGTTATTATTAACAATAATATTGTTATTATTAACAATAATATTGTTATTATTAACAATAATATCGTTATTATCAACAATAACATCGTTATTATTAACAATAATATCGTTATTATCAACAATAATATCGTTATTATCAACAATAACATCGTTATTATTAACAATAATATCATTATTATTAACAATAATATCGTTATTATTAACAATAATATCGTTATTATTAACAATAATATCGTTATTATTAACAATAATATCGTTATTATTAACAATAATATTGTTATTATGAACAATAATATTGTTATTATGAACAATAATAGTGTTATTATTGACAATAATGGTATTATTATTGACAATAATAGTATTATTATTAATAACAATAATAGTATTATTAACAATAATAGTGTTATTATTAACAATAATATTATTCAGAATTATCTTAGAGAATCGTCTTTTTCTTTATTACTCAACTTTTCTGTCTTTCTCGAAGTGTTCAAGATATTCTTAATTTTTTTCAAATTAACTATAAAATGCTTTAGAAATTTTGTTAAATAAAAAATTACCACGAGGAAAATTTATCTCCGAGGAACATTGTTTAATCGAGCTTCATGTTTGCAACGAAACACCGAATGATGCTTTTATTCTCATCAGCATTCTTCGTGTCTTATCGTCGGACGTGACGTGAATAAATGAGATGAAGGTAAATGGCGGGGTAGAAAACTCGAGGGAATGGTTGGGGGGGGGGGGAGCCAGGGATGGTCTGCGGTTTGATGACAAAATCGTGAGTGGTGTGTGCATCCCCCCTTCGGGGCGGAAAACGAGTGTTTGATGCTGCCCGAGAATCGCATGAATCCTAGAGGCTTTTGGAATATCGGGAAATGCCAAAGAGGTGGCCCCGGAACTGTCGGTGAATTTGACATGTCGCGAACGCATCCGACGCGACGTTTCGAAAATCGTAACTCACTGATAAAACGTGATTTTCGACTCTCAAACGTCCCGTCCTGTTTATTGGATATATGTGGGACATTCCATGCCAATAACCGGGACAGACTGCGACCCTTCACCCTTTTTTATTTTTTTTCCTTGTTCAGTAGACCAGTAGACTCGAAGAAACACTTGTGATTTTTTTTTTCGGATTTTATTCTCGAGCGGTTTTGACTCCGGGAATTTTTGAGAATCCTACATTCGAAGTGACCGGAAAAAGTTCACGTTTTGTTTATGTTTTGGAACATAAAATGTCTTTCATTTTAATTTAATTTTTTTTTCCTTGTTCGGTAGACTCGAAAAAATACTTTTGATTTTTTTTGGATTTTATTCTCAAGTGGTTTTGGCTCCACGAATTTTTGAAAATCATACATTTAAGATAGAAAAATCCTACGTTTAGGATAGGATTTTCAAAAATTTGTGGAGTCAAAAACACGCGAGAGTAAAATCCAAAAAAAATCACAACTGTTTCTTCGAGTCTAGTAAACGAGGAAAAAAAAATTTGAAAAAAAGAAAGTAATTTTATGCTTCAAAACATAAACAAAACGTGAACATTTTCAGGTCACTTCAAATGTAGGATTTTCAAAAATTCCCGGTGTCAAAACCACTTGAGAATAAAATCCAAAAAAATCGAAAGTATTTCTTTGAGTCTACTGAACAAGGAAAAAAAATTTTAAAAAAAATCTATGAGGGTGAGGGTCGCAGCCTGTCCCGGATGGCATGGAATGTCCCATATATAGACATGGTCTGTGCGGACGTGTCAGTGTATAAAATTTGTTTTGTAATTAAAAAAAACACACGTGACATATTTTTCGATTCGATTTAAGGATGTATGAGCACAAGGTGGCGGGGAATAAGCGAAAACGTGGGCGCGGGTGAGCGCGGTGAGCGAGGGGCACGCATGAAACAAGAGAGAGTCGGACCGCTCATTATCCGACCCACGCGAAAAATTTCCTTAAAATCGATAATTGTATGTCAAAAGGTTCGTTAACCCCCATTTTTTATGGAACGTATGTAATCGTAATAGTTTTCTGAACATTTAACAGTTTTAATATTGATCGTATCTGATCGCGAAAGATACGAATTTCTGTTTCAAAGTTGCATCAGCCCAGAATTCGTATATGGCGTGGGATAAATATTTTGATTTCACGAATTAATTACTCGCGTAAAGAGTCGTTGACCCCCTTTGAACTTTTGCAGGTTTTATCCTATAAACTTCTGCTACACCATATAAAAAATTCAGATTTTTATATGATCGTGAAGCTAGTGCTCATACATCCTTAAACGTATAATCACCGAAATTTAAACCGCCTTGACTGAGACATCGATTTTTCAATAAAGTTTCCTTTTCTCGTAACGTTATTATCTTGTTCGTAAAAAAATTTCTCTTGTGCTAGGAAAATTATGTGAGAGCCATGCGAAAATATATTTATTATTTTATCTTATTGAAGATATCTCAGCTATAAAAAAATTATTGTATTAATAATTATTAATACAATAATTTTCTATTGATATTCATTATAATGAATATCAATAGAATTAATATTATGTATACATATATATATATATATATATATATATATATATATGGGGTATATTAAGCCAAACCAGCCAGGGGTTGACCCACACTATTGAAAAAAAAATTTCTTTATCTCCATGGTAGTTAGCTATGGGGGTTGAAACAGTTCAAAATTGAAAAAAAATACTCCAAAATTTAAAAATCTGAAAATAACTTTGGAAATTCATATTTTATGCCAGATTTATGGAAAATAAATTTCAAGGTCGTATCTTTTGATTTTCCATCGTGATTTTTGACGGTTTTAAATATTTTTAAAGTCCTACAATAGCCATCAATCCTCCATTACTTTCAGCGTTAGTGGAAAGTTATGAGACAAAACGAAGGAAAAAATTTTCGACAGAAATTTCTTTTTTTTTTCATCAAGTCTATTTTTTTATAAAAAATTAGGAACAATCGATAGATTGATTCGATAGATGATGTGCGTGAAAATTGTAGAAAACAAAGTCAATTAAGCTTACATTCAAATTAGTATTATAAACGACTGACTTAATGATTGTTATGTTAATAATACAACCGCTATTACCACCGCGGCATGCTCGGAAAAACGGAGCACAAAAAGTAATAATTAGTAATTTAAATGGCATGTTGCAATTTAAAAAAATTTTTGAAGAAGAAGTCATTTTTTGGTTCTGTTTATTATTCTAAAACTTGGCGCTAAATTTTACCGCTGAAACACGTCAGCCGCAGGAGCAAATGAGTTTCATCAAAAATAATTTTATCTTATTTTTTTGCCCGAAAAAACAAGTATTTTGAAAAAATTGAAATCGTGGTAACTTTCCGGCCCAAAAACAATATTGAAAAAATAATTTCACAACGTAAAAATCGTTCATAGTTTTTTTTATAATTAGAATTGATGAATAAAAACAAAAAGTTCTGGCGGAAATTTTTTCTTTCGTTTTGTCTCACAATTTTCCACTAACGCTGAAAGTAATGGAGGTTTAATGGCTATTATAGGAGTTTTAAAATATTTAGAACCGTCAAAAATCATAGAAAATAAAAAAGTACCGGATTAAAGATTGTTTTCCATAAATCTGGCGTAAAATATGAATTTTCAAAATTATTTTCAAGTTCTTAAATTTGGGAGAGTTTTTTTTCAATTTTGAGCTGTTCCAACCCCCATAGCTAATTAGCATGGTGGTAAAAAAATTGAAAAAAATTTTTTTTTTAATGGTGAGAGTCAACTCCCGGCTGTTTTGGCTTGGAATACCTCATATGTACATATAATTTATATATTTTCGCATATATGAATTTTTCACCTGTAGGAATGTATATATATATATATATATATATATATATTTTTGTTACTATAACTATCGAGTCCAGCGTCATGGTGTAATATGAGAGTACGAATTTCGCGATAAACATATATGTAAACTCGATCGTCAACTTTCCTAAACAGTGCATGCTGTGGAGTTGGTACATGGCTAACGACACGCAATTCTACATACTCGGTATACTTCTTCTTCTACTGTCAGTCAAGTATTTCAAGACCGTTGTCGCCGGTGTTACCCTGATAATCGTCTCGTCTTGGTTCACCACGTTCACGGTTGCTTACAGCAATGACTACATTGCAAGGTATTGATAAAAAAAAAAAATTTAATAATTCATTCATTCATTCGAAATTTTTCTTTATTTTCCAACAAAAGAGTCTCGTTTGTAGACACATAGATACAATTTTAATTCAATTAAATTTTATTTTATTGAATAAAATTAATTTTAATTGAATATAATAATTAATTGATTAAATCTTTTTTTAGTTAAGTAAAATTGATTAATTGATCAAATATTATCTTGATTGAATAAAATTGATTTGAATTAATCTTATCAGAAAGAAAAATCTTAATTTGCATAAAATAAATTATTTCGATACATCGAGGTCAAAGAACGTGTAATTATTTTGTTATTTTTATTCTCCAAGAATTCAAGAACCCTTCGCTCTGTTTGACGAATTGTACGACAAGCCATGGTTGAGAGCCGGGCCTTATTTCGTTGGGACGATTACGGGCTGGGTACTGTTCAAGACTAATTGCAAATTGCGCACTCCACTGGTAAGTTTTCACTTTTTCCTCATTTTTTCGACAAAAAAAAAAAATTAACCCTTATTTTTTCGATTTTTGGGAAATCCTCAATGCCAGAATTTCAAATGGCTCAACTTTGAGCCAGTTTGCCTGATTTAGGACAATAAGAAATCGTGAAAAAAAATTGTAAAGGCTAAATATACTTTGAAAAATTTGTTAAAAATAAAAAAAAAATGTGGATCAATGAACCGAGTATAATCTCTAAACTGCAATGATTGGGAAGAGCATAATTGCAGCTTTTTTGGTGCAGCAATTCATTTTTGATCGAAGACAAAAAAGAAAATTGAAAGTTTCTAAAATTTATGTTTCAAAATACGTGAAAATAAAAAAAAAGTGCTTTCGTCCACTTTTTGACAAATTTTTGAAAAAATCGATCGAATCTTTTCAAAAATTCAATTTTTTATTCCTCTCGAGCATCGTTATTGTCAACTTTTTCTCTTTCCACGAACTTTACAGGGGATACAATTTATAATTTATAGAACGATAGAAAATGATGAAAAAAAAATTTTAAAGGCTAAATATATTTTGAAAAATTTGTTAAAAATTAAAATAAAATGTGGATCAATGAACTGAGTATGATCTCTAACCTAGAACGATTGGGAAGAGCAGCTCTTTTGGCGCAGCAATTAATTATTGATCGAAGACAGAGAAGAAAATTGAAATTTTCTAAAATTTGTTTTCAAAATACGTCAAAATAAAAAAAAAGTGATTTCGTCCACTTTTTGACGAATTTTTGAAAAAAAACGATCGAATCTTTTCAAAAATTTAATTTTTTATTCCTCTCGAGAATCGTTATCGTCAATTTTTTTCTTTTTCCACAAACTTTACAGTGGATAAAATTTATAATTTATAGGACGATAGAAAATAATGAAAAAATGTTTTAAGGGCTAAATATACTTTGAAAAATTTGTTAAAAATTAAAAAAAAATGTGGATCAACGAACCGAGTATAATCTCTAACCTAGAACGATTGGGAAGAGCAGCTCTTTTGGCGCAGCAATTAATTATTGATCGAAGACAGAGAAGAAAATCGAAATTTTCTAAAATTTGTTTTCAAAATACGTCAAAATAAAAAAAAAGTGCTTTCGTCCACTTTTTGACAAATTTTTGAAAAAATCGATCGAATCTTTTCAAAAATTCAATTTTTTATTCCTCTCGAGCATCGTTATCGTAAATTTTTTTCTTTTTCCACAAACTTTACAGTGGATAAAATTTATAATTTATAGGACGATAGAAAATAATGAAAAAAAGTTTTAAGGGCTAAATATATTTTGAAAAATTTGTTAAAAATTTAAAAAAAATGTGCACCAATGAACTGAGTATGATCTCTAACCTAGAACGATTGGGAAGAGCAGCTCTTTTTCCCCAGCAATTAATTATTGATCGAAGATAGAGAAGAAAATTGAAATTTTCTAAAATTTGTTTTCAAAATACGTCAAAATAAAAAAAAAGTGATTTCGTCCACTTTTTGACGAATTTTTGAAAAAAAACGATCGAATCTTTTCAAAAATTTAATTTTTTATTCCTCTAGAGCATCGTTATCGTAAATTTTTTTCTTTTTCCACAAACTTTACAGTGGATAAAATTTATAATTTATAGGACGATAGAAAATAATGAAAAAAAGTTTTAAGGGCTAAATATACTTTGAAAAATTTGTTAAAAATTAAAAAAAATGTGGATCAATGAACCGAGTATGATCTCTAATCTAGAACGATTGGGAAGAGCAGCTCTTTTGGCGCAGCAATTAATTATTGATCGAAGACAGAGAAGAAATCGAAATTTTCTAAAATTTGTTTTCAAAATACGTCAAAATAAAAAAAAAGTGCTTTCGTCCACTTTTTGACAAATTTTTGAAAAAATCGATCGAATCTTTTCAAAAATTCAATTTTTTATTCCTCTCGAGCATCGTTATCGTAAATTTTTTTCTTTTTCCACAAACTTTACAGTGGATAAAATTTATAATTTATAGGACGATAGAAAATAATGAAAAAAAGTTTTAAGGGCTAAATATATTTTGAAAAATTTGTTAAAAATTTAAAAAAAATGTGCACCAATGAACTGAGTATGATCTCTAACCTAGAACGATTGGGAAGAGCAGCTCTTTTTGCCCAGCAATTAATTATTGATCGAAGATAGAGAAGAAAATTGAAATTTTCTAAAATTTGTTTTCAAAATACGTCAAAATAAAAAAAAAAGTGATTTCGTCCACTTTTTGACGAATTTTTGAAAAAAAACGATCGAATCTTTTCAAAAATTCAATTTTTTATTCCTCTCGAGCATCGTTATCGTCAATTTTTTTCTTTTTCCACAAACTTTACAGTGGATAAAATTTATAATTTATAGGACGATAGAAAATAATGAAAAAAAATTTTAAAGGCTAAATATATTATGAAAAATTTGTTAAAAATTAAAATAAAATGTGAATCAATGAACCGAGTATGATCTCTAATCTAGAACGATTGGGAAGAGCAGCTCTTTTGGCGCAGCAATTAATTATTGATCGAAGACAGAGAAGAAATCGAAATTTTCTAAAATTTGTTTTCAAAATACGTCAAAATAAAAAAAAAGTGCTTTCGTCCACTTTTTGACAAATTTTTGAAAAAATCGATCGAATCTTTTCAAAAATTCAATTTTTTATTCCTCTCGAGCATCGTTATCGTAAATTTTTTTCTTTTTCCACAAACTTTACAGTGGATAAAATTTATAATTTATAGGACGATAGAAAATAATGAAAAAAAGTTTTAAGGGCTAAATATATTTTGAAAAATTTGTTAAAAATTTAAAAAAAATGTGCACCAATGAACTGAGTATGATCTCTAACCTAGAACGATTGGGAAGAGCAGCTCTTTTTGCCCAGCAATTAATTATTGATCGAAGATAGAGAAGAAAATTGAAATTTTCTAAAATTTGTTTTCAAAATACGTCAAAATAAAAAAAAAAGTGATTTCGTCCACTTTTTGACGAATTTTTGAAAAAAAACGATCGAATCTTTTCAAAAATTTAATTTTTTATTCCTCTAGAGCATCGTTATCGTAAATTTTTTTCTTTTTCCACAAACTTTACAGTGGATAAAATTTATAATTTATAGGACGATAGAAAATAATGAAAAAAAGTTTTAAGGGCTAAATATACTTTGAAAAATTTGTTAAAAATTTAAAAAAAATGTGGATCAACGAACCGAGTATGATCTCTAACCTAGAACGATTGGGAAGAGCAGCTCTTTTGGCGCAGCGATTAATTATTGATCGAAGACAAAGAAGAAAATTGAAATTTTCTAAAATTTGTTTTCAAAATACGTTAAAATAAAAAAAAAAAAGTGCTTTCGTTCACTTTATGACAAATTTTTGAAAAAATCGATCGAATCTTTTCAAAAATTCAATTTTTTGGTCCTCTCGAGCATCGTTACCGTAAATTTTTGTTTTTTTCCACAAACTTTACAGTGGATAAAATTCATGGGATGGCTAATGTCGGGTGTTATAATGTGCTCGGTCGTTTACGGCCTATATCCGGGCAATCTTACGGTAGCCGTGAGCTCGGTTTACGCCTCACTCGGTCATACGGCATGGGCGATAGCCGTTTCATTCATAGTCGTACAATGTTGCACCGGATCTGCAGCGATAATCAACGGTCTACTCTCGCTAAGGCTAATGTATCCATTATCGAGATTGACTTATTGCGCTTATCTCGTTCATCCGGTTATCATGATGATGACGAGCACGCAAATGGATGGACCGTTGCATCTTCACAATGGACTAGTCGTGAGTGAACTTTTTTTTTTACGTTGACCCCAGAATTATTTAATTCAGTCAAAATACAAAAAGAAAAAATTCAATAATTTGTAAATTATGCTAAACTGTGGCAAATTGAAAGAAAGAAAAAATTGATTTTTGTCAATTTCGAAGTGGCTCAACCACCCGAGGGTTTTGACAGTCAAAAGTGAGATTTGGTCAGAATTTTGAGCACTTTGAAATTTGAATAAAAATGTGAAAAATAAAAAATTGACCATTTGTGAGATCAGGAAAACTTTGATTTTTTTTTTTAATACGTGTTAATCTTTTTAGAATTATCCCTTTCTTTTTTTTTCGTAAAAAAAAGAGAAAATACTGAAAAAATTTACACGTACTCAAAAAAAAAATGAAAAATTGAATTTATTTGACGAAAAATCAATTTTAGTCGATGATTCGTTGAACTTTTTCTTTTTTTTTCAATTTTTCAATAACTTTTTGGTATTATTATTGTTATTGAAAATTAATGTCTCCTTAATAAATTAATTGAAATCCCGAATATCGTTGATTTTTTTTCGATTTTTTTCACACAGAGTAGTACTGAAATTCCGATCATATTTTTTATTAAAGATTTTTATTAAAAAAGAAAAAAAAACAAGATTGACTTCCCAGCTCCGGGTCGAGTCACACCTCGTAATTCAAGTCGATGCCTAAAAACTTCTGCAGAAGCATTTGGAAAAAAAAAACATTCACGCAAAAAAAAAATGGTTTGGAGTAAATTTTCGTTTGAAAATGGTTTGGAGTAAATTTCGTTTTAAAAAGAAAAAAAAAAATAAGATTGACTCTCGAGCTCCGGGTCGAGTCACACCTCGTATAATTCAAGTCGATGCCTAAAAACTTCTGCAGAAGTATTTGAAAAAAAAAGAACATTCACACAAAAAAATGGTTTGGAGTAAATTTTCGTTTTTTTTTGGTTTTTTTTTTCTTCTCATATTCCAGCTCATCGTTTATTTCGGCAATCTCGTGGCCTCCTATCTAATGTCATTCTGCGTCTCGGTGGCCCTCGAGGCACCTGTAGTGAATCTCCTGAAAATTGCATTTGCCACAAAGAACAGGGAAAGGTAAAGAGAACAAAAAATTGAAAAAGAAATGAATAAATTAATTTTAAAAAACGTGAAAACAGTAATAAAGTAGTTCGTAAATATACGAGATGGACGTTGGACGAGAAACTCTGACGTCGACACTCGTACAACTA
Organism: Rhorus exstirpatorius; assembly: GCA_963564615.1. Taxonomy (NCBI): domain Eukaryota; kingdom Metazoa; phylum Arthropoda; class Insecta; order Hymenoptera; family Ichneumonidae; genus Rhorus; species Rhorus exstirpatorius. The sequence continues at coordinate 24,456,624 of OY751320.1, forward strand.
ATGCCTATATTTATTACGTATAAATATTTTTAAAAAAATGAAATAAGGTAAAAAAAATACAAAAAAATTGTATTATATGTTGCATGTATATTTGTGAAAACGTAGGAGAAAATAAAGTTTGTGGGTGTTGTCGATTATTTTACGTAAAAAAAAATTTTAAGAATTTTGGAGTAAAAAAAAAAAAATTTAATTTCGAAGGAAAGAGAAAAGGGAGAGGATTTTTTTTTGGTATTTTTTTTTTTTTTCACGCATGTTGTACGACGTGGGGCAAAAAGTACGATGGAAATTGCTCTGGTCGTTGTTTGTTGAACGAAAGTCAGTGGCACGTGTGTCTCGTTACAAAAGCTAAAAGTCCTCTCTCTCTCTGCGTTTTCTCTTTCATTCTATCACTCTCTTTGGCTACCTGCCATGGGCAATTCACGGCAGTGATGCTCCAAAAATATTTAACGTTTTTTTTTTTTTTCCATCGTCTCGCACGAACGTGAGTCGAACATCAAAAGCCTCGCAGGATAAAAAAAAAGAAAGAGAAGAGCTTTTTGTCCCAGTCATCGGAAGGGGAGAAAAAAAAAAACGAATATGTCAGGAAATTGGCGAAAAAGCGTTTTTGCATCGGAAAAGGACTCGCCTTTCAAGTGGTGCGATGGGGGAGCCTCGAACGTGAGCCAAAATCGAAATCGAGGTGTGTCAAATCGTGCAGCAATTTGTATGAAAATTGTTCACGAGAATTCGATACGTTGTAAGTAACGAATAAAAAAAAAAACAAGTTAATAAATGAATACAAGAATGAATGAATAAATTAACAGATGAAAAAAATTAATATTTGAATAAATTAATGCATTGATAGACGAATAAACAGATAAATTAATAGATGAATGGATAAAAAAAAATGAATGAATAAATAAATGGATAAATGAAGGCATGAACAGATGAAGAAATGAATAAATGAAGAAAAGAATAAATAAATGATTAACAAATAAATAGATGAATAGATGAACAAACGAGCAAATTAATAAATGAATACACGAATAGATGAACGAATGAATAAACGAATAAATGAATGAGTGAACGGATGAATAGATCCGACGAATTAAAGTAAAATAAATAAATAATTAAATAAATTTGAATTTTTATTTATATTTATCAAGCCAAGAAAAATAAACGTCCTATCGTTCAAGGCTGCACGTACGTCTCTAAAGCTTTTATTTTAGAGGTCTTTTGCAACAGATGTGATCACTTCGTCTGCCGCATGACTATATACATACATGAGCCTCTTTCCTACACTGTTAAAAATTTCTGTTTGATATTTAATAGGAAAGTGTGCGAAGCAATTAACATAAACTTTTTGTACATTAAAATTCAACGATCAAAATGATTGAATATCAATATACGTAGTTTTGCAAATTCAAAATCATTAGCAAATTTAATATTTAAAAAAATACATTAAATTTCACATTTCCCAAATTGCAAACGATCGCATCGTTTTTTTTTTTGCTATTTTTTTTTTTTTCTTTTCCTTTAAACCATCTCGCTGATTCGATTTACCGGTTAGCTCGAGTTGAAACACGGAACTCGCTTTGCCACAGCTTCGCGTTAGGGACAACGTTGTGCATTATTTGTGTGTGTGTGTGTGTATGTGTGTGAGACAGAGAACGAGAATAGCCTCGTGGAGGGTTTTTAATGAAATTTACGAGACCATTATCGGAAGCTCGCTCGTCGTCCTGCCAGGACCATAAACGCCATATATATATATATAAAATATATATATATATATATATATATATATATATATATTTTTTTTTCAATCTGGAAATATTATTTTATCGATTTAATTACGATGTTAAACGTCACGGTGTCCCAAACTTTCGATATGATGGAAAATTGATATTTAATTAATGCAATTTAATAACCATTCGTACTTTTTTTTTTTCGTTATAAATCGTTTTGCCGATGTAATCAGAATTTTACAAATTTTCACGAATTTATCGACCACGAATAAACGATAAATTTGAAAAACAAATGAGAAATAAAAATATAAATTAAAAAAATATCAAAAATGGGGGAAAAAAAAAACAAATTCGTGAGAGGTAATTTTTAATGATAAAATTTGAAAAATTGATTAATCGTAATAATAAATATAATTGCTCGAAACGAGTTGAAATTTCATTAAATTCTAAAAAATAAAAAGTCCGAAAACTCGAAGAAAAAACATATCAATCGACGTCAAAATATTTCGAATTATTATAATATTATATTATCCTCTATAAATTGGAATAAATAATTAAGAACAAAAAAAGGAGAATAAAAATCGTTGAGTATTGAAGAATAAAATTTTCAAATTCCGTTTAATCGTAATAATAAATTCGATTTGCTCGAAACAAGTCGACAAATTTCGTTTAATTGTGAAAAAGTTAAAAGTCCAAATGCTCGAAAGAAGGAAAAACGTTGCATCGAAAAGTATCGAATATCGTTTTTGGGTTTTTTTTTTTCTCTTTCGAAAATTTTGCCTCGAGAAACGAAGAATAATTGATATTAATCGAAGCCAATTGAAAACGTTTCGAATTGCATTATGAATCTATATATGTGGACGCTCGAGAACGATTCACAAACGTTCGTCACGTGATCCCCCCCACCACTTATCATCGTGTTGCTATGTGAGATTTCACATGTACTAACGATCTAACCGACCGACGGTATGGAACGAAAATCATTCTGTGGCAGGCGTCAGTCCGATTATTAATGGAATCAGTGCCGGGCAATTACCGAGGATAATGCCACTAAACGTTCAGCTTTTGTCAGAGCATTGAGCTCTTCTCTTCATATATATTGCCCTCACGTGTCTCGGGCTAAGAGAAATTAGGATTGACGCATTATCTCTCTCTCTCTCTTTCTCTCTCGATCTATTCTAGAATTGGAATTAGAATTGGAATAATGGCAATTCTAAAATTTCAACAAAGCTAAGGTTTCATTTTTCATTAAAATATTAAAAGAAAAAAAAAAAAACCTTAAAAAATAGTCAATTTTTGCAAAATTTCGTGAAAATTAAATCTCCCAATTTTAACGAATTCATTCATCCGTAAAATTTGCGTAATTAAATTTCAAATAATTTCAATTAATGTTCAATAATTGGACTTGTTATTTCGAAAGAAAAAAAAATATATATAAAACAAAGAGCTAATGAATCAGGAATTAATTATTTTTGTTTTAAAAAGTGTTTTCTCGGTGACTTATCAACTTCCCTAATGCAGCTATAATAATTTTTGAAAAACGACAATGACCTTTAAAATAATGGCCTTATAGGAGACGTATGGTGGCACCTAATGTACTGTAGAGTTATATGGGTCATTCCACCGAATGACCCATATAACTGTACAGTACGATAGGTGCAATGTACTCGAGATAACGACGCGGCCTATTTTGAGTTGGTAGTTCTCGGTTCCCCTCTCGGGACTTCCAAGGGACATTGCACACGATGCACGCACAACCCTGCTGGCGCACAATATACCACGACGGTGCCTCTATTGACCATTTAATTTCATCCCCCAATATGTATTTCCCTGAATTCCGATTGACCATCGTTGCCCAATACAATTCTCATGGTTAATGCTCCACGGTTTTGTCGTTGCATATTTAAATAATTCATTCGCTCGTGGCAAATTGACAACAATTTTTTTTTTTCTTTTCTTATTTTTTTTTTTCTACGAATAATTCAAGTATCATCGCGAACTCTTTGCAATATCGCGTTCTCGAGAAGAAATACGAGTGAAGGGAAAACAAAAAAAATTTATTTCGTTCTACATTTTAATAATCAAGTGGTTTTATTTTCTATCTTTCGTCCGTAGTATTTTTCGAATTATATCGTCAGCTGAATTTTCCAAGCTGGCTAATTGAAACGTTTCGTCGTTCTCTTTGAGACTTTGAGATAAAAGCTAAGCTAGTGCTCGTTCAAGGGATGGGGAAGAAACCTGAGGGCTTGTGACGCTGATAAATAAGGCTATTTTCAGGAATTTTTTTTTACGAACGAACAATAAAGCCGTGCTCTCCAAAACTTCGAGGATGATTTATCATATTTCTGAAGAACATGGAAAAGTTTCTTTTTTTTTCATTTAAAAATAATAACTTGAAAGGCATTTTTCTTAACTGGACTTTTAACGATTTTTTTTTCAAACTGGCAGGAAAAATGGAGAAAAAAGTATTCGACCGATCTTCTGAGATTATATTGGGTCACATAATTAAAAGGACCATCCTGAATGAAGTAAAAACATTTATTGAAAAAAAAGTCAAATTAAACCGTTTTTTTTTTTTGTCAAAAATGTTACCTTTTATTTTGTTTCAAGCCCAACAGTTTTTACAATTTTATAAATTTTTCTCGTTTTTTCCTTGCTTGGTCGAGTAAAAAAATTCCATGAATATTAAAAATACATTTCCCGCAAATTTCAAGCTCCGGTGGCGAGACCTCGATTCGTTAATAATTCAATTTCGCTCGGAATATTTTTTAATTGAAAAAACAAATTTTTTTCATCGTTCAAAGTTTTAAAAAAATCACCCTCAAAGTTTCAGAAAGTACATCTCGATTTTTCCAGAAATTATTCTTTATTTTCCGCCTGCCAAAACCCCCGCGAGGTGAGAATGAAAATAATTTTCATTTCGTAACAAAATCTGTGCAAATCTCAGCCAACCGTGCGAACAATTTTTTTTTAATTCTCAAAAAAAAAAGCAAAATGCTTCGTAAGTAAAGAAACGACCTGGCCGATATTGTCGAATATCCCCAGCTCGTTAAGGCTTTTTTTTTAAGCCAGACAATTTTTACAATTTTTCTCCGTTTTCCTTGGTTGGTCGACAAAAAAAAAATTGCACAAAAACAAAAAATACATTCGATTCTCTTGTTTAAAGCAAGAATCCAAATTTCCGGCAAATTTGAAGCTCCAGATGGCGAGACATCGATTCATAAATAACTCAATATCCCAATAATTATTTTTTAACCCTTTGCGGCATACATTTTTCAGACGAACGGTTTTTTACTAAAACTATCGAACTCGTGGTTTTCGGGGTCGCTGATTACGAATTCGAAGTCCGTTTTTGAAAATAAAAAATGGCGAATTCAATATGGCGGATGAATTTTTGAAAGTTCATCGGATTCACTTGAAACTAGTTACTCGGGGGTTTTCGGGGTCGCTGATTACGAATTTGAAGTCCGTTTTTGAAAATAAAAAATGGCGGATTCAATATGGCGGACGAATTTTCCAAAGTTCATCGGATTCACTTGAAACTAGTTACCCGGGGGTTTTAGGGGTCGTTACGAATGATTACGAATGATTACGAATTCGAAGTCCGTTTTTGAAAATAAAAAATGGCGGATTCAATATGGCGGACGAATTTTCCAAAGTTCATCGGATTCACTTGAAACTAGTTACTTGGGGGTTTTCGGGGTCACTGATTACGAATTTGAAGTCCGTTTTATAAAATAAAAAATGGCGGAGTCAATATGGCGGACGAATTTTCCAAAGTTCATCGGATTCACTTGAAACTAGTTACTCGGGGGTTTTAGGGGTCGTTACGAATGATTACGAATGATTACGAATTTGAAGTCCGTTTTTGAAAATAAAAAATGGCGGATTCAATATGGCGGATGAATTTTCGAAAGTTCATCGGATTCACTTGAAACTATAGTTACTCGGGGGTTTTCGGGGTCGCTGATTACGAATTTGGAAACAGTTTATAAAAATTGAAAACAGCGGAACCAATACGTCGAAAGAATTTTCAAAGAGATGAATTCTCTGAAATTCTATTATCTTTGAAAATTCTTTCGACGTATTGGTTCCGCTGTTTTCAATTTTTATAAACTGTTTCCAAATTCGTAATCAGCGACCCCGAAAACCCCCGAGTAACTAGTTTCAAGTGAATCCGATGAACTTTGGAAAATTCGTCCGCCATATTGAATCCGCCATTTTTTATTTTCAAAAACGGACTTCAAATTCGTAATCATGCGACCCCTAAAACCCCCGAGTACCAAATTTTGTTGCAATTTACCCGAAAGTTCGTTCGAAAATGATTTTTTTCTAAAAAATGAACGATTTTTGACATTTATTTATTTATAATTGTTTGTAATTTTGCGTAACTGCATGTATCATCATTTTTGTCACATTCCACGATGCTTCTACTATTATAGTACAAAGATTCGTGGATGTTACTTCGAAAGCATTAAATCTACCGAAGAAAGTTGCGAATAAAAAAGGTGGGACTCTGGTGTCCCACTATGCCGCAAAGGGTTAATTGAAAAAAAAAAAAAAAAATTATTTTTCATTCTTCAAAGTTAAAAAAAAATCATCCTCAAAGTTTCCGAAAGTCTATCTTAATTTTTCCCTTCGTGATAAAAAAAAAAACAAATTCGAGAAATCATTTTTCATTTTCCGCCTGCCAAATTCCCACGGGGGTGAAAATGAAAATAATTTTCATTTCGGAACAAAATCTGAGCGCATACATCCTCAGCCAACCGTGCAAAAAATTTTTTTTTTAATTCTCAAACAAAAAAAAAAAGCCAAATGCGCGTCGCGAGTAAAGAAACGACCTGGCTGGATATTGTCGAATATCCCCACAGCTCGTTAAAATGTGTCACGAGGGCTGGGCAAGGGGATAGGGGATGGGGGGGATGAATTTCGGTAACGAAGATTTGCCACCGGATATTGGATTCCTAATTTTCGTAACGCACTTTTGTTATACGCGCACGAAGGGTCGAATGACAGAGAGAGAGAGAGAAAGAGAGAAAGAGAGAAAGAGAGAAAGAGGGAAAGAGCGAGGGGGATGATATCGCGGTTTCGCGATATCATATCGCCTCGTGTTCGCTACTGCATTCTCTGCTATCAGCGTGGTGTTCGCGAAAGCTCATACACACGAACAAAGCCAATAAGGGAGGCTACCCACACGCGGGAAATGCTGAATCCATGGGTGGTTAAAGTTCGGTAGGAAAGGGATGCGCGCGCTTGCGCATCGACGTATAGTGAGATATTTTAGAAATGCGAGAGAGAGCGAGAGAAACCGAGAGCGCATGGATATATGTATATATATATATATATTCATGACGAATATATATACCTGGTGTATAACGCTTCTCGTGCGATTCAGTCGGCCGAAAGCTGCCGCAAGCTGAGCGACGAGATCTCGTATATCGGATCGCTTGGCGAGGCACGCGCACGAGGAGACTCAAATTTTTGCAACGAATTGAAAAAAAAAAAATAATAAACTCAAAAAAAAATCAATAATTACGTGAAAATCAATAATAAAACACTTCGCGACGCTAAATCAAATGAAAATATTGCACGGAAATAAGCACAAAAAAAAAGGAATATCATTAAAGTAATTATTAAAAAAAAAAACAACAACATATCATCGAAATATCATTTTTTGTTTTTTTTTTTTTTTCCGAGTGAAAAACACTTGAGCTGGATCTTGAACGATCGATTGAAAATTTTGTAAATATCGTTCGCGAATTTTTTGATGAGAATCTGCGCTGCAAAAGTTACGGTATAAACGAGGCTGAGACACGGAAACGAAACCCTCTATAATTAATTTCGAGTAATTAAGGTCGAGGTAATTCTTCGAATTCGCAGTCCTATATCGTTCAATATATATATATTATATATATATGTGTGTGTGTGTGTGGGAAGCAGTAAGGAAAGTTCATTCGTGAGATTGGCTTCCGGCCAGGAAGGAACGGTACTCTCGTCCTGAACAAAGTATATATATATATATATATATATATAAATATATTTCCGTGTGCATGTCCGCGAGTATGGCAATTGGTAACTTGTCGTAAAACTATCGAGTCTTTGCCCCGAATCGATCAAGTTTTCGTACGTCTCTGTCGTACGTAATACCCTTTGAGCGACGAAAAACAAAAAAGAAAAAAAATTTCCATCCATTTCCCTAGATATGGTGTCAAGTGCTTGGCAGTGACACGAAAAAAAATATCTGCCCTGATAAGATCGAGGCCGAGGATTAAAATAAACTGTGAACACGCTGAGACCTCGTTATAACCGTGGATCAATCCTTGCGAAAAGATTCGCAAGTGTTGTTTTTTTGTTTTTTTTCTTCGAGAAAAAGAAAAAAAAATGAAATTTTCTTAAGCTCCCTCGATACATTAATGTGTGTAAAAATTCACACTCAATGTAAATAATGCATATTTATCGAAATGTGATTATTGCAAAATTGGTGAAAAATCATTTCAACGATATACCGATCGGTCTGAGCTGT